>VDFB02000017.1:223585510-223800510 GCA_007258455.2 Sequoia sempervirens
TTGATCCTCCATTTACTTTCCATAAGGAAATGGTCAGGCAGAGGCTTCAAACAAAACCATTCTCAAGATTTTGCACAGAACAGTTCATAAGAATGGTAGAGATTGACACCTATAGATAAATCCGGCCCTGTGGGCCTATAGAATGAGTATTCGTACTCCAACTGGGGCTACTCCTTTTGCCCTCACATACGGCGCTGAAGCAGTGTTACCTTTAGAGGTTGAGATTCCATCACTTCGGGTCTCTCTCAAAGGTCTAGTTACAGATGAAGACTATCATGCCATGAGATTGCAAGAATTGGAACTTCTTGATGAGAAGCGTAAAGCATCATTTGACCATATGAGGGTCTATCAAAAGAGGATGTCCAAAGCCTTCAACAAAAAGGTTCGCCCTAGAGAATTCCAAGTAGGAGATCTTGTCCTGCGAGAGAATCCTAAGAACCAATAGAACCAAGAACATAAGGGAAAATTCGAACCTAATTGGCTTGGACCCTACATCATCACAGCAGCTTTTGGCACAGGTGCCTATCTACTATCTACTGAAGAGGGGGAGCAGCTCCTCGAGCCTATCAATGTTTTGCACCTGAAGAAGTTCTATCCTTGATGCCCGTTCTGTCTGGGGGCATCCTTTGTATATAATTATGACCCTGAAAAAAGTTCCCAAAAAATTGATATATGATACTAAAAAAAATTACCAAAAAAATCCAAAAAAATTCAAATATGATGCTGAAAATATGAAATGAAAAGCCGCTAAAAAGAAAAAAGAAAAAAAAAGAAAAAGAAGAAAAAAAGTGCCTTGCGGAAAACCTTAAACAAAGCCTTGGCAGCAAAAAAAATAAAAAAATAAAAATAAAAAATTCCTTCCAAGTGGTGAAAACTTGAAACAAGCAATTTTGAGGCCTTTCTTTAGATCCCTGGGCTTTAGTTACGCATCCTCGACACTTAGCCTTTTCTCTCCATCATGC
Organism: Sequoia sempervirens; assembly: GCA_007258455.2. NCBI lineage: Eukaryota > Viridiplantae > Streptophyta > Pinopsida > Cupressales > Cupressaceae > Sequoia > Sequoia sempervirens. The sequence continues at coordinate 223,586,473 of VDFB02000017.1, forward strand.
CTTGTCCTTATTGTTTGGTTTGAATTGGTCTTTGTCTCTTTTGTCTAGGCATCATCAGAAAGTTAGTTTTCTTTGGTCTCTTTGATATGTTATCTTTTAGACCTCACAACGAAGCTTAACACTAACCCAACTCCTGTTTCAACACAACCCCCACATCGCGGTGTTTTTCAACACTTATCAGTTTGGTCTTATCCAGTTTGGTCATGTGATCTTACCTACTTGTAAGCATTCGATCCTTATCCTCGGAACTTAGTATTAGTTTACACACTTAAATTTTTTTAATTGCAACACTTAATGCTTGAGATATGCCATGATCTTTTCTTTGTGTGCTGACTAATATTGATTTTCGTTGAGTGTCCTTGTCTAATAAGTCTCTCCGTGATGCATAGCTAGAGGACTTGGGGCATGGGGCATGTTTTTATTTGCTTTCTGCTTGTGGGTGTTGTCTTGAACCTCTTCAGTGTCTCTTGTTGTCTACTTGACACACTTAAGAGATTTATGGCATCATCCTTGAATGTTTTTGCACAACCATTCTCATGGTAATCCTGGCGTTTATGTCTTGATGCGAGCATGGTTTTGCTACATTAAATTGGGTAAGCTAACATTGTAGTCATCTTGACCTTCATGTCTTTGATGCTCATGTTAGAATCTTTCCATATTCCAAGCTGATATAAATCACATTCATATCTTCATAGTTGCGTTTGTGACTAGTGATGATTGTGTGATTGTCCGATGTCCAGTAATAATGGCCCAATGATGAAAATAAGTTCTCTTACATTCTCTAATGAATGATGAACACACAAAAACCTATGTTACCCTATTGCAAGTACACCTTTGCATTTTCATGTAGCTTGCATTATTTAGACTTCATGTTAATTTGCACTTTTAGGCTGTATTATGGGTTTGAGAGGGTTTCCTTCATCTTTCTTGTGGATTTTTCATCAACTATGATCACGTTCTTCATTTCCTTATCTTCTTTCATGATCTCAATCGAAATTCCCTATCTTAAACAGTTGATTGATTTTGATGCATCCTCTTTATTGAGGCAGATTCTCTTCCTTCTCTCCATTTCTTTCCATTTCTTCTAAACTTCTATCTTCCATTCGATTTCACCCCACTTCTTTTCTTCTAATTCAACCTTAGGGCATAATTTTCTTGCTGATCTACCTGGGTTCTGTGATTCTTATATTTTTCATCTTACATCAAGAACCTTATCTTTTGTTTGATTTGATCAAATTTTTCAATTTATTATTTCTCCTCTATCTCATTTCGATTTCGATCACGAGGGGGTAGTACCTATCAAACTAGTACCTATCAAACTTCAATTCTTGATTCAACTTTATCAATTTATCAATTGCTTCTCTTGGGGCAACCTTGCTTGAGATTCTTATCTCTAACTTTGGATGTGATCCCGAATCAACCTCATGTTCAAAGGCCTTTTATTTATGTTTGTCCAGATGTGATCCCGAGTCGACCTCACATCTGAGTTGTTTTGTGATCCCAAATCGATCTCACATTGCAACTTCATTCTTTGACTGCATGTGATCCCAAGTCGACCTCACATTAGTCAAAGAGGGGCAAATGTATGCAACCTAAAATGGTCACCTAGACTTTGGGCCCCATTTATTTAATTTGTCAACATCAACTTTCTGAATCAATGATTGTCGATTTTCAAATCAAATTTCTTAATCAATTCATAACCATTTCAAATGTTTCAATTTTCCCTAAGGTTTGAATGCTTCATTAATTTTATTTAATCAAAACAAATAAATCCCTTTTAATAAATAAAATAATGTTATTTAATTGAAGTTAATATTACTTAAATAAAATGATGCTATTTAATTAAATCTATTTTTAATTAAATAATTTTATTTTATTTTATTAATATTCATTTCTAAATTACATAATCTCATTTTATTTTATTAAAAGAGATATTATCATCTTAAATAAAATAAAATAAATGAAATATCCTCTCAAGAATATCCTCCTGTGATGAAAAAAAGGGAACAAATCGCTTAAAAGGGAAATAACCAAAAAAAAAAAAAAAAAAATTCCAATCAAGATTTGTTTCTATTTTTCATTTATCCCACATTGCTTCCTTAATTTGCTCTTCAATTCCACTTTTGCCTATAAAATGAGCCCCTCTCATTCCTCATTTCAAAAAAAAAAAAGAGAAAGAATCAATGAATTCTTTACATCGACTTATGCTACAAATTTAAATTTTATCATTTGAGATTACATTAGTTTGATTTTATAAGCATCTTAGTTTTAGAGCATATAGTTTAATATTGCATTTTAGCTTTAATCTTCATAGTAGATTAATTTGCAAAATAATTCATTTATGGTAATTGCATGTAGATTGACTTTCATTTCAATAAATTAGTTTTGGTTTATTGCATTTACCATTTAGATTAGTTTTCATTGTTGCATTGCTAGAATGTGATTCATGGAGATTGGCATTCTTGCTTCTCCTCTTTGAATCTCTCGTTCCGAGATTGTATTTGCAGGGGTAACAGGGTTAATCTGAGGGCCACAATATCAATCCCTGCTCTTTTCGGATAGAGAGCTGTGAATTAATTTGCAAGGACTCATTATTGAGTATCCTTGCATGCAATGATTCACAGAAGTATAACATACTTTCAGTTATACAATTATAAACTATTATTTTTAAATCAAACCATTTGTGGTTACATTTAACTCGTTGGTATCCATTCAAGATTTAATGTTTTTACTATGAACTATTTTTCTTTGTGAAGTTACCTCTTTAAATGACTGTCAAAGAGAGGAATCATTTTTTGTCAAGGTTGAAAATTTGTTAAAGAGGAGTAATTTTTTCTCTTTGCAATGAATTTGGAAAAGGAAAAGTGATTACAGGGGGAAGTTGATATTTTTTTTCTTAGTTAAAAATTTATAAAATAAGAATCATTTTTCTCTTTTACAATGAATTTGGAAAAATGGGGGTCACTATAATGGAGGTTTTATTTTTTATTTTTTGTCTTTAATTGAGGTTTGCAAGACATAACTTAATCTTGTCTTCTTAATCAACCTCATGACAATAAACTTGTAGAACTCAAATAGAAAAAAAAGTTCGTAAACACACTCATATAATGTGCCACAAAATTTAATGTCTAAAGGGAACTTAGAAATTTTTATAGATACACTAGATTATAAAGTGTAATGGGAGGTTGTGCCATCACAAAATGGATTCTTGTGATTCTCACCTCATGTGAGTGTTTCGTGGAGCACAATTTGTACATCTCTACATTCCTTACATACTTTCGATCTAAGCTTGTTTCCTTATATATTCTCATAGTATTAAGGGTGGACTATGATGTCTTATGCTAATGTTTTTTTCAATGAAGTAGTCAAAGAATTTATACTAATGTTTCTTTCAATGAAACAATGGAAGAATCTTCTTCTTGGAAGGCATCATGAACCTTCTATCTTGATCTCTCAAATGGGGGATTGTTTCAGTGGATCACAGTTTGAAATTCTAGTACTCCTTATCATAATACTGTCTATATTACCAACTTCATAGTTTGATGAAATTTGTGTAGATTGGTTGAGTAGTGTTCACTAGTTCACTCATGTAGTTTTTTTTATCTCACATATTGATCCATATATCTTAAAGATTCATTGATTCAAATAAACACTAGTTCATCATTGATAGAGTTTATAGATTTGACATGCTTGAAGAGTTCATCATCATGCTTGTATCATCAAGAGGCATATTTTTAGGTCTCAAATTCTTCTAAATCTCATTTTTGGAGAGGAATTTTGTTCCGACTGGGTTTTCTCCTTTTTTTCCATTGTTTAGAGATTGCATCGTAAATGAGTACCTTAGTAGGACTTATTATCGGGATTCATCTTTTTAGTGTTTACCTTACTCTCTCATTATCGGTTAAGGCAGGGCGTTAGTGTGAAAAGAGGTATTGTAAAACTAGCTAGCTCTTAGCCTATTTAGTTGATTTCTATTTACACTATTCTTAAGCTCACATAGAGGACTTTTAGAGGTTTGCCTCACCTCATGTGATTGAAACAAGTTTTCTCACTTCAAGAGACACCTCTACACCTCTTGCATGATCACTTGCCACTCACCACAACATGTCTAGTGAGTTAACAAGTGTTCCATATTAGAAGGATTAGTAACTCATTGTATTTGACATGAGTACCTTCTCTCCATGCCTATTTAGGGAAACTCATATTGTAATGAACCTTCAACTTTATCGTGAATTAGGTTGATCATTGTATGGAAGTTGTGGAAGTACGAGGTTTTTGCTCTCATAATCTTCGATGAAAATCCTAACACTTAGAAAATAAAATTGAAAATAATAAATGCTGAAGTATGCGTGATTGAAATTAAGAAGTGCTGGAGTAATAGTAATTTCTTCCACAAATATTAAATGTTATGGACCTAGGTTCTAAGATGTTCTAGAATGACCAAGTGATAAAAATAAGATGGGAAAATAATAAAATATAAAGTTCTAAAATGATGTAGAGACAAGTCGACCTATATTCTAGAGTTTTCCATGAAACTTCGTAGGTCCTCTATATAATGAGGGACTATGTAATTTGAATCAAAGTAATGGAATGAGGCGCTGTGTTTATGTGGTTGATTCATGCCCATCCACCACATCACGATAAGCCGACTTTTATTTGAATCTGGAAATCTTGTGTTGTAGAGAAAGGTCTGAGAGAATGACGTCGAGATCAATGAGACTATCAGAGATTTGCGGTGTTGTTGGCATCTTCACTCCAACAGTGAAAATGAGCGTTGTGTACGACACAAATACGGCAGTCAATAATGGATGCGAACTGAGGCAGTCTGCTGTCTCATCACCGCCTCAAGTTGCCGTTAAGGGCAATCCTGCCAAATTCTACACGTTGGTAATAATAATATGCTTTTGATTTACAGAGCCCACAGCTGCCATTGTATATATTCATTTCATTCAATGATTATTCTCATAGAAGCTATAACTATGGTTTTAATTGTATCTGTGGGTGTTTTTGGTTTTTTTTCAGACAACGACAGATGACCCTTACCCTAAAGACCCTTTTCTTGGAGAGTATCTTCACTGGTATTGTCGTCAATCTGTGAGAGATTGCAATATTTTGTTCATTGATTTTAATGTGGGTCCTGGTTATAGTTATAGTTCTGGGACTTTATTAATCAGTAAATTTATTAAATGCTTTCATGCATTTATTTAAAAGTTGTCATTAATTTAATATAAACATGCTCACTATCAATTTATATCTCTGCATTTAACTTGTAAAGGATGGTGACGGACATACCTGGAACGAAATCCAGCTCTTTTGGTACGCAAGGAGACAGTTTCGTACATCAAGTTTTTGAATTCCAGCAAGTTTATATGATTAAATTTTTTAGTTTGTAATATTGAATTTCCATAAAGTTTTGGGATTTAACTGTCATATTTTTTCAGGGAGTCTATATAGGTAAATGTCTACAGTCAGAATTTATGGTTAAATATCTAGAGTTAGAATTTCTCTTCTCTAGCTCACATAATCCAGATCCAGTTTTTTTTCTAGATCATTTCATTTTGAGAATGGATCATAAAGAATATTCTGAAATATTGATGAAAAAAATTTAATTGAAAACAATTAATTTCAATGCATTTGAAATTGACTTTTTTTTTTTTTCAGACAGGTCGAGAACTGGCTAGCTATGAGAGCCCTTGGCAAGTATTTGGAACTCAGAGATTTTTATTCGTGCTTTCTGAGAAAAGGGAGAGGGGAATGATAGAAGCTCCTCTTTCGCGTATCCGGTTTAATACAAGGGAGTTTGCAGAGAGTAATGGAATGGGATTGCCAGTAGCTGCGGCCTTCTTCTATGCCCGACCAGAGCCTCCACGAAGGCGATAAAATGTGCATATTAATTACTCCACCCTCTGCTGAGTTACTTAGAATAGACTGTTTTCTGGAACGTTCTCTGTGTCTCCTCCTCCTCCGCTGTGCGCATCTTTTTTTTTCTTTCCGAGTTAATTGCAGACCATCTAAATATAGATCCATAAAATCATTATTTTTGGCTTCTACTAAATTTGGCGTTTTGAAGCGAAAAGGAGGCTTTCGCCAGACTAGTTATTTTTAACAAATTTCAGACGTGTCCATGATACATCGACATTACAGTAAGAACACCAATCGAAGAAGTGAGCTCGTTGTGCGATGTAAAGCCTCTTTATGTATCAAATATTTTTAATGTTTTTAAATGTTTCTTTCACTATCAAATGGTTTAAAAGTTGAAGGTATTTTTTTTAGAAGATTATTTATTATCTTTTTAAGGATGGAAAAATTGTAAAACACAGCAGTCTGTGCATGCAACAATCAGTCAATAGGGGTCCACCCAAATGGCTATTCAATGGGAAGTAAGAAATAAACTTATTTTCTTAATGTAATGTGAAATATAAATAATCAGCAATATTTGCAATTGTTTGATTGAGTGGAGGGAAAGCGTGTTAATAAGCTAATATAAAATAAAGTGAGGTTAGTTTATAGTAGGAGGTGAATCTTATGATTTAGGATTTTATCTAGGATAAATAAGTTGGAGTAGATCATTATGAAGAGAGATGTTGGAAAATCAATTTATATATTATTATGGATAATTCAATAGATAGATCAAGCATATTGATACATATGTATTAAAGTTAAAGTGAACCTATGTGTGCATTGAAAGATAATATTGATACATATGTATTGAAGTTAAAGTGAACCTATGTGTGCATTGAAAGATATCAATTTGAATCACCTAACTTGAACATATTATAAATCACTTAATTTTGGCGAAGAGATTATTTTATGTCTTCATTTAATTGGAGCATTGTAAAGCATTTTAAACCTCATGTTATAGTCCACTTCTCTGTTCATTGTAAATCATTTTAAACCTCATGTTATAGTCCACTTCTCTATTCTTATCTCACATGCAATGCATGTGAGATTTAGAACCATTTGAATAAAATGAAAAATTGATCTTTGTGTTTCCACATCAAAATTTATTAGTTGGAAATTGATAATGAAAATGTAAAATAAAACTATAGGTCATGTTGAATGAATCTTATTATTTGCAATGTATCTATTAATTTTAATTTTAAGTAATTAATCATCATTGTCTTTTTTCTTATTAATATGCAATATTTAATAATTTTAATTAAAATATTTATTTAAAATTTAATTTAATTAATAATCTTAGGAATCCATAGTAAATCAATTCTCAAGGAGAATAATTTTTTAATAAATTTTTAATTTTTAATAATTATTTTTTTAATAATAAAAATTTCTCTACAAAATTGAAGATATGATATAATTTTATCTCTATTTTAGTTTTATATTTATTAGACCTAGATGCAATCTATATTTGACCTTCTTGTCTAGGTTAATCAATCAATTGATTGATTATTATTTAATTATCTTAAATACAAATACATGGCAAACTTGAAGTTGTGGATTATGATGACACTCTCAAATTCACAAATTTGAGATGCTTATATTGGAAATTCTGCCTCTGCACTTTCAGAAGTGCACCTGATGAACCTGCCTGAATGACCTATTTTGGAGGGTCATATTTTGTAGCCCATTGATTTTTGTGCAAAATTCCTTTGTAGATACACTCATGTCTCATATGTAAATGTGCATGTCAATTTTCAGCTTCCCATAATAAGTTTTGTCAGGGTTTTAAAAAGTGAAGCTGGACGGTTTTCGCACCTTTCTGTTGTTTGCAAACGTTCAGTTTTGCAGATTTGCCTCCTGTTTGAGCTTGCATTTTGCAACTGGTTGACTATCATGTAAAAATTATTATTTCTATATATTCTCCATACCAAGATGAGCTCACATGTCCATTTTCAAGGCCTTATGAGTTGATTTGCTATTTTTAGGAGATCGAAAGCAAATGGAATTTCTTCAGTTTTGCACTGAAACCTTTCTAAGAGGCCAAATTTGAGCATCATTAAATTTTGATGGATGATGATTGAAAGGAATTCTTTTTGCACACGTTTTCTCTATACCAAAATGAGCCAGTGTGTTCGGTGGCAGCTCTCTAGGAGTTGATTTGATATTTTTGCAACAAGGTGATTTCATCAGTTTCAATTGGTTATGAACAACTTTCCCTCGTGATTGATTTCTCTGATCTATCTTTTGCATTGTATTATTTGAACCAAAGGTTGCATGCCTGCAAGTTTTCATGTCCTAAGGAGGTCATTTTCCTAGTTTTCAGAGGCAATTCCAGAGCTCACTTGGCTAGTTTTGCTCATTTTCCAAAAGTTCCCGAAAGCACATTTTGATGGAACCCCATTTCATGTTTTCTTGCCAGATGCATTCAAAAGGTAGTATCAAGGTCAAATTGAGCACAAAAAGTGCTTCAAAATGAAAAAAAAATTAGCAGGGCCAACATGGGGACCCAACATGCTCCACCCGGTTATGAGGCTACGAGTGTTGGATTACATCCTATTGAAGAATTTTGTGGTTATCCAAACATGAATTACATGGTAGTGTTTCATCACCGGGCTTTCAATTGTATTTATCACAATTTGTCCCATCAACATGAATGAGGGTGGTCTTACATCCAAGATACCATGAGATGGGGTCAAAACATTATCAAATCTTGCTTTCATATCAGAATAAGCTACCCAATGTTGAAAAGGAAAATTTTCTCATTGAGCTAATACTCTTCAAGTTCCTTGATTACTTAAGATACACATCTTTGCTGTGCAACCATGCTTTTTGATTCTAAATGAACCCCATTTGAGGTTGGTACTCATAGAGAATGCAACTAAGGTAGATAAAACAAACTCATCAAATGCTCTGTTATGCTTGGCAGCATAAAGCAAAAGGATGTTTTAAAGAAATATAACGTGAATTTGATGCAAGGTACACTTGGGTTAGTGTCTCTGTAACGCTCCGCCGTGTGAACCCCAAAGGAACAAATAACAACGGATCAATTTTTTTTTAAAAGAACATAAGATTGTATTTAAGTATTCCAATATAACAAAGTACTAAGTTGCATGACTAATTCCATTGGGGTACACAAGGTGACATTACTACACTAACCCATAACAAAGATAATAAGATAACAATAATTAAACAATTATGTAAATCTATTCCTTCCCATTTCATCATTTAAAATATCTATTAACCAATAACCATATTCATAACATATGTACATATGACAACGGAAGATACTATAATGATATGAAGCATTTATATTACCACAGATATAATACAACTTAACACAACTATTACAAATGATCATTCTTGAATAAATACATGGCCTGAATATACATTACATCCAAATGATAGAAAAATACAACTGTCTGAACATACATCTCAATAACCACATATACAAATTACATCAAGGTCATCCCAACACACATGGGAGATGATACATCAATAATTAATTACATCCGAAGTGTAAACATCCATCTAGAAAATAAGAACACTGGATCAACAGCATCCACCAAAACCCTACAACAAAGATACATCTTGAATAGAAAGGGAACCCAATGGGGTGCGAAGCACGTTCCACCCAACCAGCCCCGTGCTGGGAGTGGACAAGGAAGGATCCTCGACCAAGCACGTCTAACAATAACACAATACTAACTCCAGATATACAACTTAACATTAAATACCACATAGAAAACTAAACAGTGACAAATCCAAAAGGCACAACAACAAACCACTTCATAACATAACAATAAGCCACCTTTCAAAATTACAGCAAGTCACAAACACAACATCAATTAAAACCCAATACATGATATCGAAGACTACTTCCAACAATAACCAAATACAAATCAATAAATCACTTCTAGAGGACTTCATTAAAATTAACACAAACAGAAGGTTAGAGGAGAGTGTCATCGCATGGCTTAACATGAATTATCCAGACATCCTATCACAAGGTGCCACCTTAATCTCTACATGGATTCTCCAGACAACCAAGTAAAGGTGCCACCTCCATCTATGGTTCTCCTAATATCCTATCTCAAGGTGTCACTCCATAGGGTTACTCATGTAGAGTCGTTAACCTTTCGTGAAGACAAGGCAACGACCTTGCCAACCATGGCCTTCTTGGTCCTCTTTAGTCTGTGATAGCACTAATAGGCAGATGAGGCGTCACAATTATCTGGTTAATGTTTAATCCCCACCCATGGTTTATTACTTAGGTTATCACTGATTAATACAACTCTACGTGGGTTACCCTGATAGCCCCTTTGTGCACCGGCCCCCACTAGAGCCACTCTCTCTAGACACTCAACACAGAATATCCAACACAACATGATTGAATCAACAAGGAAAAACTGAACCAACAATGGATCAAACGTGAGGCTTAACCTTCTCGCCCACAATCACGTGTATAACATTCATAATATGGTACCATCCAAGGGTACATTAACCTCACCATATCCCAACCTCTGGAAGTCTTAACCACAACTTAGGTTCCTATAACTGGAAAAGTTAACTCTAGGGTTTTCCACTTGTCCCAAAATTGAATTAAGGAAATTCAAATTAAACGAAATGAATAATCTCAATTGTGCATAAATCATAGATCAACGCTAAACAAACTACAAGCACGATAAATTTCACCAACTTCATAAATCAAAACTCGAGAAAGTTCGATTCGATTCAAAGCACATAATTTCTTTATAGTTTGCACGACTACATTATAACATTGCAATCATCTTAGAATTATCAGATTACCTTTATGCTTAAAACATATCCAGCCAACTACACATATAGATATACAATTATATACATATACTTGTATATATAATTTAATGCGTATTTATATATATATATACGAATATGAATAAAATATATATATATAAATACAATAATTCATCTAATCAAACTTTTAATAAAAATTATATATTTTTTTAAATTATAATATAAATATATATATACCTATATATATATATAAACAAAAACACAACATAAAAAAAATGAGTTAATAAAAACCTAATAAAAATAAATAAATAAATTAATTAATTCTTAAAACAAAAACCATGCAGCAGGGGGGTACTGCGTACCTCCCAAGGGAGGCTGCAGCCCCCACTAAGCTACGTATAGTAGCCTACGGCTGTTGTGCATAGCCTAGTGGCTGCTGCCACCCTGTGCGGTATGTTGGGTGTTGGGGGTGGTACAGCCACCGCCGACCACTCCCTTCCCCATACACATATAAATTTATTTTATAAAAAAATCTTTTTTTTTTAATTTTCTTTTATAAAATTTTTATCTTCACAAATGAATTTCCTAATTTAAAAACGAATTTCTTCATAAATATTCTATACACGAAAATCTGTGAAACATAGATATAAAATATATTTATTTTCATAAATATTTCGTACGACACAAATTATGAAAATAATATGAATGTAAAAGAATGCACAATTTAATTTACACAGTAATTTTAAAATCTAATGTATATATATATATATATATTTTTTAAAAATAACATTATATATATACAGAAATTCAACACAATCTTAAGAATAAATTGTGTTCCTCACATACCAACTACAGATCACAATCATAAGAATAAATTGTTTTCCTCACATACCCACTACAGATCAAGGCAAACAAACTCAAACAATAACAAAAATATTTTTCTTTTCAAAGTATTTCAATACTAACAAATTGATTTTTTTTCCAATCAAAAATCTTCCCAAACAAATTTTATTGAATAAATTTTAAAGGGTTTTATTATAGTTTTCTACAGAGGATCTGAGGACTTAAATACAGACAAGTTTTCAATTCACATAGTCATTTTCAAAAGAAAAAGAGGAATGGCTTTCAAACTCAACAACTAGATTTTATTTACATAACAATAAAATAATAATAAATTAACAAAATAAAACCTGGAGTCCTTCGTCCGGTGAAGAATCTTTTCTAAATCCTCTTCTCGACTTCCTGGCTTCCGCTCTTTTCTCAATCTTGTGCCTTCAACGTTCTTCTAAATCTCTCTTTTCTTTCCACCACAATAATTTTTCCCCCAAAACACAAAACCAAAACTATTTTTCTTTTTCAGATCCAAAAACAAGAGAATGCTCCCCCCTGAATAACCGTTTTGAGTCTCTCCTGAAAATAATAAATAAATAAAAAAGAATCAATAAAGCTCTTCTACTTTCATTTCTCAAAAATCCTCTTCTCTTATTGGTCCTTTTTCCAGCTTTTAAAATCACAACTTATCTACAATTTGAATTAAAATAATTTATTTAATCAAGATATTATCCTCACATGATTTTCTAATCTAATATTAATAAAAAGATAATATCTAATTATTCTCAAAAATATTAATTTAATTTAATTTCTTGCACTTTAATTAATTAAATACATTTTAATTTACAATATATTTAAATTTAACCATTTACTAACTCACAATTAAATCAGAACAACAAAACAACTTTAATTAATTATCTTATAACATAAGATTAATTAATTACACACTAACCATAAATTAAATAAAAACTCAACAATTAACTACACAACAACAAGGACAAAACTTCAGTCATAACACAATGACTCACAACAGACGACAGACTTGGGACGGGGACACTTCCAAACCTACTCCCTTTTTCAACATTTTACCCGTTGGGTTAATTTATTGCTCGCCCTGTCCTGCCAAAGCAAGTGGAATCGAGACTTATTCTTACAATCCTGCATCCAAATAAACGTCAAGTAGCACATCTATATATAAAATCAAACATCCTATTGTGAGAAGGAATTGCAGTGTAGTAGGGCACTCGTGAATGAGTGATGCTACATTGTCCTCTCACCTAATCTATTCTAAAAATTACAATATCAATGATGAACTAACATTTCTAACCAAATTGATCATAAGATAACATGATTACTTAACTACTGCATCATAACTAATCATTAAACCATTGCATTATAAAATAATACTGAATTCAAATAACATGATCAACATAGAATCATCACATCAACATATAAAACATTAATGAAAAACTATTTGAATAAACAAATAATCCAAACAACGCACAAAGTATCATAAATCATACTAATAATGTCACAAGAAGCAAACAACTAAACTACACATCCGCACACACCAAGTTGGTGAATGAATCGCCAACACAAAATAGTATCATGCTAACACACAAGAGAAACCAATAGTAGCAAATAGTATTAGAAATATGGGGGTATTACAGTCTCTCTTGGAATTTGGTGAGGAATTGATGCCATGACAGGCAAGAGTTTGTGTATACAATAGTTGTGTTTCAAAGTGTTTAAAGGTGGTGTAGTTAGAGAAAATAAATTAGCCAATGGACAACTACTATGTGCAGGGAAAAATGGAATAGATGGAGGATGAAATGAAATGCCATCATCATCATATGATACGCCAATATTACATTGCAAAGTCTTCAAAAAACTTCAGAAAACAAGATGAAGAGTGAATAGCAAGGTACACACCACATGGAAACAAAGAAAAGACAAAATTCCATGCTTGCAACAGGTAATGAAGGACTCCATTGTAGGAATTTGTTGAATATCTCAAAGACTTTCTAGAAAATGCATGGTGCGCCTAGAGCAGGGCATGAATATCAATCAAAGCACAAAGAATGGGAGAAGCTCATGCTGAGAGATGGGGATGTGCATTCGAAAGGTTAATAAAACAATTTGTGAACTTGTAACCACAAGGAATGCTAATATGCAACATATGCACAATGCAGATGTGCTGGTAGGACTTGGATAAGTGTCAAGCAAATACAGCTAAAAAAAGGATGTCATGCCCAACCCAAGCATAGACAAAGTGTATTTGTGAAATGCCTTGAAACTTTCAAGAAAAATCCATTCACACCAAGGCTTAGACAAACTATATGCCTTTTTCACAGCCCATGCCATGAATGCATGGATACACATATTGCAAATTTGGTAAAAATAATTTATAAACTTTAAAGGCAGGTAAGAAATGGTGAAGCGGCCGCTTTGAAGGTTGCGGTGGAAGTCCAAAATTTTTTTGTTGAAAATACTTTAGTAGCTTTTAAGCAAAGACCAATTGAGAAGATGGGACACTAAATAGAGTAGAGGCCATACACAAGTTAAATAGGGTCGATGGCAATATGTAGTATGAATGCTCGATTAAGGGCATGGAAGTCCATCAAAGCATAAAGGAATCAAAGGTATTAAATGAATTACATTCCCAAATAAACTCCATTGCAAGCCATAGGGAAACACTTGAAAAATGAAACACACAAAGTGTGGACTGTGAAAAGGGTTTTCAAAAATATTTAAAGAAAATATGAATGCCACGCACCCTTGGAGGAGATCAATTGGAATCCATAGTGAAGATAAAAATAAAAAAAAATCAGAAACTTTAAAACAAATTGAAAGTATAGACATGGGGCTAATAAAAAATGGACTTGTTGAGAAGGCTTTAAAGGCTTTCAAAATACTCATGGAGGAGCAAAATGTCACATCGAACATCAAATACACCAGACTCTTTGAATTGAAAAAAATATTTGAATCTATCAAGAAAATTCCATTGAATGAAACACTATGAGGAGAAACCAATGTGCCCATGCTATAGAAGTGGTATGATAAAGAGGCTTCAAAAACATTTAAAAAAAAAATTAATTGGTAGTCATGGCACCACTTTCCCTTCTTACGCATGAAGAACAAGCCATGGGACAGAGTGATCAACGTACAAAGGAGTTCATTGAAAAAAAAATGCATAAATGAGAAATTAGGGCAAAAAATGGGAGGAATGAAGATCAACGTCCAACAAATGATGATGAAAACGCAGTATAATCCCCACCGTTCCCTACCAAATCATGATATCAAGATGCACGAAGGTAAATATCTGTGAAATGGTGGGATGAGAGCACATGGAGCAAGTGGGCCCATGGGTTACAGTTTAAATTTCTCGATGAATTAGTAAAAGAGGCCCTATGTGATTTTAAAAGTAAACTTTTTTAAAATCAAAGAACTGCTCGATGACAATTTAAAAGTGATGTTTTAAATAAAAAATTTTGGGCCTAGTTTTATTTTAAGGAAAGGGGCAAAAGCATTAAATATAATGTAAACTGGATACAAATATTTTAATTTCCAAAGTGAAATATTACAAAGGGGCATGAGTGAATGTTTTAAATGGCCCGATAATATCACACTTAAAATGTTTTCATTTAAATGAAATACATCTATGGTGGGGGTAACTGGATAAAATTTTAAAATGCACGGGAAAATACTTTATTTGTCCAAAGTGAATTTGATACTCACTTTATGGTCAAATGCTTTGCTAGAAATACTTGTGAGGTGCCATTTAAATATGGAGGTGAATATTTTATGTGGTTCCGTAAGTCCCTTTATAAGGAAGCTTTATTTACTGGGAATGAACATAAAGTGAATTCATTCACTTTATAAAAGTATTTGTACTAGGAGGTAAAATTTTGTTATAGCATTTAAAAAGGGCAGAAAATATAAATTTTCACGGGGAAGGCAGAGGCATTTTCTACAACTATTGGTAAATTGGGAATTCCATCACATGGTGATTTTTTCAATTGCAAAACAACTTTAACAAAGGAAGATTTTATGTTTGAGAGGAAAAGTTCATTGCAGAGAGAGGAGAGAGTCTTTTCTGTTGTGGATCAACGATGAAGAGGATTCTAGATGGCATTTCTCGATCAATTTTAGGGCTGCTTCTAGGGATTTCTCTTTTCTTCTATTTCTTCTCTTCTCTTCTGATTATTTTGGTTCTGGGGTTTTGTATGAGGCTGGGGTAGATAGAGAAATGTCAAGTTTCGAGTCATAATTTGAGTCTATAAGCTGTAATTTTTTGATTTCATAAGCAAATATAACCAGTTTATGCAAAGAAATCATGAAAGTGTGTGCACATTCATGAATATCTTCAAATTTTCTACATACTTCTACATTTTAATCATATGAATTAAATAATACAAAGTATCTTTGAGTTTGTCATCTCAAATTTCATGAGATTGTGTTATCTGTTTATAGGTCTATTTCAAGGAAATGGTTAAATGGTTTGAGCAAATAACAATGATTTCAAGTGTGCACGTTTGATTTGGTAAGGAGAGTTTGATTGATAACATGAGTGGGATTGTTGGTGTAAGACACTAATAGTTGATGCTTTGAGTAGATAACAATGATTTCAAGTGTGGACATTTGATTTGGTAAGGAGAGTTTGATTGATAACAAGAGTGGGATTGTTGGTGTAAGACACTAATAGTTGATGCAAGGCATTAACAATTTAAATCCACTGGTTGAATGCCATTTGCTGATGAGTTCTTTTTATGTGTTTGACTCCATGGCCCAAAATTAGGCACTGATTTATCTTGTAGCTTAGTGCATCTTAGAAACATTTTATAATTTCAAAACCATTTAAATCCCTATGTGTTATAGTGTTGTGGTTATCTTATGCTCCAAATAGTTGATATTACTGATGAACAACCAATTGTATTTGGTATTATCTTATTATGTTGAGCTATTAAATGAGATTATCTATTGTTATTAAGGGATCACCCTCCTGGGTCTTGCAAATCCTGAAGTATAGGAGGTCTTTAAAATCATCATTAGTTGGTCTAGCTCCTTTGAGCTACCCTTGATTGGAATTGGCAATTCCATAGGTAGATTAGAAGACTAACCTGGTTAAAGTAAAAGAAGAAACCAACAAAATGGCGACTCTGTTGGGGAGAATTTGAGAAAATTCTCACTAAAGAATCCAAAAATAGAGTCATATCCTTTGCATAGAGTCATTATTATTTTCCATTTTGAATTTGGTTCAAATATTGAAGTTCTTAAACCTGGAGAAGATTTATTGCACCAAAGATCAAAGGATATGAGTGTGACTCTGCTGTTGGAGAAGACCCAAAATGATATTTACTCTTGAAGATTATTCCTCTGTGAAAGGAGGTGGCGACGCTGTCTAAAGAACCAATTGAATTGTGTAGTAGATTTCCAAATTTGCAGAATTTGTAGTCAGGAAGAAAGATTAATAGCTAGTACAAAGTTTCCACGTATTCTCATAAATCTAAATCAAGTATTATTGTGCTTGAAAGAAGTTTATGAGAATTTTTCAAGACTTGAGATCATAAATGGTCCCCTATTAGATGAATCTGAAATAAGAAAGGGAATAGTAGTATTTATTTACATACTTCAAATGTATAACATGTAATATCTGTAATGTGTTGAGGAGTATGTTCATTTTGAATTATGCCTCTGAGAAAGCTTTAAGGCATAAGTATACAATCAATATTTTAGAACCATGGTTGAATTAGTAAATGACACAATTGATAACCATGTGTATAAAGTTAAGAATCATTGAATTTGAATACAAGAGGGTTTCCCTATAAAATGGCAAGTAAAAGTATGCAGGGAAAACAAGTTGTCCCAAGCCCTCAAAGGGGATTCTCTATTGGGAGGTATATTCCATTGGTTTTTCAGTGGTGTTAAAGGTTTCCCAATCTTGATTCCTAAAAATGTTAGGGAGTATTTGCCCAAATTTATAGGGAAAAGTTTAGAATCGGCCTCTAAACATTTGTATACATTCATAGATGTGATGGGGGATTATGAGGTGCACCATGAGGATTTTTTCATGAAGTTGTTTGTTCAATCTCTGAAGGATGATGCTAGGGATTGGTTCTCATATTTACCAACATGTGCTATTGCTTCATAGAATCAGTTTATGACAACCTTTGTTGAGCAATTCAGTGAAAGGGTAAACCCAAGTGTGATGAGAAAACACTTTATGGAGATCCATATAAGTGAAAATGAGTTGATTCCTGTTTTCAATCTTTGATTGGCAAAGGCAGTAAGGGAATTCCAAAAAATATGTGACCAAATGATGTTGAATGCTTGGTTATGTATCTTGGTGCATTTGACAAGAAGATGGGTTTCTTGTTGAGAGATAAGGAGCCTGCAACATTACATCAAGCATATCAAGATGCTATGGAAATTGAGAACAATTTGAAATATTCAATGATGAAAGGGTATTTGGCTGCAATCATTGATTACCCTAATACACCTCATGCAAATAAAATTCAAGGATTGGATAATGGAAATGATTGTTAAGATGACAATGCTCTTGCTGTTGTGATTTCTCCGTCATCAAAGTATGAAGATCATAGTGAGCTCCAAGTCGAATGTCAACAAAATTTGAGCAATGTTGATCAACAATCTTTTGTTCAAGCTTTGTATGAGATGAAGAGACAAGAGGGAGAATCACCATATAAGTTGTTTCTGAGATTTTTGGATGCTTTGATAGAAGTCCCCAAAGATTTTAGACCTGAGGAATCTATGTGCATTGATTTTTTTTGTGAGATTTATGAAGCTGGGCTAAGTACTTTTCCAAAGGAGTTGAAACCCCATAGCTTTGATCAAGTTCCTAATTGGATAAAGATCATAGAATCAGCCAGATGTGGTTATGTACAAAATGCAGATTCTGAAAATGAAGACAACAGTTGTCCTCTTGAGGAAAATTAGACAACAATGCAACTAAGTGAAAAGAGTATGTCAGAGGATGAACATTGTAATCAACTCACAATCAACACATGTACAGATCTACATAACAACAATGAAGAAAATGATACATGGGATGATAACAAAGTAAATATGCAAGAATGCTTCTCTTGTGATATCTCAGGTGATGGAGAAGTGAATGAGACACCGGGTGTTACTGCATGTCATGATGTGATCAACAATTACAATGCATGTGTTGTCAATGTTCCATTACAAATCAGTGATTATGATCCTGATATTGCAGCCTCAAGTATTCATTTTGAATATTTTGAACATGGTTCATGTAGTGATGATCTTTCTTGTGATGAAAATCATGATGAGGTTGATATTTCTGATTGCTCCTCTGAAGATTGTAATTTCCTTTACGAGGATGACATGGAAGCATATTCTTCGCTTGAAGAATGCAATGATAAATACACTAAACGTAATTCAGATTCACAATAAATGGACCATGTCCATTGCGAGAGTGATGCAGAGTTTGAAGACAAACATGTGTGTGATCAATATGTCAACTCAAAACATAGTGTTGAATATGATGAAGATGTTGATAAGTGTGCTTATGCCCCTGCTCTTCATAGTTGTTTGTATGAAGCAAAAATGGAATTTAGGTTTGTGTTACATGAAGAGCATGATGATGAAATAATGGATTCCTTTTGGAATAATCAAGTGGCACATTGTGACATATATATGGATCCTAAATCAACATCATTATCCATTGATGATATTGAAGAGCTTGCTGATCCATATGACCATAAAGTTTCAAACTGTGTTGACACTACAGAAACACTTGATCCATGTGTGGAGCAACTAGGGAGAGAGAATAATGGTGAATTTCATGTTGATGAGTGTGAAGTTGAGTACAATTGCTTCCTTTTTGATGCTCCCTATCTTCAGAGTGTGAACAATGATATATTTCCATCCTATGTGAAAGGAAATTATGTAAAAGACAACAAAGATTCTAGTCATATTGCTAATGAGGAGTTTTCAACTCACAATGAATCTTTCACTTTTGAGTCATCACATATATCAACTAACATTGCACATGCAAAAACCAGTGCACATAGTTGTATTCCTTTTGTCCCTGTTGATGTTGAATTACTTCAGCCTACTTTTGAAGTATTTGGTTTTGAGTCAAATAATGATGGCATGAATGCATCAGAATATGTTCTCAAACCTGAGATGAGTGCACTTACTCATTCTTTAGAGGTTAATGTTGCATCTGTTCCCTCTCTCTATGATGCCAAGGTATGTTCTACTATACTTGAACCAAAGTGTCAAAAGACGTGCCTATGTTGCAGTAATCAATATAAGGATGCTCTAGAATATTAATCTTTTGTCTTTGACATATGCCAAGATGGTTTGCATGATGAAAAAGATCCTTTTTCAGCTCCCGTGATGGTTTTACCATTGATGTGCAAACTAACAACCAGATTGAACCTGATAGTTCCAACCATATAGCAGATTGTGAGTGCTATTTTTGTCAGCTAGAAGGAGTTTTCATGGAATGTGGCAATGTGCAAGATACCAAGGAATGTTGTTTTCAGTTTGAGAATGATGTAAATGATGAATATGATAGCTTGTTGCCACATGACAATTAGCATTTGGAAAGTATGTTTGACTTTCAAATTCATAGTGAATATGAACATGTTGATGATGTTCTATATGATGGCCTATTGAGAAGTACCAACATGTTCAATCAGGCAAATGGTTGTGATCAGACTGTGCTTTCATATGGTCTTGATCCCCATTTTCAAATCTTTCCAATTGATATAAAATCAAAGAATGAAGAAAGTGACAATGATGTGGCCTATTTGATTTTGTTGCCAATTGATGACAAAGCCAAATAGAGAGCAAGTTTCTGCTTGCATGAAGGCATCCTGATACTTATGTTTGCAAGGATGCAGTCACCTGTGTTGTTATGGTTTGACAGAGGCAAGCATGAGTTGAGGGATATTAGCTCTTTTTATAGAATTTTGTTTGATAGAGGTAAATGTTGACTCCCCTTTTTCATTTGGTGGCTTGGTGTCTCCAGATGAAGATGAAAAAGAAGAACGAATAAAGGAGCAATTTGGACACCTGATGACTCAACTTTTGGTCTACTTCCCCAGAGATCTGGAATCTTCCTATGCCCACAAGGGGCATACATACCCAGTTGGAGCCACTGATGGCACTTTCAAAGTTTGCAAATTTGAGATGCTTATATTGGAAAATTTTCCTATGCACTTTCGAAAGTGCACCTGATGAACCTGCTTGAATGATCTACTTTGGAGGGTCATATTTTGGATCCCATTGACTTTCGTACAAAATCCCTTTGTAGAAAAACTCATGTGTCATATGTGAATGTGCATGCCAATTTTTAGCTTCCCATGATAAGTTTTGCCAAGCTTTTGAAAAGTGAAGCTGGAGGGTTTTGGCACCTTTCTGTTGTTTGCAAACATTTAGTTTTGCAGAGTTGCCTCCCATTTGATCTTGCATTTTGTAAATGGTTGACCGTCATGCCAAAATTATTGTTGCTTTGTATTCTCCATACCAAAATGAGCTCACATGTCCGTTTTCAAGGCCTTATGAGTTTATTTGCTATTTTTAGGATATCAAAACCAGATGGAATTTCTTCAGTTTTGCACTGAAACATTTTTGAGAGGCCAACTTTGAGCATCAATAACTTTTGATGGATGATGATCGAATGGAATTCCTTTTGCACACATTTTCTCTGTACCAAAATGAGCGAGTGTTTTCGATGGGAGCTCGCTAGGAGCTGATTTGATATTTTTGCAATGAGGTGATTTCATCAGTTTCAATTGGTTCTGAACAATTGTTTATTGCATAAAGTTCAACTGAGAAACTTTGGGGTTGAGTAATTTTTTCCTTGTGATTGATTTCTCTGGTCTATCTTTTGCATTATATTCTTTGAACCAATGGCTGCATGCCTACAAGTTTTAATGTCCTAAGGAGGTCGTTTGCCTAGTTTTCAGAGGTGATTCTAGAGCTCACTTGGCTAGTTTTGTTCATTTTCCAAAAGTGCGTGAAAGCACATTTTGATAGAAACCTATTTCATGTTTTCTTGCTAGATGCATTCAAAAGGCAGAATCAAGGTCAAATTGAGCACAAAAAGTGTTTCAAAACAAAAAAAAATTAGTCGGGCCAACATGGGGACCTAAGATGCTCCACCCGGTTATGAGGCTGCAAGTGTTAGATTACATCCTGTTAAAAAATATTGTGGTTATCAAAACATGAATTGCATGGTAGTGTTTCATCACTAGGCTCTCAGTTCTCTTTATGACAACTTCTCCCATTGACATGAATGAGGGTGGTCTTACATCCAAGATACCATGAGATGGGGTCAAAACATTCTCAAATCTTGCTCTATTATAAGAATAAGCTACACAACGTTGAAAAGGAAAATTCTCTCATCGAGCTAATACTCTTCAAGTTCCCTGATTACTTGAGATACATATCTTTGCTTTGCAGCCATGGTTTGTGATTCTAAATGAATCCCATTTGAGATTGGTACTCATAGAGAATGCAACTAAGGTAGATAAAAAAAACTCATCAAATGCTTTGTTATGCTTGGCAGCATAAAGCAGAAGGATATTTTAAAGCAATATAAGATGAATTTGATGCAAGGTACACTTGGGTTAGTGTTTCTCTTGGAATTTGGTGAGGAATTGATGCCATGACAGGCAATATTTTGTGTATACAATAGTTGTGTTTCAAAGTGTCTGAGGATGGTGTAGTTAGAGCAAATAAATTAGCGAATGGACAACTACTATGTGTAGGGAAAAATAGAATAGATGGAGGATGAAATGAAATGCCATCATCATCATATGATATGCCAAGATTACATTGCAAAGTCCTAAAAAAACTTTAGAAAACAAAACTAAGAGTGAATAGCAGGGTACACACCACATAAAATGACAAGCAAATACAACTGTCAAAGGATGTCGCACCCAACCCAAGCATAGACAAAGTATATTTTTGAAATTCCTTGAAACTTTCAAGAAAAATCCATTCACACCAGACCTTAGACAAAGTGTATGCCTTTTTCAAAACCCACACCATGAATGCATGGATACACACATTGCAGATTTGGTAAAAAGACTTTATAAACTTTAAAGGTACATAAGAAATGGTGAAGCGACCGCTTTGATGGTTGCGCTAGAAGCCCAAATGTATTTGTTGAAAATACTTTAGTAGATTTTAAGCAAAGACTAGTGGAGAAGATGGGATGCTAAATAGAGCAGAGGCCACACACCACTTGAATAGGGTCAATGGCAATATGTAGTATGAATGCTCGATTGAGGGCATGGACTTCCATCAAAGCATAAAGGAATGAAACAGATTAAATGAATTAGATTCCCAAATAAACTCCATTGCAAGCCACAGGGAAACACCTAAAACATGAAACACACAAAGTGTAGAATGTGAAAAGGGTTTTCAAAATTCTATAAAGAAAATATGAATGCCACGCACCCTTGGAGGAGATCAATTGGCATCCATAGTGAAGACCAAAATAAAAAGGTTTTAGAAACTTTAAAACAAATTGAAAGTATAGACATGGGGCCGATAAAAAATGGACTTGTTGAGAAGGATTTCAAGGCTTTCAAAATACTCATGGAGGAGAAAAATGTCGCATCCAACATCATATACACCAGAATCTTTGAATTGAAATAAATATTTGAATCTATCAAGCGAATGCCATTGAATGAAACACTATGAGGAGAAACCAACACACCCATGCTGCAGAAATGGTATGATGAAGAGGCTTCAGAAACATTTAAAAACAAATGTAATTGGTAGTCATGGTACCACTTTCCCTATCGATGCATGAAGAACAAACCATGGGACAGAGTGATCAATGGACAAAAGAGTTCATTGAAAAACAAACACACAAATGAGAAATTAGGGTAGAAAATGGGAGGAATGAAGATCAACGACCAACAAATAAATATGAAAATGTAGTATAATCCCCACCATTCCCCGTCAAATCGCGATATCAAGATGCACGAAGGTTAATTTCTGTGAAATGGTGGGATGAGAGTATGTGGAGCAAGTGGGCCCGTGGGTTGCAGTTTAAAGTTCCTAATGGATTAGTAAAAGATGCCCTTTGTGATTTTAAAAGTAATTTTTTTTTTAATCAAAGAATTGCCCGATGGTAATTTAAAAGTAATGTTTTAAATAAAACATTTTGGGCCTAGTTTTATTTTAAGGAAAGGGGTAAAAGCATTAAATATAATGTAAACTAGATGCAATTATTTTAACTTCCAAAGTGAAATATTGCAAAGTGGCACGAGTGAATGTTTTAAGTCACCCAACAGTATCACACTTAAAATGATTTCATTTAAAATGAAAAACATTTGTGGTGGGGGTAACTGGATAAAATTTTAAAATGCACAGGAAAATACTTTATTTTCCCAAAGTGAATTTGATATATTCACTTTATGGTCAAATGCTTTGCTGGAAATACTTGTGAGGCATCATTTAAATATGGAGTTGAATATTTTATGTGGTTCAGTAAGTCCCTTTATAAGGAAGCTTTATTTGCTAGGAATGAACATAAAGTGAATTCATTCACTTTATAAAAGTATTTGTGCTAGGAGGTAAAATTTTGTTAGAGCATTTAAAATGAGCAGAAAATATAAATTTTCAAGGGGAAGGGAGAGGCATTTTCTACAACTGCTGGTAAATGGGGAATTCCATCACATGGTAATTTTTTCAGTTGCAAAAAAACTTGAACAAAGGTAGATTTTATGTTTGAGAGGCAAAGTTTTTTGCAAAGAGAGGAGAGAGGCTTTTCTATTGTGGATCAATGGTGAAGAGGATTCCAGATGGCATTTACCGATCAGTTTTAGGGATGCTTCTAGGGATTTCTCTTTTCTTTTATTTCTTCTCTTCTCTTCTCATTATTCTGGTTCTAGGGTTTTGTATGAGGCTGGGGTAGATAGAGAAATGTCAAGTTTTGAGTCATAATTTGAGTCTGTAAGCTATAATTTTTTGATTTCTTAAGCAAATACAACTAGTTTATGCAAATAAATCATGAAATTGTGTGCACACTCATGAATATCTTCAAATTGTCTCCATACTTGTATAGTTTAATTATATGAATTCAATAATACAAAGTATCTTTGAGTTTGTCATCTCAAATTTCATGAGATTGTGTTATTTGTTTATGGGTCTATTTCAAGGAAATGGTTAAATGCTTTGAGCAGATAACAATGATTTCAAGTGTGCACATTGGATTTGGTAAGAAGAGTTTGATTGATAATAGGAGTGGGATTTTTGGTGTAAGAAACTAACATTTTATGCAAGGCATTAACAATTTAAATCCACTAGTCGAATGTCATTTGTTGATGAGTTCTTATCTATTTGAATCCATGGCCCTGAATTAGGCACTGATTTATTTCATTGCTTAGTGCATCTCAGAAACATTTTATAATTTCAAAACCATTTTAAATCCCTGTCTTATAGTGTTGTGGTTATCTCATGCTCCAAATAGTTGATATTATTGATGAACAACCAATTCTATTTGGTATTATCCTATTATGTTGAGCTATTAAATGAGATTATCTATTGTTGTTAAGGGATCACCCTCTCGGGTCTTGTAGAGCCCGAAGTGTAGGAGGTCTTTTAAATCCTCGTCAGTTGATACAGGTCCTTCGAGCTGCCCTTGATTGGATTCGAAAGTAGTAAATTACAAGGAAATTAAAATTAAAAATATTAGTTTTTTATGAATTGCTTCTAGTAAAAACATGTTCCTTAATTAGTCTATGAACTAAAGAAAAAGGACTTAGATAAAAAAATAATAATAAATGGATGACCAAATAGAATAATGACTTGAACTGTTGTCCAAATAGAAATAAATATGTAAATGCATTTATTGAGGAAGAAAGTGAAAATATTATATTGATAAATTTTATACCATTTGATGAGAACAAAAAGGATTATATAGGTGCAAATATCACTTAAAGAGTAAAGATGTTCATAGTCCAATCGAAGACTCACTCACACAATCTTTGATCCAAAACAAATAAATAGACCTCACCAAAAGAAGAATTGATGAGACGATACATATATTTTTTATTGTTAGAATAGGGTATGTGTAGGATTATGATGGGCCAAAAAGTGGCGATATGATGGGTATGTGTAGGGTATGTGACTAATTACTTTTTTTTAACCCAAAATTGATGAAACAAAAAGGGTTTTTAAATGAAATTCTCAGCTTTCCATCAATATAAATTATGCTTTACTTTGAATTTAATAAATAATTATTATTGATTTTCTATTTGAATTACAACTAAAGTCTTGATTGATAGGCTAATTGAAAAATATCTATAACTTTTAAATGGTATAACATTTTTTGAATCTGAAACATGTGTCACATTCTATGCTTCGTATACTATAAGATTAAAAAAAAATGAATTTCATGAAGTTTTGACCAAGTTATGGTAGTCAGACATACGAGTTTTTATATTTTTTAAAAGTTGTAATAAAAAATTCATAATTAATTATTTACTTGGAAAACAAATAGAAAAAAATATGCATCACATCAAGACATGAGTCCTCTACTTATATATAAAATCTTATAAAAAATTATTATCATTTTATTGTGGTTAGGGTGGTCAAAAAGATGCCTACTTTTTATTTTCTACCTAAAATTTAAGTACTATTGCATTGAAATTTCAAAATTTCACCAAATAGATTTTTTTTTAAAAATAAACCTAGTAGTTTAGAAACTACATTCAATTTGCTACAGATTATATTCTTACATATTTTTAAAATAATATAGATAACTTATTCAAATTTTTACGTCAAGTTTCCTAACTTTGATTTTGTTGAATATTTTCACGACTTAAGGTCCTATTTTTCCATGATGATCCTGCACATACCCAATACTTGAATTAAAATATATGCCTTGTTTTGTGGGAAAAAAATCATACATTTGACTTCAAAAAAATTATTCCAATCTATCCATTGAAAAAAAAAAGGAAGCATAAAAAGTGAGTAAGTATGTGAAACTAAAAATAATTAATAATATTTACAACTGATTCACCAAATCTATTTATTGATATGTGAACATTATATAGTTGGGAGTGATGAACATATTTTTTGGAGCGCCTGTGTTGAAGTAGATGTATATGCAACATGTAATGTACATCATCATCATGTGAAAAAATATAAGGCACACACATCAAAACACTCTTGCCCTATAGTACATGTAGTCTAAAGTGCTACAAAATCCATGGAAAATAGCATGACTTGTAATTTCTTGGAAAATTCCATGAATTTTAAAGTCATCACAAATGCCATAAATTTTATAACACTTACCATGCATTCT
This sequence comes from Sequoia sempervirens, assembly GCA_007258455.2. Lineage (NCBI taxonomy): Eukaryota > Viridiplantae > Streptophyta > Pinopsida > Cupressales > Cupressaceae > Sequoia > Sequoia sempervirens. The sequence continues at coordinate 223,613,300 of VDFB02000017.1, forward strand.
TTGTAGGCCAAAATAGCTCCTATGTTTCTTCATCCTCATAATCTTGATTGTCTATTGTATTTGTGCAGCATTATAAAGGAAATAATATAGATATACAATAAAAGAGGTTACCATTATATGTTGTAAATAGAAAGAGATAAAATCTAACATTTTGAATACAAGGAATCCTAGTAAATAATTATGTATAATTAATCTATTGGAGAAGTTGAAAAGGTAGCTACGGAAACAATGACAAATACAATGGATAGAATATAGTAGTTTTTTGGTAGAGAAGTGGATGTGAGAATTTGGGTGTCCATGCATATAAGAAGGAACAAATATACGATGATGGGAGGAAAAATCACTAAAACCAAGCTCATTCTCCTCCCTACCATATTGGCATCATTAAGCCTCGCGAGCTCTAGCCAAACTCCCGAGCAAGAAAAATAGGCAAGGTCCATGGAAAATCTCATGGACTCTTATCATATATCACACAATAACAAAGTTGGGGAAAAATGAGTTTTCTCAAACAAGATATCTAATATTGTAGTCTTTTTTTTTGTTGTGACAACTTCAAAAAATAGGTATCACAATAAAGAATTGGAATCATGGGATTTGAAGATGGCTAGAGAAATATGGACAAATGGAATATATTGAATACTATAACATGCCAACCATGACACTGTAACTGGTTTAGTTGAATGAATCAACATACACCATTGTCAAGTGCTTCTGGGGATAAACAATGTGAGGCAATCAACAAATTATTTGTCCTCTCATAAGCAAATGACAACAGTGCGTGGTTTCCTTCCACAATCACATAAACCATAATCTACAATGACTGTAAAAGGGGAAATCTTAAATGATTTTTTTTTGTGGGAAAATAATCATACATTTGACTTCCACAAACATATTATAGTCTACTAGTTGAAATAAAAAAGGAAGCATAAAAAGTGAGTAAGTATATGATAAAAATCAATATAGACAATGTTAAACTAAAAAAATTAATAATATTTACATTGGATCACCGTATCTATTTCTTAATAATGTAAAATTTGTGCACTTACATGTACTGTTGATGGTGTTTAACAAGGGAAAGCAACATTTGATCAAGTTGTTGGACCATGAAATAATTTCAAATAGAAAATTTACAATACACTAATTTCTTGAATGTTTATTGTATTTTTGTAGCATTATAAAGGAAATAATATAGATATACAATAAAAGAGGTTAGCATTATCTATTGTAAATTGAAAGAGATAAAATGGAACATTTTGAATTCATGGCATCTTGGTAAAGAATTGTGTATAAGTAATCCATATTTTATGTTGAAAAGAGAGATCTAGAGACAATGACAAATGCAATGGATAGAATAAAGTATGTTTTTGGTAGAGAAGTACATGTGAGAATTTGTGTCAATGTCTATAAGTCTAGCAACAAATATATGACAATGGAAGGAATTAACACTAAACCCATGCTCATTCTCCTTCCTACCATATTGGCATCATGAAGCCTCGTGGGCTCTAGCCAAACCCCCAAGCAAGAAAGGTAGGAAAGGTCTAGGGAAAATATAATGAATTCTTATCATATATCACACAATAACAAAGTTGGGGAAGAATGGGTTTTTTCAAACAAGATCTCTAATATTGTAGTATTTTTTTTGTTGTGACAACTTGATGAAAATAGCTTTCCTGATAAAGTATTGGCATCATGGAATTTGAAGATGGATGGAGGAACATTGATGTATGGAATATATAGAAGGGTGTATAATAACTAAAAAGGTGCATCTAAATTCATGAACATATATATCGGTATAGATTTTTCTTTGCAAGTGCTTATATTTTCATTATATGGCTACTATGTATATGTAGAAATGTGTTTGCAAAACATGGGCACATCTAACAACCAATAACTAGAAAGGATAAAAATATAGTCATATACAAAATGAAATCCATGCCAATCATGACATTGTAAATGGTCTAGTTGAATGAAGAAACATACACCATTGTCATGTGCTTCTGGGGATAAAAAATATGATGCAATAAAAAAAAATTGTCCTCTTAGAAGCACATGGAAACAATGTGTGGCTTCCTTCCACAATTACATAAACCACAATCTGCAATGACTATAAAAGGGGAAGTCTTAAATGGTTTTTTCTTTTGTGGTAAAGCAATCATACATTTGACTTCAAAATGGATATTCTAGACTCTACCCATTACATTTCTAGATATTTGCACAGTTATATTTTCATCTTGTCTAAAATATTATTTACATACACTTGCTTATCAAGATGGAAATTTTTCGTAAAGTTATAAAAAGATTTATATTATGTGGTTAAAAATGTATTTATATTAAAAATAGAATTGCAATCTAAGGAATCATATAGTAAAAATTATCATTGAATTGACAAGCCAACTCTTACACAAGCTACCAACTATTACATAATGAACAGTTTGCTCTATGGAACTAGGAGAAAGAATATCTTAAAACATATTGATACAACACAATCATTCTATGTAACAATTGAATTATCAATTAAAAACTCAAGCTACATTATTTGGCACTAAATATTATAGTCAAAATAGATAAATTTTAAAGAAACTATTAGAAAAACACCTAAGAATCATAGGTAAATGACATGTGATCGAAAACCCACATTAAACATATTGATACAAGACAAGCAGTCTATGTAGCAGTTGGCTTACCAATTCAAAATTCAAGCTACACTCTTTGACAGTAAACCCACATTAAATAGAACTCATAAATCCAATGGGTAGCAATAATCTTTGCAAAATGGGTATAACACCACAGACTTAATTGAAAATTTGAGCTACATTAGTTGGCAATAAATATTATAGACAAATAGAGAAATTGTAAAAGAGCTATTACAATAACACTTAACAACCACTAAACTAATTTTATCTTGAATATCTTTACAATTTCATACTAATTGTCTACATATATATATATATATATATGCATTTACTCCTATGTTAATCTACAATTTTTGTTATGTTAATGGGTATAACACCAAAGATGCACAAAGATAACCAAAAAAACAAACGTAGGGCAAGGAAATTACTAACCCTAACCATATTTTTTGATGAAGGAAAGAAGATTTAATTGCAATGTCTCCAACAATATATTTTCTCCGACATTTCAAATTATACTTTCCCACACTGCAACATTGAATATTGTATTTACTTCCACTTGTGTCATCATACAAAAATGCTAGGGTGCATTAACCCTCATGTGAGAAAACACCTAACATTTTGCTTCTGCGTATCAAGGCAACCAACTCCACCACTGTCAACCCACATAATTAGTAAACTCCACATTTCCTTAAATAACCTTAGGGAGCTTGCCACCGACTATCAATAATTATTAATTTTTGGTGCCAAGAAATTCTATTCATGGCTGGGCTAACAAAAATCCTGACAAAAATTTCAAACAAATAGCCTATAGGTAAATGCCAATTGTTATGTACATTGCTTGTCTTGTATCAATATGTTTCATGATATTCTATTTTTCTAATCTATTTGAAGTTTCCTATAACAAGTTGTTCATTGTCATAGTTTAGCTCTTGTATTCTTCGTAAGTTAACCCAAGTAAAAAAAATTGTGCATTTAATTAAGGATTGTGCCCTCATGTATTTTTTTGCTTGGAATGACACTTGAGGAGTTCATTATTCTATTGTCCTAGTGAGAAGAATTGTTTTTAACTTTCAAAATTCTGAAATTTTGTAGATTGGTATAAACAACAAACATAACATTGACCTGCACCTTTGGACTGCTTTCAATTTTTTTGGTTTGTGTAATTTTTTCAGCCTCTGGTTATTGTTCCTTGTTATCTCTGTGCATGGTTGGTACTATACATATTTTGTACAGTAGAAGCTCTGTACAAGGAAATTGTTCATAGCCATAGTTTACACCTTCTATTCTCCATATGTTCAAATCTTATTTAAAATAGGGTTTTGATCATTTGTAATCTGAGAATTGTAAAAGAGTTGTTAGAAAAAAACTTAAGAATCACATGTAAATGACATATGATTGAAACCCCACATTAAATAGAACTTTAAGAGAGGTAGAAAAGATACACAGACCAAACAAATTGAAAGTGGGCCAAAGGTTTCCATTCATCTACCATTTATGTGTGATAATTGCAAAAGAGCTGCTAGAAAAATACTTAAGAATCACAGGTAAATGACAGATGATAGAAAAACATACACAGACCAAAAAAGCAAGCCAAAGGTTTCCATCCATCTATCATTTATGTGTGATTCTTAAATTTTATTCTAATACCTCTTACAACTGTTATGTAAAACTGCTTACCTTGTACCAATATGTTGAACATGATATTCTTTCTTCCTCATCTATTTGAAGCTCCTTATAACAAATTGTTATTTTTCATGGATATTTTGTTTGGATGGAACATGTTATATAACTTGTATCAATATTTTTAATAATATTCTTTTTTCTCATATGTTTGAAGTTCACAATAGAAAGTTGTTCTTCATGATATTGATTTTTCAATTCCCCATAACAAAATGTTGATTATCGTAGTTTGCCTGATGAAGGTGCAACTCGAGACTTAGAAAATAACCCACAAACAAGCGGATAAATTTTATTATTCAGAAAATGGAGCTTCTTACATGCAGAGGATCTTAAATCCCCAAGTTCTACAACACATGCAAGTTACAGAAAGCTATAGAATAACCCCTTCGCAATGTGCGAGCTATCCCCCAAAAAGTTACCCAAAAATTAGAAACTCGCCCATAAATAGAGCCCCTCATTAGTTTGGAGCCAAAAAAACATTCAATTTGAGTTTACGTGGTTTGGTACCAAAAATTTACAACATGAAGTTCAAATTTCAAAAGAGCATTTGTAACTGTATCTTTTAGAAAGTGTGCCAACTTCGCGGGGCCATAACTTTTGATCTAGGACTCCAATTTGCGAACCGTTTGAACTGTTGGAAAGGTCTCAAAGTCAAGAACGCACTCAAAATCTTCTATGCCAATTTTGGCAAGTTTCAGGGCCAATCTGGGAGCTCTAAGTGCCTCAAATCTAACTCGAAAGATTTTCAGGTGCAAATCTGGGAAACTAAAACTGCAATATCTTTCAACCCAGGAATCAAAATTAAAACTTGTAAATTGGGAATTTCATTATGACGAAAAGGGTATCCAAAAATATAAAAATATCTAAAAACTAAGAAACTTGAAATTTAACTATTTTTGGGTGATGCAAGATTGCCCTTACACCACTGGATGCTCCTGCACCATTGCCTCTTCTATACTCCATATTTTAAAGATTTATTTGATGTGCTTTTTGTCTATAATATTTAGTAGCAAATAAGTCCTATTCTAATACCTCTTATACAATTTCTCTATTTTCCTTCAATATTTACTACCAAAGGTTGTAGCTTGAATCTTTTACCAATATGTTTCAATTTTTTCTATCTGTGTACATGTTTAAGGAACTAGGAAAGGTTTTATTTACATATAAACATTTAGGATTGCATCATATAATTGTTGTCATAACCTAAAGAAAATAGGTATCATCATAAAGAAGCAATTTTAAATAGTTGATTTGGCAAGCTAAAAAGATAGTTGTATAAGAATGGAGAAATTCAGTCGATAGAATAGAGTATGTTGTGTATTTGTAGCATTCAATATATGATGGTAGAAGGGAAAACCACAAAACCCATGCTCATTCTCCTCCCTACCATATTGACATCATGATGCCTCATGGGCTCTAGCCAAACCCCTGAACAAGAAAAGTATAGAAGACCCATCAGAAATTTAATGGAGTCATATCATATATCACACAATGGCGAAGTAGGGGAAATTTCGGTGTTTTCGTATATGATTTCTTATATTGTAGTATTTTTTTTTGTGTAATAGCTTTTAAAAGATGGGTATGTTGATAAAGAGCTTCCTATAGATAATTTTTTCCATAAGCTGAAAAGATAACTTTAGAGACATGGGAAAATGTAATGTGTTCAATAGACCACGTTTATTAACAGTGAAAGGAAAAAGCATAAAACCCACACTTACATGATTTCCTTTTTCTATTGCTTTTTTTGCTGCAATAACTTTAAAAAAAGAGAATGCTAATAAAGAATTGGGAAAGATCAGACTTGTTTGTAATGTTGATAAATATAGGCAAAGAAGAATATATGGGAGATCTTGTTTCGAAACAGAACTAGTTCCATGGATGAAATACTTAGATATCATTAAAAGGAAAACATCAAAGAAATATCAAATGTTTTTCTTCAAAGAATAAATTGCACACAAATAACTTTATAAAAATACCTAATTTTGATATGTAGTGGATCCTATCTAGCCATGCAAGAAGAAAAGGGTTGAATGTATAACTTATTAAAATGTAATTTTACAAAACAAACCTTCTTTATGCTTACAGTATGGAAATATTTTAGGTACCAATTATCCCACAAATGGGCTTCATATCTCCTTTTACATATATGCTTGCATTGATCCCAACATGATATTACTACAAAGCAACATTTTATTTGAATCTATCAAAATATATGTCATTGGTTAGATGTGTATGGGACATAAAAAAGACATTGCAAAATAGCTTACAACAGCAACAAGAGGCCAAACATTGTAGGTTGTGGAGCATAACACATGTAAAACCCTCCAATTTTCTATCTAATAGAGGTGCATGTCACAATTTTTCAATAGTCTACTATCAAAGCAACACCACAGTGGCTCATTTCACAATGCAACCAAAATAATATACATCTTCACACTACAACATTGAATATTGCATTTACTTCCTCTCATCCCATAGTACAATAATGCCAAGATGCCCATGCAACCCGCCACAAAATTGTATGGAGTCTTATTATATATTAGAAAAAAAATAAAATGTAGACAAGACTATATATTTTGAAACATAATATACAGGAAGAGCGAAACAATGAAATGCTCAAAAGAGAATTCTATAGATCAATATTTGCTAGATATTTGAATCAAATAAAACCAATTTAAAAGATGGAAAGAACACATAAGAATATGTGCAAGAAAAGCATGAAGGACAAATGAAAAAACTTATGGTATATAGGCACATAAAATGGAAAATAGAACATAGTTGTAGAATTCTAAACTTATTAGTCAAATTCAACACAATTTTTTCAAAAATGTTTCTAGACTATGTGCATATATAGTTTAATATACTAGAATGTTCAAAACATGTTACTAACTTATAGAAATTATGGCATCTGCTTATTGTTGGTTGGTATCTTTGTGCATCTTTGACAATTAATGTTGTTTGTATGTGCATAAGTATCAATTTGTAATAGCTGCAACTATATGTTTAGAATACTGCATTGAAAAATCACTTGAAGGAGAATTGTATGCAATGTGAACCCTATTTGAAAATCATGAAGATTCATCGGGTTAAGCAAAATCCCCAAGCAATAAAAGTAGAAAAGACTAATGGGGAATTTGATGGAGTATTGTATATATCATACAATGTTAAAATTACAGAAAAATGATGATTTTAATATATTATTCCTTAGATTGTAATGGTATATTTTACACAAATACATTTAGAATAACATAATGAAAATGTTTTAATAATTTTAGGGGAAGTTGGTATCCGAGTAAACAACTCTATATAAATAATCAATTGGATAAGGTGAAAGGATAGTTGTACACAAATGGAGAAATCCAATGGGTAGAGTAGAGTATGTTTCTAGGAGCCAAGTGTATGGAAGGATTTGTGTATATATCTATCTATCGAGCAATAAATGTTTGAAATAAAAGGAAGAATCCCACAACCCATGGTCATTCTCCTCCCTATGATATTGGCATCATGGGGTATGTGTAGGATTGTCATGGAAAAAGAAGGCCCTTAAGTGGCAAAAAATTTAGAAAAATTAGTGTTAGGTAACTTGACGTAAAAATTTGAATAATTTATCTATATTATTTCAAATATATGTAAGAATAGAATCTATAGAAAATTGAATGTAGTTTCTAAACTACTAGGTTTATTTATTTATTTTAAATCTATTTGTTGAAAATTTGAAATTTCAATGTAGTAGTACTTCAATTTTAGGGAAAAAATAAGAAGTACGTGTCTATCTGACCACCCTAACTACAATAAAATGATAATTATTTTTTATAATATTTTAGATATAAGTAGAGGACTCATGTCTCAATGTGAAGAATATTTTTTGTAATTTTTTTCAAAGTAAATAATTAATTATTATTTTTTTATAACAACTTTTAAAAAATATAAAAACTCATATCTTTGACCACCTTAACTTGGTGAAAAATTTATGAAATTCAATTTTTTATTTTTTTAATCTTATAGTATGTGAAGCATAGAACATGACACATGTTTCAAATTCAAAAAATGTGATACCATTTGAAACGTATAGATGTTTTTCAATCAACCTAGCAATCAGAACTTTAGTCGTAATTCAAATAGAAAATGAATAATAATTATTTATTAAATTTAAAGTAAACAATAATTTATATTGGTCGAAAGATGAGAATCTCCTTTAAAAAACTTTTTGTTTCATCAATTTTGGGTGAAAAAAAGTCGTCATCCACATACCCATTATATCACCACTTTTTGGCCCATCATGATCCTGCACATACCCCATGAAGCCTTGTGGGATATATTCAAACCCCCGAGCAAGAAAAGTATGAAACACCCATAATTCAACATGAAAATATACACACAACAATGTTAATCCACATAACTTCCTTTTGAACATTTGACTAGTTTGATGTTTGTGTATATGACATCCAAACACATGCATTATTCTAAATATATAGTTGCATACATATATATATATATATACATATACATATATACATACATATACATATTTATACATATATATATATATATGTATATATATGTATATGTATGTATATATATATACATATACATATACATATACATATACACATACATATATAAAAAATAGTGCATAGAACTATTTCAAATGATCAATTGTCATATCTCCACATCTTTGGCATTATGTTGATCAAATCCAAACATACTAAAAAAAACCCAACAAAATTTAGCTATAGTTTTCAATGGTGTTGCATAATTTAGATGTTAATAACAAAGAATTTTATAGTGCAGTATGTGCAATATGTTCATAGAAAAGTTAGAAAAATGTTTGGATTGTGCTAGTACAATGTGTCTATCGAAAATCAATACATTGAAAAATACCCAGAATAGTGCACAAAACTATGGTAAGAGCTTGAAAGCACATGATCATCATTTAAGGAAACCATTGAATAGTATCCCTCCTATTATGTTGGTAATTACAATGAAATAGTGAATATATTAATTTATGTTTGTAATGGTTAGATCCCTAGTATGGGTCTTTTTTTGCCATTAAAGATAATATTGCTATTCAATGATTATGAAGGGAACAAGTGAATTTAGAATAGGAATGTAAGAACTAAAAATACTAACATACATCAAGAATCAAGAATCATAGTGACAATGTGGGCACCATATTAAGATCAAAATCATGGGAGCTCAATGAATGTGCGAATATTAATATGCAAAAATAGGAATAAAGTATGTTCATATTTGCAAAACACAAGTCTTAGCATCCCATAGTGAGCATAAAAAATGAAACACAAAGATAAATGTTCAAAATTGGAAAAATGTAGTCAAAGAGTGGGCTCATTCGTGGAGCCTTTTTCTGATCAGGGGAAGATATCTTCAATATATCTAAAAGCAATTGTTTATACTCTTCTTGGAAATCTAGTTTTGTTGCTTTCACAATGGTTATTTTAAGCCACTCCTCAAAATTGTAATTGTTTGTTTTGATCATGGCAATAAAGATGAAAGGTTTACAAACAAGGCCTTTGATAACAAAAACATGGTTTTGAGCCTTTAGTTTATTGGTTGAACCGAGTTGAGGATCCAAATCAAAGATTCTAGGTTCTTGATCTTCCAGTTTGTCATTGAAATGTTGTCCAACATTTCCCCAGTAGAGTCGCCATTTTTTGTAAACATTTTGCACACATGCCCCATCTGAGGTGGGGACCCTTCTTTTTCTTTTACATCTTTGCGTCTTGACTTTGTCAATTTTTCTTTTCTTGGGGGGTTATTTTGAAATTTGATCCAAATTTGCAGCTTCATCAAAAGCAACAAACGAAAGGCTGGCTGAATAGTCTTGCAACTTTAATTGTAGGGGGTAGCAATAGTTGCATTCCTCCATTTCCATCTAGTTGTGATCATAGAACTAGACATCTGCATGTCGACGTGTGCATTTTATTTTGTATCCTTTCCTATTAACCAGCAAGGGGCAAGCAAGATAACAAAATGACTCAATTTTTGCAATCTCAATGGTTGCTTTAAAAATGGCTTCAACAGTTTCTAACAATCCAAGATAGTTGTTGAAGATGAATGCAATAGTAACTCTATCATTTGAAGGATGAGGCCTATGAGGTCCAAAAGAAGATGAAACCATATTTTCTACTTTGATTGGACCCATGGAGCTAAGAGTGTTTTCCTCAAGAATAGAAGGGTTAATGTCAAGGGTTGTTGATGTTGATGTGGTGATAAATTTTCCATTAAAATTGCCTAAATGGCCACCACACACAGTAACTATGACTATATCACCTAAAATATACATCCACTCCAAGGCATCACCTTTTTCTTTCCAACTTGGGTCCCACAAATTAACATCAATGAAACAAGCAGAGATATCATATAGTTTAATAGTTTGTCGGGTTGTTTCTGATCCATTTTTCCTACAAACAGTTGATATGAAGCCAACATGGACTACAATGCCAATAATATCAAATAAACTATTATCACTATATAATTAGTTATCTCACTAACTTGCACAAAGGTTGAGGTTTTTTAGCACAGAGATTTCATCTTCACACTATTTTACTGTTGATTTTTCGCCCTAGACAATTTCTAGATTACTATTTAATCTACTGAATTTTTTATTTGCTTCCTTGAACACCGAACCTCTTGATATTAAATAAGTTGCACCTATCTCAACTCTACCATAATGCAGTTCAACAAAATCATCAAAACAAGGAATGTGGATTTTTGTCCCCTCCATATCTATAATGTCAAAACTAAAAAATTTGGCCTTCATCAATTAGTTTATGGAAATGGTACATCTCTCTAATATGTGTTACATGCTCTTTGACTGTCCAAACATTTTGATAATTTTTCAAAGCTTTAATAGGGATGACATTTGTAGGACTAATTTGTTTTTGAGGAGACAACTGCACACCAAATTTAGGGGTCTGTTTAGAAGGAGAAGGTGACTCTGTTCCCAACATTTTCTCTTCTTGGTGCTTGAAGAGATACCTAGGGCTCACAATGATTTGAAAATCCAACATAATGATAACTAAGTTGAATATGATTTAGGCCTTGAAAAACAAAAAATATATATATATATATATTCAACACATTATATTAGGCACATATGAAGGAGGAAGAGAATTTAAAAAAATACAAAAGGAACAATGCAACCCACCTTGATTCCTAGAAATTTCTACATATCTAATCTCCCAAACATATGAGTGAACCTATTTTCAAAGCACTTGAAAACTAGTAATTGCATTTGGAAGGAAAAGTTCCTATTTTCATATGGTATCCATTAGATAAGACAATGTATTGATTCCTATTTTCATATGGCACCTGAAAACAAGTAATTGCATTTGGAAGACAAAGTTTATATTTTCATATGGTGTCCATTAGCTAAGACAAAGTATTGATTCCTATTTTCATATGGCACCTAAAAACAAGTAATTGCATTTGGAAGGAACATTTTCTATTTTCATATGGTGTCCATCAAATAAGAAAACCTTGTATCGTTCAACCTACCCTTCATCACCGCCAAATTTTTTAAAGGGTAAGAGTTGAAGGACATGGGAGAGGGGATGATATCTCCAGCATTGATGAAATGAATTGCAAATGAAGTCAAAGATGGTTATTTCTTTGTAGCCTACAAAGACAAGTTCAATCAAGGAAAATGTACTTGATCACGCCAAATGGATAAAAGGAGTAAGGAAAATAAAGGTTGCAAAGAGATGTTTTTTATGTGTTGGAAAATATTAATGTGTATCTACTTCCACATCTATATGCTTTACCGGGGTCAACCACGTGTGTATACACCTAAAGGCCAAGAAAACTGGAAACATAAATAGGAAAGGGTATGTGGTGTGTGTTTCTATATTTGAGACTCATAAAATTAAAGAAGCTAAAAGACAATATTCAACTAGCAAAGTGCAAACAATTTTACAGCTTTTATATGAACATGTTACACATACTGCACCTTTAAATGCTTTGTTATTAACATTATCTCAATGCTATATCATTCAATGTTATGGTTGTATTGTAGCAATTTTCTCACAAGCCAAATAATACTTATATATGTTATTTTTAACTCTTCTTAAACCAAATTCTACATAAATAATGTTTGTGTATGAAATGTGGAAATTTAGTAAATCAACACAAACCTTAATGAAACAAATTATATCAAATATTTAAAGCAAAGAAGTTAATCTAAATGGCAATTTAACAAATATTTTATGAACGTCTCATTGTCCTTTATTCTTAAAGATTCCTTTAACCCTTTGGCCCTCAAATTTCTATGTGCACAAAGGCTATTAGAATGACACTTAAGAAACAAGATTAGTATTCAACATGTAAGCCAATTAAATTCCTACATAAAACTATACGATGGAAAGGATAATGGATACTATGATGAATGGATGATTGACAAAATGGATAAGTGATGTTAGATTTTACAATGTAAACATTTACAATATGGAACTATGATGATTCTAAATATACTCAAATGATACTAACTATAAAAATGCTAATCTAAAATGCAACTGTGATACATAGTAGGATATAAAATGCACCTAGGAAGCAATATGATCCTAACATGTAACTCTAAAATCAAACATAAAATGAAATGTAACTATAAGACTCCAAAATGCTCCAATGCTCAAACGATTTTCCTGCATGATAACTCTACATCAAATGTGGATGCAAAATATAATGCGGAAAGGTTTTATTTATAGCCTTTTCCAAGCATCTTGTGAGGTGGCAATGATCAACAGTCTAGATTCAAACAAGTAGAATGAATGATGAAGATGCAAAAAATCAAGATGTTGTCCCCTTGACCAAAGACAACATGCCATTTGGATGGAGGAATCTCTTGACCAATGGGAAACATACCAAATGGATGGAAGACTCAAGTGTGGGAAGAAAAGACCATGTGTTTGAAAATTGGTTGAAGTGTGTGAGGAATAAGCCATGTGCTTAAAAATTGGTTGAAAATAACTCTAATTAAAAAGTAGAATTATTTAATTTCATGTGACCTTGGTCAGGTGGCACAAAAGGTTGTAGACATGTGCTTGAATTCCTAATCAAGATTAGTGAAGATCAATTAAATAAAATAAGCTTATGGAGTTTTTTTTATTTAATTAATTTAGAAGAATATGATTTTAGATTTGGAGAATTTAGAATATGAACAATATAAATAAATTGAGAATTTTGTTTATATGTAGTTGAAATATTAATTAAATAGCTAGTATTTAATTAATTAAATTCCATGACTGATTTTAGGTGTATACATTTTTCCCCTCTTTAAAGTAATGTGTTTACACGTTGCTTGAAAGAAAAATTTGATACCAATGCCAGAAAAAATAAAAATTGATGCCCCAAACATTGATTTTTAGGTGATGATGGATGTATGCCCCCTCGGGAGATAAATTGGTGAATTTTTTATTTTTTTTGAGTTTTCATTGATTTATCTCTCGATAAAAAAGATTGAGCCTACCAAGTGATTAACTGATGCTCATGTGTTTCCTCCTTGTGTTTGATGTTTGATGAACACGTTTAGAAAATTGATTTGATGATGTTAATGTGATAGTTTATGATTGACCTCATGATAGGTGAGGATCAATGATAGATTTTCCTCATGATAGGCGAAGATAAATGATAAATTCTCATGAAATTTGATTGAAATTGCATTAGATCCAACTAGGTTGATTGATTGATTGATAAGATTGCTGATTTGGGATATGTTATGATCATAGGAGGTTTTTTGCATCTAGTGCAGGTGGATTTAGATTTGACTAGGCAATGTGGTTTGAATTTTATGATTGATTGATATGCCCCAGTATAGGATTGATTAATGTACTAGCACTTGATGATGTACCGATACTTTATGTACACACTTATTTAGTCAAAGATTTTGTGATTCCTACCACTTTTTTGATGTATGTCTCCATGTTTGGATATCATTGTACACTTGACATTGTGATTTTTGAGTTTATATGATATGTGGTGATGATTATCGATCTATGTGTTTATATGATGTTTATATAATGTTTATATGATGATGATCATGATGATTATGGATGTATTTAATTCCTATTTTATGATACTATGTGATGACGATATTATATGCATGATGAATGATTCTATATGTTTTATGGAGTTATGCTATGTGAGATGGATTTGATTATACAAATTATGAGTGATGTTTATGTGATGATTGTGCTAATCCACTTAGTCCTTTGTTAGTCTTGGATTTGAGTCATAAAAAATTCATCTTCACTACTATTTTTAGATGTTCATAACAATGACATTATATCCATTGTTGACCAGTCATGTTTTTCAACAACTTTTTCTTCTTTGAAATATTACTCTTTTGGATGTCTTTCAATCTTCTTATGCCATGTCATGTTGATGAAATGATCTAGATTATGCAAATGAGATGTAATGCACTTCTTTTTTTGTTTTCTAATATGGATATTATGATGTAATGCATGGAAGAATGAATGATGTGATAATGTAATAATGCTTTCTAAATGTATACAAATGATGATGATGTGTTCTTGTTTTGATGTGGATATTATGATGTGATGTACAGATGGATGAATGCAAAGGATGATGTGATTGATGTTGTTTTGTTTAATGTCAAGTGTACTCAATCCATTGATAAGAGAGAATATCATTGTGAAATTATTGCTAGTTTGGAAACCCCATAGATACAAATGCAAACTAACATGGATACAACCTATTTTAACTATGCAGATTTAATATATAGAAGTTATCATTTGTAATAGCTGATTTGTCATGCTTTTTATCACCATTGAGCCTTTAAAATATTGAAAGTAAGTACAAGCATTGATGGTATCTTTAGACCATGATGGCTTTACTACTTCCATGATGTTTGATAGTGCAAGTTAACACAAGCATCTAAGTATAATTAAACCAAGATGACCTGAGTATTGTTTGCATAAACAGACAAGAGTTATTCATTTTCCTATGCAAATTCATAATTTCATCAGTGATACTTTATATCACACATCTCGCTAAAATTTGCATAGTAATAATGATCAACTCACAGACAATAGATAAGGAAAAATCATAATCTTTCCTAGCTCCTCTAGTTCGATACATCATCGAGGGGCTCTAGAGATATGATTAAAAAAATCAAAGTACAATAATTGAACATTTGTGTTTAATGTGATAAAACCATGATTCGGAAAGAACATCATCCATTTCAAGTTTTTTTTGGTTTGATTGATTTGGCTTTTTCATTCAGATGGTTGACGTGTTCAAGTTTTTGTTATTGATGTTCAATGTTGAATTGCACTATGATCATTATTTTGTGTTTGTCCTACTAATCTTTGTCTATTGGTTCAAGCTCAAAGTTTATTTCCCCCAGTGAGTTCAGGATTTTTCCCCCAGTCTAGGGTGAGACATGACCGCGATGCTAGGATATGTACACAAAACTTTCCGAGGATAGATAGATGGATAGTGAAAGTGAATGGCGAAAGTGGATGGTCGACATGCTCAAATAGATAGAAAATCTAACCTATCACAAATAGTTCTTGTTGCTATGTTTTCTCTTCTTTTTTTTTATTGCACTTTTTTCAGATTTTATGAGTTTTTTGATCTTTTTTTATTTTTCCCCTTTTTTAGTATTTTTCTCTTTTTCTGATTTTTTTTTTTGTATTTTTATTTTTTTGATCTCTTTTTATTTATTTTTTGGATTTTTCTTTATTTTTTTAATTTATTTTGTCGCCAAGATGCGAGTTTAGTAGGTTTTCATCAAGGAAACCATTTTTTCAAGACATTTTCTGATATTTTTGGTATTTTTTGGCACTTTTACCAATAAAATGATATGATATGGTTGTTTGAAGGAACAAGATGCCCCACAATAGAGGTAATGCAACCATGGACAAATG
Organism: Sequoia sempervirens; assembly: GCA_007258455.2. NCBI lineage: Eukaryota > Viridiplantae > Streptophyta > Pinopsida > Cupressales > Cupressaceae > Sequoia > Sequoia sempervirens. The sequence continues at coordinate 223,629,519 of VDFB02000017.1, forward strand.
ATAGATCAAAATAAAAGATTCATTGCAAAACATGTCACACAATCTATTGGTATATGGAGCCTAATCAAACTTGGAGGTTAAATTTTCCCCACTTTTATTGGCGTGGATTCCCCCCAATTATTTATTAGGGTCAAGGGGCAGCTCCCCTTGCGGAGGTTTGGGGGCAATGCCCCCAAGATGGTGTCAAGGGGAAGCACCCCTTGTGGGGTCCAGTGGTAGTTCCCTTGGCGTGCTCCCTATCATGATATAGGGCAGGGTCGAGGGGCAACACTCCCACAAGGGCTCGAGGGCAGCGCCCCTGAAACCTCTCACAATTTTTATTATTTTATAAAGGCATCTAGTGTTATTTTTTCTATTGGCCGACATAAAAAACCCTAATTTTGTAATTGACATAAGTCTTGATAGAAGGCTAAATTTTTGGATTCTGTTGATGGGTATGTGTAGGATCATGGAAAAAATAGGCCCTTAAGTGGTAAAAAATTTAGAAAAATCAAAGTTAGGCAGCTTGACATAAAAATTTGAATAAATTATCTATATTATTTCAAAAATATGTAAGAATAGAATCTATAGAAAATTGAATGTAGTTTATAAACTAGTAGGTTTGTTAAAAAAAAAAAAAATCTATTTGTTGAAAATTTGAAATTTCAATGTAGTGGTACTTAAATTTTGAGGGAAAAAATAAGTAGGTGTCTATTTGACTACCCTAACCATAATAAAATGATAATATTTTTTTATAAGATTTTAGATATAAGTAGATGACTCGTGCCTCGATGTGATGCATATTTTTTTGTAATTTTTTTCCATGTAAATAATTAATTATGAATTTTTTATTACAAATTTTAAAAAAATATTAAAAACTGTATTTCTAACCACCTTAACTTGGTCAAAACTTCATGAAATTCAATTTTTCTTTTTTTAATTATATAGTATGAAAAACATAAAATTTGACGCATATTTTGGATTCAAAAAATGTGTTACCGTTTGAAAGCTATAGATGTTTTTCAATCAGCCTATCAATTAGGACTCTAGTCATAATTTGAATAGAAAATGAATAATAATTACTTATTAAATTCAAAGTAAAGCATAATTTATATTGGTCAAAAGCTGATAATCTCCTTTAAAAACCCTTTTCATTTCATCGATTTTGGGTAAAAAAATAGTCATCAGTCACATACCCATCATATTGCCACTTTTTGGCCCATCATGATGCTACACATACCGTGACATTGTATTGTAGCATTTGTAGTGGTATTGAGTTGCAAGGATTATTGGTTGTAATCGGTTTGATTTACTAGACAATAATATTGGACTCTTTGTTTGTGGACATAGCGCAAGTTTGGGTGAACCACGTTAAATATTGTCTCTTGCTATTATTATTTCTTTGTTTTTCATTCCTTTGTTTAATCTTCATTTGCATGTAATCGATATTTTCTGCATACAATTCTTAACAATTGGTATCAGAACGAGGTTTTGTTCAATTATCATCTACAGAAAAGTCTCACAGTTGAGTGGGAGTGTCATGGTTTAGTGGGAGCAATAGTAGATGAGGGTAAATTGAAGGTAGATAAATTCAATGGGAAAACTTATTAGTTATGGAAGATGAAGATGGAGTATTATCTCTATCAGAAGGATTTATGGAGGCCATTAGGAGGAACAACTAAGAAACTAACAACAATGAGTAATGAGTAATGGAATATGTTGGACATAAAAGCACTAGGAGCCATTCGTTTATGCCTAGCGCAATAAGTGGAATTTAATATTACAACAACAAAGACAATTGAAGAGTTGATGGAAACCCTAGTAAAGTTATATGAAAATCCTTCCACTTCAAATAAGGTATTTCTCATGAAATATTTATTTAATATGAAAATGGCAGAAGGTGGGCCAGTCACTGATCATTTAAATAAGTTTAATCCAATTACAAGTCAATTAACTTTTGTAAATGTAAACTTTGATGAAGAAGTTAGGGCTCTTTTGATTATGTGTTCTTGCCTGAAAGCTAGAATAGCTTGGTCATGGCTGTTATTAATAATGTTTCTAGTTCGAATACATTGAAATTTGATGATGTTGTTGGTGTTATTTTGAGCAAAGAAATTCATAGGAAAAGCTCAGGTGGAACATCCACATCAGGTAGTGTTTTGAATGTAGAAAGCAGGGGCAGAACAAAGGAGAGAGGAAACAATTCTAGAAGTCATGGGAAGTCATGAGGAAAATCAAAGGACAAAAGATCCCAATCTAGAGACAAGAGGGATTGTTGGTACTATGGTAAGCCAGGTCATTTGAAGAAAGATTGTTGGTCTCAGAAAAATAAAGAAGGGGACAAAAAGGAAGGAAATAAAGAGAAAAATGTGGTAAGTAATAAATCTAATGAGGATGCTTTGATTCTTTCCCTTGATAATGCTGGTGATTCTTGGGTGTTAGATTTAGGGGCTTCATTTCATGCTACGCCCCATATAAGTTATTTTCTTGATTGTGTCCAAGGGGATTTTGGGCTGGTTTATTTGGGAGATAACGAACCCTGTCAGATTGTTGGAAAGAGAAGAATTGAGATTAAGTTGCAAAATGGGAATCATTGGCTACTACATGAGGTAAGGAATGTTCCAAAAAAAAGAAATTTAATTTGATCAGGGCAACTAGATGATGAAGGTTGTGTTACATTTAGTGATAAAAAATGGAAGGTTACAAAAGATGCCTTAGTGGTAGCAAAAGGTGTGAAAGTAGGCACCTTATATCTTTGTACAGGTCATATTTTTCCTTCTATTTTACTATTGTAGATTAAAATTAATGTTTAGGAATAGTTGTTGCGATTCAACAAGTAGGAAATCAGATAGTTGCTATGCATTTTGAATCAACACTATGGCATAATAGACTTGGGAATATGAGTGAAAAAGGTATGAAATTACTTCATTCAAAGAATATTTTACCAAGTATGAAATGTGTTAATATGGATTTGAGTGAAAGTTGTGTGTATGGCAAAAAAAAGAGAATTATCTTTCTCAAGGATGGGAAGCGAAAGAAAAATGACAAATTAGAGCTTGTGTATATAGGTGTATGGGGACAAACTCATGTATCTTCTCTCAATGGCTCTCATTACTATGTAACTTTTACTGATGATGCAACAAGGTATGGATTTATTTCCTTAGGTAGAAATATGATGTATTTGAAACTTTTAAGAAATGGAGAAGCTTGGTTGAGAATGAGGCAGGTAAAAAGTTAAAATGTCTTATATATGATAATGGAGGTGATTATTGCAGCAAAGAGTTTGAATATTATTGTTCCTCTAATGGTATTCATAGGAAGAAAATGGTTCCAAGGACTCCATAGGAAAATGGAGTGGATGAGTGCATGAACAGAACAATAATGGAGCGTACACAGACTATGAGATTTCATGTTGGGTTGCCTTTAAACATGTGGGCAGAAGCTATAAATACTATTGTTTATTTAATTAATAGAAGTCCTTTAGTTCCCTTGGGTTGAGGTATTCCAGAGGAAGCGTGGAAAGGTAAGAAGGTGAGTTCTTTTCTCAATACCTTCGGTTGTGAAGCATTCACACATATAGATTCTAAAAATAGAACCAAGCTAGATGAAAAATCAAAGAAATGTATATTTTTTGGATATGACATTGATGAATTTGGTTATAGGCTTTGGGATTCTGAAAATAAAAAAAATATGAGAAGCAGAGATGTCATAATCAATAAGAAAGTGTTGTATAAAGATCAGTTGCAGCAGCATGAGAAGAAAGAAAATGATTATGTAGTGTTTGATGATACACCAAATAGCAATGTTCCAATGGTTCCTCATGCTCTGCAACAATAGGAACAACAAATACCACACACTCCAATGAATGTTAGACGATCTTCAAGGATAAGTAGACCTCCAGAAATATTTTCTCCCTCTTTGTATTCCATTTTGTTAATAGATGTTGGTGAACTTGAAGTGTATGATGAAGCTATGTAGGTGGATACAAAGGTTCAGTGAGAACATGCAATGGAAGAAGAAATTGAGTCCTTGTTGAAAAATGAGACTTGGGAATTATGCAAGTTCCCTATAGGTAAAAAGGAATTACCAAAAAAATGGCTTTACAAGCTGAAAGAAGAAGATGGAGGTAAGATGTTCAGATTTAAAGCTAGGTTAGTTGTAAAAGGATCTACAGAGAAAAAGGGCATTGATTTTGCTGAGATTTTTTCTCCAGTTGTTAAGATGACTACTATTTGTACTATTTTAAGTATTGTGGTTGTTGAAGATTTGAATTTGGAACAGCTAGATGTGAAAATGACTTTTCTCCATGATAATTTGGAGGAGGAGATATATATGGAACAGCCCCAAGGATCCAAGTTCAAAGGAAAGGAGAAATTGGTGTGTAGATTGAAGAAGAGTTTATATTGCTTTGAAACAAGCACCTCGGAAATGGTACTTAAAATGTGATAGTTTATGGCTGAGCAAGGCTACAACAGGATTAATTCTAACCATAGTGTTTATTTTAAGAGGTTGGATAATGATAGCTACATTATTTTATGTTTATATGTTGATGATATGCTTGTAGCGGGGTCTAATATGGATCACTTAAGTGAGTTAAAACAACAGTTAGAAAAATCATTTTCTATGAAGGATTTGGGGGTAGCAAAACAAATCCTTGGTATGAGAATTTGTAGAGATAGGAAGAATAGAAAATTGACTCTATCTCAGGCTGGTTATGTTGAAAAAGTGTTGCAGAGACTCTACATGGAGAACACAAAAGCTATCAGCACACCTTTGCCTAGTCATTTGAAATTGACTAAGGAGATGTATCCAAAGACACAAGAGGAGCAAGATAAAATGTCCAAGGTACCATATGCTTTAGCTATAGGTAGTTTAATGTATGGCATGGTATGCACAAGACTCAATATTGCACATGTTGTTGGAGTTGTAAGCAGGTATACGAGTAACCCCGGATTGGAGCATTAGAATGCAATAAAATGGCTACTCAAGTATTTGAGAGGTACATCCAATAAATTTTTATGTTTTGGGGGCTCTAATACTGATTTACCAGGTTATGTAGGGGTATGTACAGGATCATCATGGAAAAAATAGGCCCTTAAGTGGCAAAAAATTTAGAAAAATTAGAGTTACACAACTTGACATAAAATTTTGAATAAGTTATCTATATTATTTCAAAAATATGTAAGAATATAATATGTAGCAAATTGAATGTAGTTTCTAAACTACTAGGTTTATTTAAAAAATAAATAAATCTATTTGGTGAATATTTGAAATTTCAATGCAACAGTACTTAAATTTCAAGGGAGGAATAAGAAGTAGGTGTCTGTCTGACCACCCTAACCACAATAAAATCTTAATATTTTTTATAATATTTTAGATAAAAGTAGAGGATTCTTGTCCCAATGTGATGCATATTTTTTTGTAATTTTTTTCCAGATAAATAATTAATTATGAAAAAAACTCATATGTCTAACCACCTTAACTTGGTAAAAACTTCATGAAATTCATTTTTTTTAATCCTATAGTATGTGAAGCATAGAATGTGACACATGTTTCAGATTCAAAAAATGTGATACCATTTGAAAGCTATAGATGTTTTTCAATTAGCCTATCAATCAACACTTTAATCGTAATTCAAATAGAAAATGAATAATAATTATTTATTAAATTCAAAGTAAAGCATAATTTATATTTGTGGAAAGTTGAGAATCTCCTTTAAAAACCCTTTTCGTTTCATCAATTTTAGGTAAAAAATAAGTTGTCAGCCACATGGACCATCAATTTTAGGGGATATTTATACCAGGCGGAGTACTACAGGTTATGTATTTACTATACGTACAAGAGTAAGTTGGATCTCACGATTGCAAAAGGTGGTTGCTTTATCCACCATGGAGGTAGAGTATGTAGCTGCAATAGAGGCAAGCAAGGAGATGATATAGCTGCAATCTTTCATGGAAGAATTGGAAAAACAAAGGCCAACAATTATTTGTTTATAGATAGCTAGAGGGCCATACATCTTACAAAGAATTATGCCTTGCATTCAAAGACCAAACAAATATAGTTGAGGTAACACTTCATTCGGTTGATGTTGGATGATGGATAGTTATGGCTGGAAAAGATACATACAAATGACAATCCAGTAGATATGTTTACCAAGGTAGTGCCAAGGGAGAAGCTGAGCTCCTCTTCAGCTTCGGTTGGTCTTCAACACTAAAAACCATAAAATTAGAATAGTAGGGTCCAAGGTGGATATTTCCAGTGGGAGCTACAAGGTCAGCAATGTTATGATCAATCTCCAAGTGGGAGGTGATATGGGGTGGAGTCTGATCAGTCTCCAAGTGGGAGATTGTTGGTATATGGAGCCTAATCAAACTTGGAGGTTAAATTTTCCCCTTTTATTGGCATGGTTTCCCCCAAATTATTTATCAGGGTCAAGGGGCAATTCCCCTTGCGAGGGTTTGGGGGCAACACCCCCAAGATGGGGTCAAGGGGTAGCACCCCTTGTGATGTCCAGGGGCAACACCCCTGGCACACTCCTTGTTGTGATACAAGGTAGGGTTGAGGGGAAACACCCACACGAGGGCTTGAGGGCAGTGCCCCCAAAACCTCATGATTTTTATTATTTTATAAATGTGTCGGGTGTTATTTTTTCTATTGGATGACATAAAAAACCCTAATTTTGTAACCGACATAAGTCTTGATAAAAGGATAAAGTTTTGGGTTATGTTGACATTGTATTGTAGCATTTGTAGCGATATTGAGTTGCAAGGATTACTGCTTGTAATCGGTTTGATTTACTGGATAATAATATTGGACTCTCTATTGGTGGTTGTAGCCCAAGTTTGGGTGAACCACATTAAATATTGTCTCTTGCTATTATTATTTCTATGTTTTTCATTCCTTTGTTTAATCTTCAATTTAATGTAATTGATATTTTTTGCATACAATTCCTAACACAAGCAACATAGATCTCTTTTGAAAAAATGATAATAGTTGATTGAGTAAAATGCTAGGAATGATGATGATAAGTACTTAGGATCACTGATTTCCCCTAAGTATGATAAGATTGATGACTGTTGATGATTGACTAACAAAAGATATGATGATTGGAATGTTTTACAGCTAGGCTCAAATATGATTTACATGATAAGGTTGAAGGTTACAAAGGGACATGATGACATGGATTTTGATAAGCGAGGAGATATGGTGGAAGAAGGCAAGGACAAAAATAATGAATGGGTTGATCAAGATCAACTAGATAAGATATAGACACAAGGCCCAAGTATTTTTCATCTATTCCTCATGAAGACCAAGGAAAGGAAGATAGGATGTATTTAGAAAAAATTATGGGATATCCAGATAAGTTGAAGGATATGGTACATATGATATGGGTAGAGTGTATAGGATAAGATATATGATGTTCAAGAAGATCCTTAACCTTGTTGAGATAAAAGGTGGGAAATGTGGAGGATAATATATGCATGATAGGAAGATGGAAGAAGGACATAAGCATCAAGTTTCACAACAAAATATCCCTTTAATAAACCATGGAAATGGGGATTAGACTCATAAATATTGGCCTATTAAAGGTATGATGGATGAACTAAGGACTTATCCAAAGGTTTGGATTAAAGGAGAAAAATGGGGGATGAATTTTGGGTAATGTATATGAGGTGGGAAGGCTTGTTGATGGATAGATGGAAAGGATTGCAAGGTCAACATTGGTACACACCTTGAAGGGTGATGGAGTGATGAAGGAAAGATGGATTTGGAAGATGATAGGTTTTTAGATGGTAGATTGGAGGAAGCTTTTGGACTAGAAAATTTGGATGCTAATTTAGATTTTATTGATTCTATGAGACTTTTTGGAATCCACATGACTTTTGACTTTGATTTTTTCTTTATGGGCCTTTGCGGCCTTTGAGATTTTTCTCTTTGATTTATGGACCTTTGTGGTCTTGGAAATTTTTCTTTTTGCTTTGATGGGCCTTTGTGGCCTTTTGAAATTTTCTTTTGATTTATGGACCTTTGTGGTCTTGGAAAATTTCCTTTTTTCTTCGATGGGCCTTTGTGGCCTTTTTTATTTTTCCTTTGATTTTGGATCAAATTTTCTTTTATTTGTACATTCCTCTTCAAGGAGACATGTTGATCCTTTGACACATTTGGATTTTGATATGGAATATTTTGGCATTTGGTACCCAAATTGCTTCCAAGAGCAATGATAGGGGTGGATTGAGATGAATCATATGGAGGTATTATGGATGAGCGAGTGTAGGTAGAATTTTGAAAGGGAATCAAGGATGTGTACATTTGTTGTTCTTGAGGAATAGGATATGGACCTAGGATAGAGGGAAGGTTTGATGGACTAGGATGAGGACCTAGGATAGATGGAAGGTTTGGTGGATTAGGATGAGGACCTAAGATAGATGTTAGGTTTGATGGACTATGATACTTAGGTGTATAACCAATGCTGTGATAATATGGATTTTGTTGGACAGAAAGGGGTTCTAGGATACCTCGTTCATGAAGGTGTAATCCTTTTCCTTTGTAGTTCATATTTTGACACATTTATTTACCAATGGAATATGTGTTGTTTTTGAAACAAGATGCAAGTCCATTTTGGGGAGGACATGATATGTATGAAAGGATAGGTGTTGGAAATAAACCAAAGGCGATAAAGGTGGATGATTCCAATTTGTAGGTCTCAAGTTCATGGATGGCTAGTATAGTGTGATAGGATCTTGACATGGGGATGATGGGGTGTTTTGATCTTGACTTGGAAAAGGATCATGAGGTGTAGGAGATGGAGTAGCTTGCTCTTTATTAGGTTTGGAATCATCATGTAGTGGTATGAAAGGCATATCTTGATCTTGAGAAGGATGAACATCTTCATGGAGTGAATAGATATCCTCAGATGGAAGCATATCTTGATCTTGATGAGTAAGGGAATCATGAGATTCTGTGGAAAGAATATATTGATCATCAGATGGTAGGAAATCATTATCTATAGGATGGAATAACTATCATGCTCTTGGGATGAAATGGAATTGTGAGATGGTATGGATTCATTAGATGTGGTGGAAGGAGGACTTGGTAAAAAACTTTTCTTTTGAGATGGAAAGGAATCATTGTGAATGAAAAGTGAAAGGAGGGGACTATCATAGAATTCTTGAGAGATGGGGTCTTGGTCAAAGATTGGAAGAACTTATGGAATTTTGGTACCATCAGATGAAATGGAAAGAATGCTCTGATTTTGATGTGTAAGGGAGTTTATGCTAGCATGGTTTAAACTAAGAGATTGACAGGAATCATTGGATGTAGAATATATGATAGAAGAAGGTAGTTGGATGGAATCGTTAACTTGGGTGAAAGAATCATGAGGTATATTGTGGCTTATGGGAGATGAAGATAAATGCATGATAGGGTAAGATTGTTCAATATCGTTTCTATTTGAGGATTTGATTTGGGTTTCTCATTTAAAATTTTTGAGAATTTAAAGAAATTGAACTTGGAGGATGTAGTTTTTGGTGAAGAAGGTGTCATGTCTATATTTTTTTCAGATGGATAAGAATAGATGTATAACAAAAAATATCTTTCTAGGGTTGTTTCGCTTTGTATATCCCATTTTTTTGTTGAAGGTTTTTCATTTGATGAGCTAAAGCATTCAATTGATCCTCTTCTATTTCAAGCATGGTGGTTTGAGTTTCAATTTCATGTTTTTTGAGTTTTTTCTTTTGTAATCTTGTTGAATAGGCATACAAGTGTTATAGTTTTAAATTAACTTTGATATTCAATTTGGGAGTGCAAAGGGGTTACCCAAGTTCAAATAGAATGAAAAATTCTAGTGATGTGAACTAGGGTGAATCTAATTAAGAAGGCTTCATTTCGCAATGAAATTATGATAGATCCTAATGAGGAAACTAAGCTTGAAAATAAAAGATGTTTTGAATGATTTTGGGAACTTTAGGATCTTAGATCTTGGTATAGCAAGACATGTTCACTTGTTAGACCTATTTGGAAAGTTCAGACTACTAGTGAAACTAAGGAATGATTGAACACTACTACAGATTCCTAGAATGAGATTGACTATTAGATAGGAGATGAACTTAGGTCATTGGTTTTTTAGTCTAGAAAATGTACTAGAACAAGTGCAATATGCACTAGAACAAGTGAAAAATGCACTAGACAAAGTAAAAAATGAGCCAAAATAGGTGCAAGATGCGCTACAGGACTTGTAAGATGTGCCAAAAAGTTTTACAAGGCTCTGTAAGTAGGTTTTGACTCTAGTAACTTGGAAAATATGCGTGAATACAAGTGAAATATGTGCTAGAAAGAAACCAATATACACTAGAAGGAATTTACAAGATGCACCAAACTGGGAGAATAACACTGTTTCTTGAAAGTTTGTTTGATTCTTTGGATTTTCTAGTTAGAGACTTGGCTGTTTCAATGAATGTTTTTTCTAAATCAAGGTTTTCACTTTCAACATGTGATGTTTGTGATTAAAATTGGTTTAAAAACATATTGGTAAAGACACATCAAACATGTACAACTTAGGTTGTGTAGGACTATATTTGTTTTCTGACTTGGATTTTACTCTAGCTACGCTTACTTATAGTGGATGACTAGATGCTTGACCCCACTAGCTCCCCTCAATAACACTCACTTCTATGGGGCAGCCAAGCATCAATACCCATGAATCTTCCATGGAAAATTTATCATCTCTACTAAAATCCACAAGAATGTGGGACGACTTCAAAATGATCATTCTTGCACCAACAAATAGATTAAGGATTTTGGCCTTTCTACAACAAAGGGTTTTAATAAAGGCATTTCATTCATGGGGGATCATCCATATGGCAAGAGACCATTGTTTCCTTTCTTTTCAGAACAATCCTCATGACACTTGAACTTTCCCCAAGTACCCACATTTATGTTTTGGTTTAAAGTCACTTGGCTTTAGTTTGTTATCGATTGGGTCATTCCCTTGGGTGATTACTTTTTCCCACAAGGCAAGCCCTCTATGGATAAAAAAAAGAAAGCAATTACATCTATAGTTTGATCAATCTTTGTTTTGGGTAAACAAAGAGAGAACACATGCGATATACTCAACTCACACTCACACACAAAAAGTGAATGGCTTTTTGGTCACCCAGTTAAGGGGAGAGCATATGCCTACCATCCATCAAGCAAAAAAGACATGATGTTCATCAACCTTTTAATTAAGCTATGTTCCTAACTTAACCAAAAGGAAATAATTAAATCACTTCCAGCCCCTACAATATGTTAGTAGTTTATGTTTCAGTCTTTGATAGAAAATCTGGGAAACCTACAAAATAAAAACACAGGGTATTAGCCTTCACATTTAGTGAAAAATAGGGAAACCATAAAATGCGCTAGAACAAAGACAAAATGCACCAATCTAGAAGCTAAATGTGCCAAAACTAGTGCAATATGCACCAGAATAGGTACAAAAAGCACCAAAACAGAGACAAAATGTGGCAATATGGAAGCAAAATGTGCCAAAACACATGCAATAAGGGCCAGAATGGGTGCAATATGCACCAGAACAGGTGCAATATGCGCCAAAACAAGTGCAAGATGCGCTAGAAGTCTCACATCTGAACCTGTGAACATCAATTTTCCAAAATGTTTAAAAAATGGGGCAAGGCCCCACGATGGGTGCCATTTATTGTCTATGTGAAATGTGGAAAGTTAATAAATCAACACAAACCTTAATGAAATGAATTACATCAAAGATTTAAAGAAAATAAGTTAATCTAAATTGCAATTTAGCAAATCTTTTAAGAGTGTATCATTTTCCTCTATTCTTAAAGATTCCTTTAACCCTTTGGCCCTTAGATTTCTATGTGCACAAAGTCTATTAGAATGAAACTTAATAAATGAGATTAGTATTCAACATGCAAGCCAATTAAATTCCTACATGAAACTATACGATGGAAAGAATAATGGATACTATGATGAATGGATGATTGACAAAATAGATAAGTGATGTTAGATTTTACAATGCAAACATTTATGATATGAAACTATGATGATTCTACATATGCTCAAATGATACTAACTATGAAAATGCTAAACTATAATGAAATTATGAATCCAAGTGGGATATATAATGCAACTATGAAGCAATATGATCCTAACATGTAACTCTAAAATCAAACATAAAATGAAATGTAACTATAAGACTCCAAAATTCTCCAATGCTCAAACGATTTTCCTGCATGATAACTCTACTTCAAATGTGGATGCAAAATACAATTCCAAAGGGTTGTATTTATAGCCTTTTCCAAGCATCTTGTGAGGTGGCAACCATTGACATTCCAGATTCAAACAAGAAGAATGAACAGTGAAGATGGAGAGAATCAAGATGTTATCCCCTTGACCAAAGACAACATGCCATTTGGATGGAGGAATCTCTTGACCAATGGGAAACATTCCAAATGGATGGAAGAATCAAGTATGGGAAGAAAAGATCATGTGTTTGAAAATTAGTTGAAGTGTGTGAGGAATAAGCCATGTGCTTAAAGATTGGTTGAAGATAATTCTAATTAAAAATTCTAATTATTTAATTTCATGTGACCTTGGTGAGGTGTCACAAAAATTTGTAGACATGTGCTTGAATTCCTAATCGAGATTAATGAAGATTAATTAAATAAAACAAACTTATGGAAATTTGTTTATTTAATTAATTTAGAAGAATATGATTTTAGATTTGAAGAATTTAGAATATGAACAATATAAATAAATTGATAATTTATTTATATGTAGTTAAAATATTAATTAAATAACTACTATTTAATTAATTAAATGCCATGACCGATTTTAGGTGTATACAAATACGAATAAAGATAGTGTACACATTTGTTTAGATATACATGTGTATATATAAATTGTTGTTGCATTTTCTAACAAGCCATAGTGCTCTTGGTCTATATATATGGATATATATATCTGCATAAATGTATATTTTTAAATATAAAATGAGAAATTCAATACATATATACATATTCATATATATATTTGTCTATGTTTTGAGGAATTTAGTACAATTTCCCTTTTTGTCAATAACATTTAGTAGTAAATAAGTGTTATTCTAACACCTCCTATACAATTTCTCTATCTAACCTAAATATTTATTACCAAAGAACGTAGCTTGAATCTTGTATCAATATGTTTCATGATATTCTTTTTTTTCTCATCCGTTTGAAGCTCCTTCCAAAAAAATTCGTAAGGTTATTTATGACAGCGGTGGAGCTTGCTAATTATATGGATTGGCGGAGGTTAAGTTGGTTGCCTCGGTACACAAAAGCAAAATGGTAAGTGTTTTCCCATGTGAGGGTTAATGCATCCTGGCATTGTTGTACAGTGGCATGGGATGAAGTAAATGCAATGTTGAATGTTTAAGTGTGACAAAGTATAAAAGCATACATGGGAAAAGGTTGAAAAATAACATTGGATAGCATTAATTTTCACATATAGTTCACATTCCATACCATTCCCTTTCAATGCATTTTAACTTAAATTTATCAAAATCATACGAAGTAATATTTAAGATATACAAAATGCGTTTAGCACCACAGATGAACATAGATAACAAAAAATAATAACCAGATGCTGAAAAATATACATAGACCCAAAAAAATTGAAAGTAGTCGAAAGGTACAGGTCAATGTTATATTTTTAGTTAATACCAATCTATAAAATTTCAAAATTTTGAAAGTTAAAAATAATTCTTATCACAAGGACAATAGAATAAGAAACTCCTAAAGTGTCATGCCAAGAAAAAAATACATGAGGCCACAATCCTTAATTAAATGCACAAAAACATTTACCTCGGTTAAGATATGAAGAATACAAGAGCTAAGCTATGGCAAACAACAACTTGTTATAGGAAGCTTCAAACATATGAGAAAAAGAGAATATTATGAAAAATCTTGATACAATACAACCAATCTATGTAATAGTTGGCTTGTCAATTCAAAATTCAAGCTACATTATTTAGCACTAAATATTATAGACAAATAGGAAAAATGTAAAAGAGCTATTAGAAAGACACTTAATAATCACATGAAAATGATAGATGATCATAAACCCACATAAAATAGAACTTAAAAACATGGAGAATAGAATAGGTGAACTATAATAATGAACAACCTATTATGGGGAAGTGGGAAAAACAATAGTATGAAACATATTGATATGAGACAAGCAATCGATGTAAAAGTTGGCTCATCAATTCAAAATTTGAGCTACATTACCTAGTACTAAATATTATAGACAAATAGAGAAATTGTAAAAGAGTTGTTAGAAAAACAATTAAGAATGATAGGTAAATAATAGATGATCGAAAACCCACATTAAATATAACTTTAAGAGAGGCAGAAAAACATACACAAACAAAAAAAAAATTAAAGTAGCCCAAAGGTACAGATCAACGTCATGTTTACAATTTATAGCGGTCTACAAATTTTTTGAATTTACAAGAGGTAAACTACAAAAATGAATAGTTTGTTACAAGGAGATTCAAATAGATGAGGGAAAAAGAATATCATGAAACATATTGATACAAGACAAGTAATCTATGTAACTGTTGGCTTATGAATTCTAAATTTGAACTATATTATTTGGCACTAAATACTATAGACAAATAGGCAAATTGTAAAAGAAATATTAGAAAAACACTTAAGAACCACAAGAAAATGATAGATAATCGAAAACCCACATTAAATAGAAAACTATGATAATGAAAAATTTGTTATGGAATACTAAGGAAAATGAATAGTTTGTTATAACTTCAAACAAATGAGGGGAAAAGAATATCATGAAACATATTCATAGAAGACAAGCAATCTATGTAACATTTGGCTTGTCAATCTAAATTTGAGCTACATTATTTGGCACTAAATATTATAGATAAATAGGGAAATTATAAAAATAACTATTAGGAAAACACTTAAGAACCATAGGAAAATGACAAATGATCGAAAACCAACATTAAATAGAACTTTTAAATATGGATAAATATACAAATCAAGAGATAGGAAAGAGGTTTAAATTAGGACAAGATCATAGGATGGACTATCAAGAGGATGTATTTTGACCATTCTGTAGGATACAAAATACTCATAAAGGCCTCTGTTGCTGCTTACAATTATTTTGTTCAATGCAATTCAAATGAAGAACCTAGTTCAAGTGAAGAAATTCTCATTACACCCTGTGTAGATACTAATAGAATTTCAGGTAAGCATGAATATGCTCCAATCTCAAATCTATACATGCATTTAACCTGAATTGGGTTCTTCATTTGAACTGGGTTCTTCACTTTGAAGCATCTGCAACCCACTTCTCCATCTTCTTATGAAAGAATGGCTTGATTTTCTCCAGATCTAGCTCTAGGGAGGGCATGTCATAGTATTTCATCATTTTTAAGTAATCTTCACTATCAACCTAGTGGTTTGTAACCCATTCAAGGTTGAGCTCAAAATGACAAATGATCGTAAACCCTAGAATTATAGAATTTAAAAAATTGAAAACAATGGACTTCTTACAAGAACAATAGAATAATTTGTTACAGGAAGCTTCAAATAGTTGAAGAAAAAATAATATCATGAAACATATTGATACAAGATGCACAACATCTTCCATCCAAACAAAATAACCATGGCAATTAACAGTTTGTTAAAGGAGCTTCAAATAGATGAGGAAAAAAGAATATCATGAAACATATTGGTACAAGACAAGGAGTCTACGTAACGGTTGTAACAGGTGTTAGAATAAAACTTAAGAATCACATTTAAATGACAAATGAATGCAAACCTACATTAAGTAGAACTTGTTAAGCCAATCGGTACCCATAATCTGGGTATGTGCAGGATCATCATGGAAAAAACAGGCCCTTAAGTGGCAAAAAATTTAGAAAAATCAGTGTTAGGAAACTTGATGTAAAAATTTGAATAAGTTATCTATATTATTTCAAAAACATGTAAGAATATAATCTATAGAAAATTGAATGTAGTTTCAAAACTACTAGGTTTATTTAAAAATAAATAAAATCTATTTGGTGAAAATTTGAAATTTCAATGTAGTAGTAGTTAAATTTTAGGGAAAAAATAAGAAGTAGGTGTCTGTCTGACCACCCTAACCATAATAAAATTATAATATTTTTTTATAAGATTTTATATGTAAGTAGAGGACTCATGTCCGGATGTGATGCATATTTTTTTGTAATTTTTTTCCAAGTAAATAATTAATTATATATTTTTTATTACAACTTTTAAAAAATATACAAACTCGTATGTCTAACCACCTTAACTTGGTCAAAACTTCATGAAATTTAATTTTTCTTTTTTTAATCCTATAGTATGTGAAGCATAGAATGTGATGCATGTTTTGGATTCAAAAAAATGTGATACCATTTGAAATTTATAGATGTTTTTCAATCAGCCTATCGATCAGGACTTTAGTCATAATTATAATAGAAAATAAATAATAATTATTTATTGAATTCAAATTAAAGCATAATTTATATTGGTGGAAAGCTGAGAATATCCTCTAAAAACCCTTTTTGTTTCATCAATTTTGGATAAAAATAAATTTGTCAGCCACATACCCTACAAATACCCATAATATTGCTAGTTTTTGGCCCCTCATGATCCTGCACATACCCATCTGTGTAAAATGGGTATAATGCCACAAAATTAATTGAAAATTTGAGCTACATTACCTAGCACTAAATATTATAGACAAATAGAGAAATTTTAAAAGAGCTATTAGAATAACACTTCAATCCACAAAACTAATTTTATCTTGAATATCTTTATGCTTTCATACTAACCCTGTACATATATATATTCAATCACTCCTATGTAGTCTATGTAACATTTGTAAGTGGTGTTAGAATAACACTTAATAATCACACGTAAATGACCGATGAATGCAAACCCACATTAAGTAGAACTCGTTAAGCCAATGGGTAACAAGAATATATGAAAAATGGGTATATTGCCACAAACTTAATTAAAAATTCTAGCTACATTACCTAGCACTAAATATTATAGACAAATAGAGAAATTGTAAAAGAGCTATTAGAATAAGACTTAACAGCCACAATACTAATTATATCTTGAATATCTTTATGTTTTCATACTAACCCTCTACATATATATATGCAATCACTCCTATGTTAATCTGCAATTGCTCCTATGTTAATGTGTATAATGCCAAATATGCATAGAGATAATGACAAACAATAAATGAAAGGAAAAAATATTACAAACCCTAACCATATTTTTTTATCAAAGAAAGAAGATTTAATTATAATTTATCCATCCATATAGTTCCATAATCTCTTTGAAGTCTCCAAAATGGGTATAATGCCAAAGATACAAACATATAACAAGGAACAATAAGGAGAGAGTGAAAGAAATGAACAATAAATTATTCATTTATGAAAAATACACATGTAAAATGAATTATAGATTCTAGATCATAATAGTTTTCAAACCCTCCAATCTACTATAAAACAAAGTCAAAGGCAGCAATTTTTACAATAGTATGATATGAAACAAACACCACAATGGCTCTTTTGACAATGTAACTTAATCAATATATTTTATCGCACATTTCAAAGCACATTAGTATTAAAACCCTCCAACCTATTATCAAAAAAGATGAAGCTGACAATTTTTTCAATACTCTACTATCAAACCAACACCATAATGGCTTGTTCAACAATGCAACCAAAAACAATATACTTTCCCACATTGCAACATTGAATATTGCATTTACTTTCTTCGCCACCATTGTACAACAACACCATGATGCATTAACACTCACATGAGAAAACACTTCCCATTCCGCTCCCGCATATCGAGGCAACCAACTCTGCCACTATCAACCCACGTACTTAGCAAAATGCACGTTGTCATGAAAAACCTTGGGAAACTCGCCACTAATTGGGAGATTTCTAGCGCTGAGAAATTCTATTCACGGCTAGGCTGAAAAAATTCTCAGTGGAAATTTCAAACATATAGCCTAGTGGCTAATTAATATTGACTAATGGATCATTAAATTAATTTATATTTAAATTAAATTTGAAACTTAAATAATCTTATATTTTTTAGGAGGTAGATGGTGAAGTTGTAATCTAGATAATCTCATATTTATTAGGAGTTGGATGGGGTAGAAGAAAATGAGGATAAATTGGATATTTTCTCACTAAATAACTAAATAACAAGTGACTATTTGTTAAAAATTGTTTATGTCATGTTTTAATCTAATTATCCTTTTTTTACTTATTCAATTTCTATCCATTTTATTTTGATACTTATTTTTTCCCACTTATGACTTAGAGGAGACTTTGGGTGCTTACATTATTATATTATTTATTCTAGATATTTTAGAAGAGGAATAATTTTGTTTTACTTCATTTTAATTTAGTGAGCCCATCCACTTCTACACACATCTATGATTTCCCTTACTCTTTTTATATTTTTACTTTAGTGTAGCAATTGTATGCTAATTGAATGAGCAACCAAAAATCATTTATGTAGAACTTACAATAGAAGCTAACAAGAATGAACAGATAAAACAAGATAAGATTGATTGTAGAGAAAAAAACTAGAGAATTACAATGGGCCACAAATATGTGAAACTTGGCCACACCATGAAACCTAATCCCTTAGAGGAATATATATATATAAATAAAGATACTATAACTATAATCAAATCAACTCATTGTCTACCTAAAACATCTATTAGAATAGATCCTACAAATAGTTCTTAATCATAGAGATTCTACTCCCTTCAATGACCAACATGTAGCTAAATTGATAGTGTCAATATCAAATATAACCTATCATAAAAAAAAGAGTGAAGTAGGTCACAATTTAAACTGTGTGCTTGGGTGGAAATCTAATCATCATGGTTTTCATATTCAAATAGAACATTCAACCATTTCTTAATTAATTAAATCCTATTATTCTTTATGTTGAGATAATCTATTCAAGTAGCTAACCTAAGATTGAGATATGTAAAAGGATAATTAAAAATATAGAATAGGATCATAATGATAAAATAACCATAATTTATAATAAGGATGCACTATGCATACAAGAGAGTAAGAGGTGGATACATATAAGATAAGAATGTGTTTATAAGAAACCTGGGATAAATTACAAATTCCTAAGGTAAACATGACCAAAATGGTATTAAAAGGATATAAAGAAGGAAATGATAAAGTGGGTGTGTGCAAGAAGTTAAGTCCGATTTTGGCCAAAAAGTCGTAGTGTTTTCCCTAAGTTTCAAAATTTGTTACATTTGACCTTAAAATTCGAAGCATTTAGAGATGAATTCTTTAAAAACATCACTACTCATAAAATGTAGTACTGGAGTCTAGTTTCCAAATATGTAATTTATTTTAATACCCAGATTATATAAATTGATTTTCAATAGTTATTTCTAAAAACCACTATTTAAAAGTCACTTTTTTACCATACCATGCATGTGTATGTCATCCATATTTTGATCTAAATAATCATATTTTTCTAAATATTTTTGGAAAATGATTTGTAACTCACTAAAGCACATTCTTAATATGTTTTGTATTTTTTATTAATTTTTTTTGTAAATTTTTTATTGGCCATATTTGTTGTTTTGAAAAATCGTCATGTACGTCGTGCATAAGATGACCTAAACTTATCATTTTTCAAATTTTTTTCAAATGAAAAGAAATTATTAAAGTACGTTTTCATACAATTCTTTTTATAAAAAATTGATTTTAATAAAAGGTTATTAAAATACTAAAAAACCATGATATTTCAAGTTTATGGACTAGTTTCATTAGAAATTAATTGAAAAATAGAAAAAATAATCCAATAGTAAAAAATATGTATATTTTGAATCTACACTTTCTCATCTATATTGGGTTTTAATTTTGTCAAAAAAATTTACAAAAAAGGTCTTCACACATATGTCCAAAATCACTATTTTCTTGTGACATTGACATGATCTTCAAGTTACAGGTCAAACCAAGTCCAAATATTACGTTCAAGTCCCCAACACTTTTCTCGAACCAAAAAAAAATCAAAAACCTGACCAAAAATTTGAATTTGAAAAAATGGGATCATGTTCTAAAACAGGATCCCATTTCATAAAAAAAATATTTTTTATGAAACAAGATCTTGTTTTAGAATAGGATCCTATTTTGAAAAAAATGAGATCCCAAATTTTTCTCAAGGACCCAAACCTAAATTAGATCTCATTTATTAAAATCAAGATCTTGTTTCATTGAACCCGATTTCAAGATTTTGGCTAAGTTTAAAAATTCCACGTTTCATGGACTCAACTTTGTGAAGCTACCCATGTAATATACCCCTACAGAAAAATAGACCCATCCAAAAATACCAAAAACAATTGAAATTATATATTAGTATCAAGTATAACATCAATTAGGTCAGCCTAATTAGATGTATAAACCAAAATATAACATGTCAACTTCAAAACTTTTCATCCACACAAAATGCGCCATAATTCAAAACTCAAAAATCCTTAAGATAGGTCAACATGGACCTATAATAGATCCCATACAAGAAAACAACATATTCATCCTTCACATATTGTTAAACATATTAGGTCGACTCTGCTTAAGAGCTAAAAATAAAAAACCTTGAACTATGTATCCATATCTCAAAATGTGGATCTCAAACTTGATACCAATGGGAATTCACACTCTAATAACATCTAGAAACTTATCCTCAAAAGAGAAATGTCAAAAAATCATTTGTAGAGACATGCAAAATCTCTCACACAACTGCATTGTATAGAAAACAACTGTAATTTTCTAGGTTGAACTTTGCTACTCATAAATTTCAAACCACTTGCCAAAACCTGATGAAATATTGAAATCAAATACATCTAACATCCACAAAAATTTGACATATTCATTTTTGGAGTAGTGCAAACCAAAAAACTAGCACATAGTAACACTATATTCATAGAATTGATACTTAGTCAAATTTCCACTCACCTGATCTTTTTGGACCAAATAAGCTTGCAAAAATTTCTTCCTTAACATTACAAAAATATGTTAGAATTGATCAAAATGGTCCACAACCAAAATCTACATATGACTTACAATGTTGATATCAATGACAACATTGCATTACATCCTTATGTACCTTTGATGCTCATGTTTTGAAGTAGCATCATCAATGATGTTCTTCCAACATTCTCCCCCTTCCAATAGATTTGACAAGAATCCCTTTAGAGGATCTTGATTCAAATGTAGAGGAGAATGACATCACACATTTGAAAGTCATCAATGAAGTGCTAGTAAAAGAGGAGAGAATAGTGTAAGAGCAACATATGTAGAGGAAAAACATGTTGAATGAAAAGGATCTATTGGAAAATATGAGAAGGATGAATCATCAATTGGTCATAAAGAGAGTATATTTTTACACCAATAAAATTGAGGAATCGACATAGAGGTGTGTAGAATATTATGGAAATATATATGTAAGTCTTGTAAAGTTATCTTTGATAGTGGTAGTATAGATAACTTGATTATTGAAGAGATTGTATGGAAGTTCAATTTGAAGCTTGGATAAAGAACCCATACCCTTATATGATTCTATGGATTCAAGATGACTATAATATATTGGTAAGTGAGCAATCTTTGGTGAAATTTAATATAGGATCATATAATGATAAGGATTTTCGTGATATTATGGCAATGAAAGCATGGCATATGTTGTTGGGAAGGCCTTGCTAGTATGATAGAAAATTAGTTCATGATGGAAGAAAGAATACCTATACTATGACCTTGAATGCGAAAAAGGCATATTTTAATTCCTTTGGAGGAGGAGCATAATGTACCTAGAAAATTTTATATGAGAATAGGGGATTTTGGACCATCTAAGTGCAATGGCAATGTCCATTTCGGCTGAAAATGCTCCAAAAAAAGTTGCTCCCAATTGAGTGAAACAAAATCCAAATCTAACTTTCTTGAGCCTCTCAGATGCAAAAGAATAGTAAAAAAATAATGTCATTATAGATAGAATAGCTACAATAACCAAATCTTAGTGAAAACACACATACAAATATAAGATTACTAGATCTTTATTGTTCCTTTCTAATTCTCTAGACTATATTAAAACACAAGAGATGAGCATATGAGAATTTACAAGATCATATAAAAATTCAAATATCTTAATCATGACTCAAATTCCTCAAAATTGATGCAGGAGCGTCCTTGTGTCGTAGCAATCTTGCATCACCCAAAAGAATATTTTCATTCCAATTTGTCTTTGTTTCAGTTTCTATTCAATTCAAGTTGGTAGATCGAATTATTCTTCATGTTTACTCACTAGACCTTGTGGACCTATGTGTACATCATGGGTGTGTTTATTTTTCTAATTCTAAAGTTTGAGAATGATTGTTTCATTTTCTAGCAACTTATCGCTTTCGAGTTATGTGGTAGTTTCTTGAACCGACACCAAAATAAGTTCTTATCTAACTATTGGTTTGATCGCTTGTGGATCGTCTTTGTATCATGCAGATCTTGATGGTGTGATTCAAAATGCTTCATGGAGTATCCTCGACCTTGGTTGAAGGTCCATAGTTCATCCTATGAATCCACCATGGAGTAATTCAAATTTGAGGCCAACATATGCATGCACACATTAAAATTTCTTCCATTGGAGATTGTAATAATCTTTGGGTCAAAACAGATGTTTCCAGATCTTTGCATGTATATAAAGCATTGTAATTGATCATTAGAGAGTAGGAATGGTAGTAGTAGACATGAGAAAGATAAGTTCAAATTGTAGGATTTTTGCTCACTTTGAGGAGCATGTAGGAAGCTGGTATTTTGAGCATGTTGTAAGTAGGCCTATGAGTTGAATCTGTAAGCCAAATGTTGTCGATTGTCTATAATCAATTTTTCTATTAATAAGACTGTTGAATCTATTTTATGTGTTTCTTTCATTGTGTGACTCTTGTTGCATGATCCAGACCGTTCTCTATGAGGAAGGCCTCCTACTATGACTACATAAAAAACTCTCAAAATCTAAGCTCTAATACCATGTTATAAATCTGAAAGAGATTGAATAACCAATATCTTCTATGAGAGAGATAAGTTATAAAATTGTGAATGAAATAACATAATTACAAACTCGAGATTCCAAGAGATGTGAGAATGTGAAGATGAAAAGATTTTATTAGGAGATCAAAGAAAATATATATAATAATGACTACATGCATCAAGGTACATGTATGTCAAAGTATGCAAGAGAATATGAAAATATAAGCTAAGGAATGAGTTTATAGATAACTTAGGAGAGGACAGAGATGGAAAATCAACCAATGATAATTGACCACCAAAACCAACAACATTAAATAAAGTGATGAAAATGTAAGTACTCCACTGTTAAAAGGTTGAGGATAACTCATCAATTTATCTACTAGTTATTAAATGATCAATTCACTTTATTATCCTAATTAAGTTTAATAAATGTGTAAAAAAACTATAAGTAAGGAAAAATAAATTAACCCACTAGGAAAATAAAAACCTGCACCAACACCCCCCTTAATTAAATCTTAGGAGGATAAAAATATGATGTGTGTCGACAAATGAAGCCATGTTAGGTACCCATGTGTCTCAACGTTGCGATTGCATAATGTGTAAATCTGGACTATTCTTCATGAGGTCTCATATTTGATGGTCAATATTTTGTTTGATTGAATTTCCCTAGAAGAAAACTACATTTTATGAGGGTTTTGTACATATGTAACATGTGATGATATGATGCTAATTTGATTAGAGTGGTGTGAGGCTAAGTGGTGAATATTAAGTTGAAGATTAGAATTATGTGAATGAAGAGTGAGTTAGAGTGTTGAATCAAAAAATAGATAATGATTATTATTTTGCTTCAATGGAACTATAATTCATGCATATGTCAAATGTAGATGGAGCAGTTCAAAATAGGTTATCATCCACCATCTTTCTTCTATCTTTTTCTCTATGGAAAATGAGTTCTCTTGGATAGTGAGTCCTCCTACAGTGAGCATTTATGTAAACATTCTATGAATAGTTATAATATATTGTGAGCTAACCCTCACTGCGGTTTTCCTATTTTGGTTTTTTCATAAAAAAATCTTGGTGTTCATGTGTTATATGATGTTGGGAATGTTTAATTCTTTCTTTCCTTACTGGAGTTGAATATGGATTAGAGATTGGATATTTTAATTTTGAATGGTTTAAGAGAATACTAACCACCCAGGTGTTCAATAATTAGTATTAGAGCTTGGTTCCTCGGAAGGATCTCCACCACATTGGGATGGTCTTGGAGGTTGCACACATTGCTGACAGAAAATTTACTCTTCCTCTGGACGAGATTCCTATTGTTGATTTATAGAAGAAGATAGCTTTCTTGACAAAGATGGAGAACTCAAAGTTACTCTTAAGATCTATTGGTTCCCAAATCTATAGGTTGCTAAACTCTAAAAGTATGCCAAGCTTTATCTTCATGTTTAACAAGGATTTGGCCAATGAACGAAATCAACCAAGATGGATGAGATTTCCTACTCTTCATGCTCTTCTATTCCTAGGTAGGTGTACCTTAATCACCAATGAATATATATTTTTCAATGTTAAATGGTGACGATTTAGCAAGATTATAAACCTCACACAAATCTATAGTGTCTATATAATCATAAATTATCTAAACCACTCATCCCCTCATGATCTATTTCACACTAGCATGGGGGTTGAAATATATGTTTCAAAAACTAACTAATACTCCTACTCTTATAGCTGGAACAATTAAAAGTATGAAAAATATTTTACAATAAATTTTTTTTGGAATAAGAATGATCAATTCCTTTCTTCCACTAGGAAATGGACTCAAAATATGGAATGATATGTGTCTTCCTTTTGGTTATAACTCAAATTGTTTAACACTTTGATATTTATGACTTGCAGAAACGTGCCAGGAAATTAATTACCACACTCTTCTTATCAATCCAAATGAGCTTTCTAGATTATTATGATCTAACTAAGAGGAGTTTAATTCTTACTTGAAGAATCCAATTAAATAAACCACACAAGAACATCAAATGTGCCTTGATAAATTGAATATATGCTTAATATACCAATTTCAATAATAAGCAAAAATAGCATCGAAGACAACCAAATAATTGTTATCCATAACCTCAACAAAACAATTGAAACTAGAATTTGAGCACCAAGTTGTTACTTTATTTCCATTAACCTACTTCAAAAAGGCTCCAACAATATATTCCTTCCCCCCAAAACAAAATCTTGATCCCCTTTTACAATAAAAAAGAAGAAGAAAATAAATAGAAAAGAAGAGTATCTCAAAAATAATCTGGACGTAACACTTGACCTTCCTCCTTTCAACCAAAAATGTCTATTCACCTCCCTTTGCAATTGGAAATATTTAATTTTATCTCTCTTCATTTTTTCATCCCTGTGAAAGATAATTTCACTAATATAAATTACTTTTCAATACATTGATCACTCTTGATGACTATTATCATCCTTCTTTTGCCAGTAATTTTACATTTACATTTTAAAAAATGAAGTGGGTAGTCATCAGAATTCACTTTTTGACATTTTGCACTGTGACTAAAATAAGTCGGGTAGCCTCCAAAATTGCCCTGGAAAATTGATCAAACATTCTCCCAAAGCCACAAAAATTCACCGACATGTTGATTGATGATATCAGAGAAAGGTTGTCAAATAGATATCTTCTTGGGAAGCTACAACTTTGGGAATTAGTTCATCTAAGTCAAATGAAAACATATGTAGAAGGTATTTTTACCAATACACTTCTTTCACAAAATAATAAATTTCAAAGTTAACCCCTTCGAAACTTTCTAGAAATGCAGATACAAAAACTGTGTAAAATCCATTTGGTTTTGATTTTGAAAAAATATCAAATGCGATGTTGGGACCTTGAAAATGGGCATGGAAGCATATTAACGTGGGAAGAATTTCAAATACTAATATTTTTGTCATGAAAGTAATCTAGCTAATAAATATTGTCCTTCAAAGTTGACCACTCTGGCAAATTTAGTAATGTGTAGACAACAAATCCTTCTAGAACCCTCCAACTTGGTGCTTCAAAACCATGTCAAATTTTATCATAGGATGTTAAAAAAATACAAGCACACTTACATAATATGGTAGATGAGTATGCTTACCAAGCAGTTTGGCATGAAAGTGAACATGATTTAAGTTGTGATCCCCTAAAGTAGGCTACTAGGGCATATTTCACAAGTGCATTTTTTAGTACTGTAATCAAATTTTTCATCGTGGACACTTCAAATTTTGCAAAAAATTGTAGGTGAAAACAAAGATTTGAGGGAAAATGATAGAGAAGTAATCAAGTGTATCAAAAAATTGAGATAAGAAATTAAGAATTTTAGAGAAAGGCATAAGGAAGTTAGTGTGCAATTAAAGCAAGAAGATGAATCCATCACTGGTTTGAAAGTGAAACTTGATCAAATAAAATAATTAAAGAATTCCTAAATGAAATGGTAAAAATAAAATCAAAGGAATGTACAAGGCTTGAACAAGAAGTGGTAAATCTGAGATCAGATCTAGAGAAAGAAAGAATTCATGAGGAAAAATTTAAAATGAGTGCTACAAAGCTTGATGAGATGATTGCAAGACATAAAGTCTCTAAAAGGAAAGATGGCTTAGGATTTCAAAAAGGTGAAATCTCAAAATAAGATCAGATACCTAATGAGAAGATCAATGAACCAAAGAAGACATAAGAAAAGAAGAACAATGCTAGAAGGCCATCAGTAAGACAACCAAATGCACAAAGGCACCCATATTTCAATGGTTTTTGCTATTCTTGCTATAAATTTGGAAACAGAGAAATGGAATGTAGAAGCATAATGAATTAAAATGTTTCAACCCTTTCTAGTCAATGTGGTACATGAAAAATATTTGATCATTGAGCAAGTAAATGCAAAATTCAAATGATGAATGCATATAAAAAATGGTAAGATGATTCAATATTTTAATGGTTACTATTATACATGATATGGATTTGGAAACAATGCTAATCAATGTAGATATAGAGTGAATGGAAGGAATATTATTCAAAATAATATTGTATGTTAAAATTGGAGTAGACCTGGACACATTTCCAAGTTTTGTAGAAGTAGAAATACAAGTAAGGATAATCTGGTAAAAAGGAATGAGCTAGTTAAAAAGTTTGATCTAGTTGAAGTAAAGAAGGAAATGGAAAATATTTTAAGGAATAATGAAGATATAGAAGACAAGGGAGAATCTTTAGCATCCTTCAATGCAGATTTTTCATCTAGAAAATAAGCCAAGGGCTATGGCTTAGGGGGAGCCTTAATGGATATATTTTTTCTCCACCAGAAAAGAGCTGTTGAGGTCTGAAAATAAAGATATGTGATGTAGATGAACATGATTTATCTATTTGTGAATATTGTAGAATAAAAATGGTGATTTTGAAGCTTGTAGAGCTTTGGAAGTTTCTTCTATATAATATAGATAAATTGTTGCTAGCTATATGGGTTGAAGCATTCAATGTAGAATTAGGTCAAATCGAAAGGATATAAGTGATTTCACTTAGGAAAAATTATGTCATATAAGCATGTACTTGAAGATTTATGGAACATTTTGTTGAAGGGAGGAGAATAAAATGTAAAATAACATGAAAAGATTAAGGGAGAAGACTTTGAGAGAGTAAGTGTTCCATTATTCGAGGATGACAAAGACACATTAGCTAGTATATTTAGCAAGGAGCTTGCAACCAAAAAAAGGGGTATTAACCTTATGGGAAAGGATCAAGATGATCTAGAAATAATTAGAAAGGAAAGTAATGAAAAAGTTGAGGAGATAGCTCAAAAACTGGGGATGTTACTAGTGGAAAAATAAGAAGAGAATGTTGAGATCCCTCCAGAACAAAATACTAAAGTAAAAATGCATATAGATGATACTTAACATGCACATAAAACATAGAAGAAATTGCATTAGATAATACTCCTCTAAAATTGGAGGACATGATAGAGAGAAATGTTGAAGAACGAACAATCAAAGAAGACATTGCAAAGGAGAATACCATAACTCCTTTGATACAAGAAGTTACTCCTCTGGTGATCAGAAAAACACTAAAAACATTACAAAGGGAGAAAATGCAAATGAGGATGATAATGTTGTAATGTAGGAAAATGAATACCCTTGCATTTTCACACTTGTTTGGGCCCACCTTGCTTTTTTTATCCCTATTTATGTCTCAATTGGTCCTATTTTGCATCCATAAGCCTCATGAATTATATCTTTTTATAGCTAATCCCAACAAACATCAAAGGTGAAATGATAATTTAATGATTTTGGCTAAGTGTCCCTAATTTTTGGGTCGAAACTAAGATTCCACCAAGGACATCTTTTTCCTCCAAAGGTCTTGGGACCCTAATTTCAAATGTGCCTTAAAGTCACCCCTTTTTGGATTTTGTGCCCCGAGTTTCATGCCTCGTGACTAATACACCACCGAAGGCATATTTTTCTAAGCCCCTTAAGGTATTTTTGGGATTTAATTTCAAATCTTGGCAAGATTTAGCCTCCTTTAATTAATGAATTCATATGTCGGCTTGTTGTGGTTTACTTTTTGTGTATTAAGCATGGGTAAGTATAAATACAAGCTTCCTTCTCTAATATTCTCACCTAGCAATCTAACAAGCATTCAAGCATTGAAGTATAAAAGCATTTAAGAGAAATTCATCAAGCATTTGGATCCATCATCAAGATTCAAGCATCATATCAAGGATATACTTGCATCATGTGTGTTTTGACCTAACATTTGTGATGTAAGGTTTTGATTCAAGCAAGCATTTCAAGTCAAGATATATCAAGCATTCAAGCACTTCAAGATCTACATTCAAGCTAGCCATTTCACACAAGTTTAGAGATTTCATAACAAGAGTTTGGTGAGTTGTAACATTGCATATCATTCATTCATAATTCCCCTTCATTATTCTATTTTATTTCAAGGTTTAATTACCAACAAGGGGTTGGTCAAAGGCAAACCCCCATTTAATAATAATCAAGAAGTTTTTCCTCTCTTTCATGTTTGTGTTTGTAGGTTTAGGATGAAGAATTGAAGAGATCATTTAAAGCTCAAATTTTCAAAGTTCTAAAGTTGCATTGCAAAGTTGTCATCTTCATGGAAACTCACCTAAAGGCCAGATCCAAAAATTTCAGAACCTGAGATCAAAGAAGAAGAAAGTGTAGATATTGAGCCTCATGACCAATTTTGGAGATTTTAGAAATTCATACTGGGAATAAGTCGCCACCTATGGTAACTTATTCCTCCAAGTGGAATTTTGTAGAGATTATTTCATATTCTATTATGACATCGATATATTATGCATTTCCCCTAAAAAATAGCAAAGGACTAAGACAATAGTAAGGGTATCTTAGTCCTCTCTAGCATATTTTGATAGCATTTTTTCATTTCTAGAATCCTTGTCACATTTCCAAAATTCCTAGGTACACACATCCTAACTTATTGCCTAATTTTGTCATTTGCATTCATTATTTGGCTTGCATTACTAGGTTTTGTGAGTTGAATGTTAAAGTGTCTTTTCCAAGATTTTGCTTGGTGGTGAACCCCTCAAAGCTTAAAGAACCCCCTCCTAAGTCTTCCTTGTTGAGAATTAACTCACCCTTTGGGTTGATAGTCAATCCAATTTGGGATCCTAGGACATATTTGAGTGATAATAGGAGAATAGTGGTGTAGCAACATCACCCATTTTCTTATTATTCATTTTGGTGAACTTGACATTTTAGAACATTAATTCATTCATTCTTCTGATTTAATGTTCATAAAAGTCCTAGATCGAGGTTGCATCCATTCTTGCATTGCATCTTGCATTAGTGAAAGTGCATCTAGGGTTTCTTACATTTGCATTAGTGAAAGTGCATATATAGATTGCATTTTTGCTTCCTTGCATCATTTTATCTCATTGAAAAACTAAAAAGTGCATTGTTAATCATTCTAATTACAATTAGAAACATTTTTATTACATTCAAAATTGAAAAAAATTCATTCAACTTTGCATCCAATTGCTTGTCATTAATTATTTTTTCTTGCATTCTTTTGCCCATTTTTCTGTTTCTAAACATTAGGTCCCTGAATAGGAAACTTTGGAACACTGTAACTGTGTTGTGTGAATTGTCAGTATGTGCAAAAGAGTAATAAAACACACAAAACCAATGAAACGTATTATATTAGAGAATTGAATCACATAATTAATTGAATTCAAAACACAATCAATCCCAAAAATGATTCCATTGTTTCCTATCTATAAGGATTCCTTTGAATAATAATGGCTCTCATATTTTGCTTGCACTTATGAATTTTAGAATGACAACCTAGAGAATGGAATGTTGTAAAATGCAATAATCCTAATTCCTATATGATTGATAACCCATATGATTGATACTATGATATTATGATATTAATGTTGTGATAAAAATGAAGATTATGCTATGATGCAAATGTTGTGATATAAATGTTGTAAGGAAACTAATATGATAATTTAAATGCAACTACTAAACTAAGCCATGATTCTAAAATAATATGTTTCTAAAATGCATAAATGCTCAATACTAAATTGCTCTAAATTCTCTCAAATGCTTAAACACTAACTACTCTTACAAAATTTCTACATAGCAAGTTTTCTCAAAGATGGGATGAAAAATGTTCTAAAATGAGGCTATATTTATAGGATTTCCAAGGCATATTGTGATGTGGAAGCAACCAATGGTCAAGATTTCAGCTGGAAAGATGAATGGTGGAGGATGAAGATGTTAAAGGGAATCATGGAGGTTTTTCCCTTTAGTAAAACACTTTGCTAAGTGTTGAAGAGAATCAATAGAGGAAGAGAGCCAAGTTTTCAAGGTTGTTTCAAACTTTTTGAGGATAATTCCAATTTAAAAATTAGATTTATTTAAATTCATGATACCTTGATGAGGTGGAAGGAGGTTAGAGAGTATGTAGAAATGTGACAAAATTGAATTTAAGAATTCAAATTTAATGAAAGGGAATTGATCAAATAAAACAAACTAGTTAGATTTGTTTATTTAATTAAATCATGAAGAAAATGATTTTAGAAATAATTTAAGAGAGTGAACTATATAAATAAATTTAGAATTTATTTATAAGTAGATGAATTAAGAGGTTTATTAATTAAATAACTTGTATTGAATTAATTGATTATCCTGACCGATTTTAGTTGTATACATTTTTCCGCTCTTTGAAGTGATGTGTTTACACATTGCTTCAAAGAAAAAATTGAAGTTTACCAACAAATTTTTTTGATATGCCTAGACACTGATTTTTAGGTGATGATGGACATATGCCCCCTCAAGAGATAAATCGATGAATTTTTGGATTCTTAGTATTTTTTGAATTTTTCTATTTTTTGTGATTTTCTAATGATTTTATGAGGATTTTATTATATCTCAATGATTTATCTCCCAAAAAATGATCTTAAACCTACCAGCTGATGAATTGATTAATTAAGCCCTTTTGAAAAATAAAATAAATCAATCCCATTAAAATCCCACTGAATTACCACTTTAAAAGGTAAAAAGAGGTAAAATGAAGTTCATTTGTGCATTGGCAATTTAAAATTTAACTGAGCAACTTAGTGCAAATTGAGCAAGATGGTGATTCTGATCTAGACCTACCAATTCGAGCAAGTGCGACATCACAACCACCTAGCAATGTATGGACCTCTAGTACTACCTCGAAAAACTCCTTCATGAAATTTGAATCTCATTTTTCCCTCGTTTTTCACATTTTAAATGTAGATTTCAATGTTTTAGCACATTTGGTGTCTGATGTAGCACATCAAGCTACTATTCTAGCGTATAGGGTTAGGTTTTTAGCACATCCATATTCTTAGCACAATCACACCTATATTTAGTACATATGATGGATGATGTAGTGCATGTAGATTTATAGTGCATATAAGTCATAAATTAGCGCATGGGGTTATTTTTCCAGCACATTAGGTAATGTCTAGTGCACTCATGCAGTGAAATAATGCATTAATAACTTTTTATGGTGAATAGATAAGTTTAGCGCATAGAAACCTTGTTATGGTGCATTGAAATAATTTTGTGGCACATTAATTTTTTTAGCACTTTGAGATACTATTTTAGTGCATCTAGGTCAAATTGATGAATTTTAGATTAGACTCCTTGATTTTGATGATTGTTGATCATGTTAGCTTTTGATTTGATGATGATTGATGATGTTGATAGATTAGATGATGATTGACCTCATGATAGGTGAGACTTAATGATAGGATGATGATGATTGACCTCATGATAGGTGAGGATCAATGATAGGATAATGATGATTGACCTCATGATATGTGAGGATCAATGATAGGTGCTCACGAGATTCAATCAAAATCTCATTATAGCTAATTAGATTGATAGGTTGATTGATTGATATGATAGCTAATGTGTGATATGTTATGATAATAGGATCGTTCGACTATCCTCATGTCACGAGAGTGTTTCCTGAGGACTTGGGAGTTGATTGCACATTTGGATTAGGTTGATCTAAATGTGATTGGACAATGCGAGTTGACTTCATTGATTGGCATTCCCCATCATAGGATTAACAAGAGACTTCTGAATACTTTAGTATAGAGGTGGTACAATGACCACAACACCTTCCATTTACCCACTGGTAAGATGACAGTGAAACTAGAGGGTGTTTACCAGATTTTGAGGATTCCTATTGTCTGAGAGCTAGTTGTGCATGATTCCACTGGGCAAGGAGGTATAGATGCACTACATACAGTCTTTGAGGATGATTAGATTTGTGGTTATAAGATTCCATGGCGAGAGATTGTTGATCCCTATGCAACATTTCCATGTGTTCTTGCTAGATTTATTGTAGGATTTCTATGTTCCAACCATAGGTCGAAGGGACTTTCAATCCACTGGGGTTAGATACTTGAGAGTATGATCACACAGGGTATCAAATATGCATGGGGATCCTACATGCTTTCCCATTTATATCATGAGTATCTAGTTTATCAGCTAGGGTTACATTTCTTTAGATATGGGTGTGGGAGCATATAGTTGTCACTCATCTAGTTTTCGATATACATCATCCAACAAGGAGGCCATACGTTTAGGCATACACAGGTCGAATTA
The DNA here is from genome assembly GCA_007258455.2 of Sequoia sempervirens. Lineage (NCBI taxonomy): Eukaryota > Viridiplantae > Streptophyta > Pinopsida > Cupressales > Cupressaceae > Sequoia > Sequoia sempervirens. The sequence continues at coordinate 223,662,766 of VDFB02000017.1, forward strand.
TCTAGCATAACCTGGGTAAACTGGAGTACTAGAGGAGGGTATTGGATGATCTAGATACAGTCACATGGAGGCCATATGTTGATTGTGAGCAGTGGCCAGAGGATGACAATGAGATGCCCTATATGTGTACAACTTGTTATTTGATTGGGATGATGCCATTTGTTATTAAGAATTTTTTTTTGGGGAGGGTGTTGCAATAGTATGGTAGGGTATAGGGAATCCCCCAGGGAGTGGCTCTTTATGCATGACGATGGATTGATATACTAGAGTGGGAGCCCACTTTGTCTTATGATGCAATAGTTGAGGATTATCAGGGATTACAGGAAGTGATATGGGAGTATCACCTAGAGATCATCAAGGCTACAGTATCATAGGAGTATGCACTTTACTTCTTCTCACATCCATTCTCGTGGATATCTAGTCTTGACTAGCCAATACCTTTATTAGATGATGATGAGAGGGTAGCACCTCATGCACGCAGGTGGAGGAGAGGTGGGGGAGATGATGAGGAGATGGAGGGAGAGAGCAGTGATGATGGGGATGAGGATGGAGATGGTGATGGACCAGTGTTGGATGTGTGGGACTTCAGAGTACCTAGGAGGAGGAGATCACTAGTGGTTGCAGTTCAATAGCATATTTAGATTTCATTTCCCTCACAGTAGCAGCAGGCTCAGATATTTACTTTATAGGCCCAGGTTCATACATTGCAGGGATAGTTGGCTCAAATTCAGGGTCAACTACAGGTACATGAAGAGGCATAGACACAAGAATAGGCATATGTTTCCATGCTTAAAGCCAAGAGAGATACCTTGAGGAAGCAGTGCGAGCAGGTAGAGGGACTGGCAGAGAGACTACAAAGAGTAGACGAAGGCACCTTGATAGTGAATGTACTCTAGGAGGTTACTCGAATCACTTGAGAGGTAGATTACTACAGGGGACAATATCATGAGGTAGTTCCCCTAGAGCATCAAGTTAGTTATGCTTAGTCGGCTAGTAGGAGGAGCCACTCTCATAACACTAGCAGAGGTGTTACACATCCACCATGCAGAGATATAGGGGTAGGCCATCAGGTACATCAATAGGTATAGGGACAACATCATTAAGGAGAGCACCACATAGCTCTGTTGTTGATGTTTGTATTTGATACATGATGTACACTTTGATTCAGCTGAGACATTATGATTTACTACCCCCTTTCTAATGATGTATCTCTTTACATGTTTGTACATCATTGTACTCTTTGACATTATGATTTTGAGATTTATATGATATGCGGCGATGATTAGTGATCTATATGTCTATACATGATTATATGATTTTATGATGGATGCCTATGACAAATGCATTTAATTTTTATTCTATATGCTATATGATGTTTACATGATAATGTATGATTATGTATGGATGCAATGACGATATGATGATGCATGGTTTATGTTTCTATATGTTTTATGGATGATGTTTTTTTGCATATGGGGTGGATCTAAATGGGATGTGATGCCCCTTGTGTTTTTATATTTTCTTATTGCAAAGATATGATACTATATGCAATGAATTTGATTATGCAATTGAGATGCAATGCACTTCTTTTTGTGTTTTCTAATGCAAATATTCTAATGTGATGTATGGATGGATGAATGATGCAATAATGTATGTATGTATGTATGTGTGTATAATATGCTTTGTAATGTATGTATGACATGAAAATGATTATGCAACTATATGAGAATGATATTTTTTTATAATTTCAAATGTACTCAATTCATTGTGGATAGAGATAACATCATTTTGAAAACTTGTGCTAGCCTTTGAAAATCCATAAATACAGATGCAAAACCAATATGGATGCAATCTACCTTAACCATGCAAATCTAAATATGCAATTTTTTTCATCATATATAGTGAATTTGTCATGCTTTTATCATCATTGAGCCTTTAAAATTTTGAAAGTGAGTACAAACATCGATGGTATAATTATACCACAATGATCTAAGTACTACTTCATTGATTTTTGATCTTGCAAATTAAGAAAAGCATCTAGGTATAATTAGACTTAGATGACCTAAGCATTTCTTGCATAAAAAAACAAGAGTTAATCATTTTCCTATGCAAATTCTGAATGTCATCAGTGATACTTTGTAGAGCATGTCTCATGAAAATTCACATAGTAGTAATGATCAACTCATAGATAGCAGAAAAAGAAAAATCATACTCCTTCCTTGCTCCTCTAGTTCAAGACATCCTTGAGGTGCTCCACAGATATGATAACAAAAATCAAAGTACAACAATTGAACATTCATGCTAACATGATAAAACCATGATTCAGAAGAACATCATCCATTTAGATTTGTTTGGATAGATTGATTTGACGTTTGATATGGATGGTTGACCTATAAATTTTGATGATTGATGTTCAATGTTAAGTTGCACTATGATTGTTGTGTTTTCAATGTTGTTTTTTTGTTGGTTAAAGCTCAAAGTTTATTGCCCCCAATGAGTTCAAGATTTTTCCCCCAGTCCAGGGTGAGACATGACCACAATGGTAGGATATGTACATGAGGCTTTATTGATGACAAGCAGAATGATGGCGAAAATTACTGATGCATGCTCAAATAGATGGAAAAACTGATCTATCACAAATAGCACCTATTGCCAAGTTTTCACTAATTATTTTTATTGTACTTTTTCAGATTTTATATTTTTTTGTATTTTCAATTTTTTTGATTTTTTTGTGTTGTTTCCTTTTTTTTCTTTTTTTCAAATTTTCTAATTTTTTTTAATTTTTTCTTGATATTTTACTTTTCTTGTTGTCACCAAGAAGCCTGTTTTCTAGGTTTTCATCAAGGAGACCATTTTTTTAGGATATTTTCTCATTTTTTGTATTTTTTTAGGAATTTTACCATGCACTGGATGATTCAGGTGTAGATCTTCTTGAGTTGTAGACTATTGATGGGTTCTTTGAATAGGTCTCCTTCAGGGGTAGACAACTGATAGGCTCTACATCCATAAACTTCTTTGACGATGCCCTGATCCTGTGTGAATGACCATGCTGGATGAAAGGGACCAATCGTAATGAGGGGTAGAAGAGGAAGGTATGAACGATGATAGATAAAAGAGGCTATGATAGGATCTCTAATGTTGAAACTATGTGGGTCATCAGGCTTCAGACAAAAAGGAGCTCGGGAAATCAATGAGTTATAGTACGTGAAGGGGTCATCATCAAAGACACATTGAACTACATCACCAATGGAGGTGTAATGACATGACATATAGCTGACTCTTAGATGGGTAGAATAGAATATGTGGGTATGTGTAGGATCATGATGGGCCAAAAAGTGGCGATATGATGGGTATTTGTAGGGTATGCGGCTGATGAATTCTTTTAACCCAAAATTGATGAAATGAAAAGGGTTTTTAAAGGATATTCTCAGTTTTCCACCAATATAAATTATGCTTTACTTTGAATTTAATAAATAATTATTATTCTTTTTCTATTTGAATTACGACTAAAGTCCTAATTGATAGGCTGATCGAAAAACATCTATAGCTTTCAAATGGTATCACATTTTTAGAATCGAAAACATGCATCACATTCTATGCTTTGCATACTATAGGATTAGAAAAAGAAAAAATTAATTTCATGAAATGTTGACCATGTTAAGGTGGTCAGGCATACGAGTTTTTTATAATTTTTAAAAGTTGTAATAAAAAATTCATAATTAATTATTTACTTGGAAATAAATTACAAAAAAATATGCATCACATCTATACATGATTCCTCTACTTATGTTTAAAATATTATAAAAAAATATTATCATTTTATTGTGGTTAGGGTGGTCAGACAGACACCTACTTCTTATTTTTCCCTGAAATTTAAGTATGACTACACTGAAATTTAAAATTTTCACAAAATAGATTTTTTATTTTAAATACACCTAGTATTTTATAAGCTACATTCAATTTTCTATAGATTATATTCTTACATATTTTTGAAATAATATAGATAAATTATTCAATTTTTTACGTCAAGTTGCCTAACTCTGATTTTTCTGAATTTTTTGCCACTTAAGGGCCTATTTTATCCATGATGATCCTACACATACCCATGTGATCTGAGTGGAGACCTTAGATTAACAATTTTTTTCTTTTATTTTCTTCCTTGATAGATGCCCCCAGTGATTTTTGAGGGAGAGGCCTGTTTGGAGATCAACTTTGGTATGCTTTTATTTTTTACTTTTATTTTTGGTTTGTCCCATGGCTTTTTATTTTGGCTAGGTGACATGTATGGATCTTTTTTTCTTTTTTGTTTATCCAATAGCTATTTATTTTGGCTAAAGGACTTTTCTAGATCTTTCTTTGTTTTTGACTTGTCCTATAGCTCTTTAATTTGGCTAAGGGACTTTTTATCATCTATTTTTGTTTTCATGCTTTCCTTTGATTTTGGATGTCCATTTGAAAAGGGAATTTTTACCTTTGATTCTTGAATTATCTCCTTTAAATTTTATTTGAGTGATAATTGTTGATCCATGTCTAGAAGGTGGATGGGCATGGGCGAGATGGATGGAATAGGTGGAGTGAGAAAGATATTTAGTGGACGAAGGGGGATGGTGATTCCCTCAATGGAGTCTTTGATACTATCCTTTTTGGTACTGTTAACATCAAAGGAAGCTTACACATCCTTAGTGACTTAGCAAGATGGCTTAGTAGAGGCCACAATAGGAGATTCATATCCTACTCTAGGGTAGGTGGATTGGAAGGATGATGGTTGGATATCCTCAGTGGGTTTATGATCAAAGAGTGGATTATCATAGATGTCTTGGTCAAATAGGGGGTTATCATAGGTATGAAAATCTTGAGTGGAAGCAGACATAGAATATGTAGGTGTATCATTAGGATCCCAAAATGTTTCAATCCAAGTATGGTCATCTTTTTGTGTTCTTTCTGTAGCTATTTTGACATCATTGTTAGAATTCTAACCTTTCTTAATGACATTATCAATTTCTTTTGTTAGCAACTTATCCAAGCAATATTCTCCACATCTCAAATCATGAATTTGGACCTTGGGGTCTGATAGTGTAGTGATTGAAATGGATATTTTCAAAGATTTAGGATCAACATGTGTTTTAGATGGAAGTGCTTCATGATTCCTAGGAATGGGGATATTAGATTTAGAGCTTAGATTATAGCCATACATGAAAGGATTAGGATCTCATTGTATTGTGATTTCAAATCCATCGTGTGGGAATTTAATACACTGATGGTATGTAGAGGATATCACTTGCATTTCATGTATCAAAGGTCTTCCAAGGAGGATATTACATGTCAAGGGGAGATCAAGTACTTGACAAATCACATCCTTCACCATAGGGCCAACTCTGATTGGTAGAATAACTCATCCTTTAGATGAGCGTTCCTCTCCATCATATTCCTTCATGGTAATCTTTTTACTGCAATCTATTGTATCCTCTAAATATCCCAATGCATTAATAAGCTTTAAAGTGTAGATATTTAGACTAGCTTGTCCATCTATTAAAACACATTTGACTAGAGATTTATGGATTAAAACTTCAATATGGAGAACAACATTGTGTGGATGGGTGAGTGATACATCATAATTTTTAGAAAATGATAGGAAATAAGGTGCAGTCAAGTGTCCCAACATGGTTTGGGATTGGAAAAATTCAAAATTAGTTGGTACTGGTAAGTTGTCTTATTTTTCATTGATGTTGATGATATTACTTGGATTAGATCAATTGTAGAAATGTTAAGAATGGTGGTGTCATAGATATAGTTCACATTTTTTCCTTTGGTGTTTGTTGAAGAAGATTCCCCTTTTTCATAGTTAGGTTGAGACTTTTTAGATGTACCATGATCAATATTTGTTTGGGGTTCCTCTATAAATATTTTCTTCTTATCAATCAAGTCTTGAATCAAATGCTTCACATTTTTTTTGTGTCCTTTGTTTCAATGATAATCATAATAATGTGTATTTTTCCACCAAGATGTTTTAACTTGTGGGTTATAATCTCTTTCCTCTTGTAATTTTATAAGCTTGGCTGCAATAAGCACTTTTAATGCTAATTTGAGTGACTATCCCAAAGGTGTGAATCTTCTTCAATTTGATCATGTTTGATATGGTGGTGTTTTATCTTCAACATTCTTTTGATTGTTGTTTTAATTGGCATTTTGATTAGTATTTTGATTGGGGTTTGGGTTGTTTTTATTGGTCCTGGTGGCAGTTGTTCTCAAGTTAAATATTGGTTTTTCATTTTATGTTTTAGTTGTAGCATCATTGTTATTAGAATTTTTGTTTCTTTGCCCAAATTTTGGTTTTTTACTATTGTTATAATTATTGGATGAGTCTATAGCATTGTTCCCTTCATTGTAGAGTTTTAAAACTCCTCTCTTGACCAAGGCTTCTTCAAATTTGATCCCATTTTCAATCATTTTATCAAAGGTGGGTGGACATTGTAATTCAAGTCTATAGCTCATCTCATCATTTAAATTATCAATGAATATTTCCATCTTTTCCTTTTATGGTATTGGATGAGCGTATCATGTGAACAATCTTCTACATCTTTGTAAAAATATGAGGAATGATTCACCTTTTTTCTTTTTGGTGTTACAAAGGTCTTTCATTTTTATCTCATGTTGGATGTTGTAACAGTATTGGGTGATAAACATATTGACCAGCTCTTTGAATTATTTGATACCAGGTGGAATTTTGGATAACCATTCCATGGATTGTCCACCTAAACTATGTGGAAAAAATCTTGTTAAATAAGTGTCTTCCTATGCAAACTCAAGGCTCATGGTACAAAATTCCCTTACATGATCTATAGGATTAGTTTTACCATTATATTTATCATACTATTGAAACTCACAATGTTTGGGAAATGGAATCATGTTCATAGTTGAATCAAAAGGATATGAGCAAATTTCTTGCAGCAAGTATCATTTTGTGGTTCCTCTTCTCATGTCAAGAAGTTGTTGCAAATTCTTCATTTGGTGAGTTAAGGAAGCTATTGGATCTATGTTTGGTGGATCAATTTAAGTTCTTTTGGGTGTTCCTTTTAGTTGATTCACATCACAGTTAGCTGGTAATTTCACACCTTGGCTTGCTAGCATTAAAGGTATTTTTCCTCATCTTTGGAAAAAATATTCTCCATTAATTGGTGGAATTTTGGATCTTGTTAAGTATTTTGGATTTCTTCCTTAGTGATTTCATCATTTTTCAGGTTGGAAGAATCTTTGGAATGGATTTTCTTCACCCTCAGCTATGGTGTTTTGAGTTTCAATTTCTTTTTCTATAAGTTTCTATTTTTGGGATCTTGTTAAAATAGGCATACAAGTGATGAAGGTTTTTTAAGCTTTTGATCTTTGTTCAGAGGAGTTCCAAGGAGATACCTAAGTCAAATAGAATGACAAATTATATTGATGATACTAAGGTGATAAATTTGGCATGAAGCATGTTATTTTGGGATGAAGGATGAAAAATCCTGGTGGTGAAACTCAGTTGATGATCATATTTAGGTTTGATGATTAGGAACTTTTGGATGTTTGATCAAAGGTTTAGTTAATTATTTCTCTTGAAAAGGTTAGTTTCAACTAGTTTAAGGAATTTTCAGGACTAAGGAACATTTATATTATAGAAAGGATCCCTAATTATAGTTCAAACAGGCAAATAGATGGTGACTTTAGCTCTCTAGTTTGATGTTAACTAGATGCACTAAAACAGGGTAAAGATGCCCTAAAAGATGGAATGGATGTGTTAATAAACAAATAGGGTGTGCTATATTGTCCCTTAGATACACCTGAAAATGGACTCAATGTGCTAGAGAATGGATTAGATGTGCTAAAATTTGGACTCAATGCATTGGACTGTGACTCAGATGTGCTAGAAAATAAGTCAAATGTGCTAAAAAATGACTCAGATGTGCTAGATTGTCTCCTAGATGCACTAGAAAATTCCCTATATGCACTAAAGGATGTTGTGAATGCACCAGAAAATAGCCTAAATGTGCTAGTGGATGGACTCAATGTGTTGGAATAGGGAATGCATGTGCTAATCTAGGAATTTTCAGTGTTTTTGAAGGTATGGTTGATTTCTTGTCTTTTGGTTAAGGGAATTGACTATTTTTCTATATGTTCTTTTGAATCAAGGTTTGTAAATTTTTGTGTGTGATGTTTGTTTGATGTTTGTTTTAGAGAAAACATGTAAGACATATCAAGCAACTACAATTCCTAGGGTTGGCCATGACAATATTCACCAGATTCCCACTTGGATTTTACTCCAGTTGTGCTTACTTTTGGTGGATGATTAAAAGATTTACCACATTAGCTCCCCTCCATGGCACCCACTTCTTGGGTTAGCCAAGCTTTAGTTCTCATGAATCCCCCATGATGAACTTCTCATTTGTATTAAAAGCCAAAAAAATATGCGACATCTTGGCAACAAACACTACTACACCAATGAATAGAAAATTATTTTGGCTTACTATCACAAGAACATTTTAGTATGGACATCCATTCGGTAGAGATTATGCATACAACAAGTGACCATTGTTTCCCATCCTCTCGATATAACCCCTTGTGATACTTGAAATTTCCTCATGTATCTGCACTTATATACCGAGTAGAAGTGGCTTGGCTTTAGCCTATTCCCAGTTTAGGTCGTTCCCTTGGGGTGATTACTTTTTCCCACCAAGGTAGGCCCTATAAGGATGTAACAAAAATTAAAAGAACGGGTCTAGCTTTCAAGTCACCTAGTTAAGGGGAGAGCATATGCCTACCATTCCACAACCACAATAGACATGGTATTTGTTTACCACCTAATTAAGCTAGATTCCTAATTCAATGAAAATAAATCATTAAAAGAACTCCAACCCTGCAAACATTATCAGTAGTTTGGTATATAGGTCTTTAATAATGTTTAGAAGTACCTACAAAACAAAGAATAATGATTAGTTTCCAAATTTTGAAAAAATTGCAAAGTAAACCAAATGCGCTAAAATAGACATCAAATGTGCTAAAAGATCACTCCTATGCACTAAAAGAACTATTGTATGCACTAGAGAAACTATTGATTGTGCTAAAATATAGACAAAATGCACTAAAAGACCCCTTGTATGCACTGCAAGATGAGTTGCATGCACTAAATGATGCTCTAGATTCATCATAATAATAATTGGATGCATTGAAAGGTGTTGAATATGCTCCACAAGCATTAACAGATGTGCTACATAAAAGTCCACATCCAAATCTGTAAAACAACTTTCCAGAAAATGTTAGTAAAAGGGGTTGAGCCCCACGATGGGCACCAAAAAATGTGTTTGCAAATTTTGAGTATGTGTAAAAGAGTAATAAAACACACAAAACCAATGAAACATATTATATTAGAGAATTGAATCATAGAATTAATCAAATTCAAGACACTATCAATCCCTAAATCCATTCCATGGTTTCCCATCTCTAAGGATTCCTTTGAATCATAATGGCTCTTATATTTTTCTTGCACTTATTACTTTTAGAATGACAACCTAGAGAATGAAATGTTGTAAAATGAAAGAATCCTAATTCCTACATGATTGATAACCCATATGATTGATACTATGATGCTATGACATTAATTTTGTTGTGATAAAAATGAATATTATGCTATGATGCAAATGTTGTGGTATAAATGTTGTAAGGAAACTAATATGAGAATTGAAATGCAACTACTAAACTAAGCCATGATTCTAAACTAATATGTTTCTAAAATGCACAAATACTAAATACTAAATTTCTCTAAATGCTCATAAATACTTAAACACCAAAGGCTCTCAGAGAATTTCTACATAGTATGTTTTCTCAAAGATGGGATGCCAAATGTTCCAAAATGAGGGTATATTTATAGGATTTCCAACGCATTGTGTGATGTGGCAGAAACAAATGGTTAGGATTTCAGCTAGAAAGATGAACGGTGGAGGATGAAGAAGTTAGAGGAAATCACAAAGGTTGTTCCCTTTCGTAAAAAATTTTTCCAAGTGTTGAAGAGAATCAATGGAGGAAGAGAGCCAAATGTCCAAGGTTGTCTCAAATTTGTTGAGGATAATTCCAATTTAAAAATTAGATTTATTTAAATTCATGAGACACTTAATGAGGTGGAAGGAGGTTAGAGAGTTATGTAGAAATGTGACAAAATTGAATTTAAGAATTAAAATTTAATGAAATGGAATTAATCAAATAAAAAAAAATAGTTAGATTTGTTTATTTAATTAAATCGTGAATAAAATGATTTTAGAAAGAATTTAAGAGAGTGAACTATATAACTAAAATTAGAATTTATTTATAAGTAGATGAATTAAGCGGTTCATTAATTAAATAACTTTTATTTAATTAATTGATTATCCTAACCGATTTTATTGTATACGGTAACCAATCCACTTTTGCTTTTTTTTCTAAAAAAACCCTTATTGGGACTAAAATGACCTTACTGGTGTCTTAGTCCTTCTCTGGCTTTTTGGCTGAAAACCTTGTTTGTGTTGTTTGGTACCTATTCCAGTTTCGAGAACCTTAGAATTTCTGTAGTAGGACCAATACACCCTTATTGATGTCTTAAACCTTGTTGACTTGTACTTTCCATTTTTCAGGACTTGAAATTGCTTTTATGTGCTTCTATTTGCTACTTTCAATTTTTTGTTAAAGTTTGTAGAATTGTTGTTATTTCAATCTCTCTCATTTCAAGTGTAATTTTAAGCATAAAATATTATGTTTATTGCAATTTCTTTGGTTTAACCCTTGCATGACTTGTACTACTTGGTTTCCTACTATCAATACTATGGTGAGATGAAGTATGAGACTCATGGAATCCTATGATAACACACTCATTGTGGATCTTGGGTAATCTAGCTCTCTTAATCCTATTGTTGGTAATAGTTCACTAGGTATCAACTATACCTTTGATACCTCTTTTTCTATGCCTAATTTACCTACAAGTGCTATGCCAAGTGCTAAAACAATGATTGATCACATCCCTCAAGAAAATATAATGAAATTTCTTGAAGACCTAGCCCATTTACAAGATAGTGTGATTACTAAAAACATTTCCAACACTATTATACCTACCATAGAAGTATTCAATACATGAATGAAATTGATGAAGGACTAGAATTTTTTCATAATATACCTCAAATATTTTGAAACTATCCTCCTTCTACAACCAATGGTGTTCAAGCTTCAAACAGTGTGCAGAGCCAAGGAGAAAATAAGGGTATGTCCAGGATCATCATGGAAAAAATAGGCCCTTAAGTGGCGAAAAAACAGAGTTAGGCAACTTGACGTAAAAATTTGAATAAGTTATCTATATTATTTCAAAAATATGTAAGAATATAATTTGTAGAAAATTGAATGTAGTTTCTAAACTAGTAGGTTTGTTTAAAAATAATAAAAATCTATTTGGTGAAAATTTGAAATTTCAATGCAGTAGTACTTAAATTTTAGGGAAAAAAGAAGAAGTAGGTGTCTGTCTAACCACCCTAACCACAATAAAATGATAATTTTTTTTAGTAATATTTTGGATATAAGTAGAGGACTCATGTACCAATGTGATGCATATTTTTTTGTAATTTTTTTCCAAGTAAATAATTAATTATGATTTTTTTATTACAAATTTTAAAAAATATAAAAACTCGTATGTTTGACCATCTTAACCTAGTAAAAATTCATGAAATTCATTTTTTATTGTTTTAATCTTATAGTATGTGAAGCATAGAATGTGCCTCATCTTTCAAATTCAAAAAATGTGATACTATTTGAAAGTTGTAGATGTTTTTCAATCATCCTATCAATTAGGAGTTTAGTCATAATTCAAATAGAAAATGAATAATAATAATTTATTAAATTCAAATTAAAGAATAATTTATATTTTTTGAAAGCTGAGAATCTCCTTTAAAAACCCTTTTCGTTTCATCAATTTTGGGTAAGAAAAAGTCACCAGCCACATACCCTAACATACCCATCATATTGCCACTTTTTGGCCCATCATGATCCTGCACATACCCATAAAACTCCTCCCCATTCAGCCATAACCTCTATTCCCACCTATAAAAATCCTCAAGTGACCACAATTATATAACCAACTAGCAATATCTTTCTTACCTCACACATTTCCACTAGTGCTCCTTATACCTATGTGGCATCTAAGCTTATATCTCCTCTCATAAGAAATCTATTCACTTTTCCTCCCAACACATCCACACATCCATCTAAAACTACAAGAAATGACCCTATCATTAACTACCTTTTACAAAGCATTTCATCTATTGAACATTAGGTTTCCACCATAAATCAAAATCAAAATGGTCCACCTTCATACTATGTGAAAAGTAACCCATTATCCTTGGAGATATGGAGAACTCTGGTGCCACAAGGTATAAAGATCCTAGATTTTAGAAATATGGAGGAAAGGGATATCCTACTAATCATGTTAATTCCTTTACTAATTTTTATAGTGACTTTATCCTTGAGGACAAACTTTTGGCTAATATTTTTCCCTAATCCTTGAAAGATGTTTCCTTGGACTAGTTTTTTGTATTATTGAATAAATCAGTTTGTTCATTTAATGAACTTGTTGAATCCTTTATTAACCATTTCCAAGTGCATATGGTTCCTGAAATGACATTAGCTGATTTGATGAGATGTAAAAAAATTATGATGAAAAAGTCATTGACTTTATTACACATTAGCAATCGATTTATTCCCAAATTAGCATAAAGATTCTCGATTCTCGCCTTCAAAATATGTTCATATAAAATTTATAAAGTAACATACAGGATAATCTTACAATGATGAAATCCCCTTCCTTCATGCACTTGTCCACTTCCCTTCAAGATTATTATAATTTTGTAAGTAGTTGTGAACCAAAAATAACCTCTACCTATCCTAAAAATTTTGAACCTTCAAACAAAAATACCTACTAGCATTTTAGAAGACAAAATTAAAGTTTCCTTTAACTAAATTCTAGCTCCCATCCTACAAAATAGGTTGATACCCAAGTTCCTGCTATAAAGAATAGTAATCCTTATATATTTTGGAATCTACAAATACAATTTACTCCCTTACTCGACACACTTCACAACATCATGACTTGGCTATTAAACAAGAACATCCTTACCTCACCTCTTGTTCGACCTCTTGACCCTAGCAAGTCATTACCTCTAAGCTTTGGACACAATGCCTATTACGCTTATCACCAACAAAAAAAACATGATACAACACATTTCAAGAATCTTATACATCTTGTTCAAGACTTAATTGATTCTAATCATCTCCAAATTGGAGGTGTGAATGAGAAAGGTAATAAATTTGTTGCTCCTCCTAACCAAAACATGCAAATATTTACCAATCCCATGCCTAACCATAATATTTCATTTGTTAAGGCTAGTGAAACTAAGCTTGATGTGATGATCCTTGACATGGATGATGAGAATATGAACAATAACAAACAAAATCCTATGGATGATGAACAGATTCCTATGGATACTAATGACCAAAGTCCTATTAGTATAATGATAGGAGTGATTAAAATTAAGCCTTGTAAACAACAAACCATAATGTCTATTTACATTAATTTCTCTTCAGAAGAAACAATCAAACATGCACTTGATGGTCCTCTTTACATAGCCTATAGAATCAATAATAGGCCCACTCCTGGGATTTTAATTGATCCCATTTATGGAGAGAATGTGATCACAAAAGAAATATTATATGTGCCTAAACGTACTCAAGATAGATATAATAAACTAAAAACATGGATTAAAATGCATGATGGTTTTTCTCATGCTATGATGGGCTTGATCACACTCCCTTTTCAAGTAGGACTAAAGAAATCAAATGTACTATTCTCCATCATCTCTAATTTAGATCAATTTCATGTGAAGTTAGGCTATAAATGGCTTAACTCCATGAATTTGGTCCCATCCATTGGCCATAAGTGCTTAAAGTTTCTGGTCGGCAATAAAATATTTACTATGAACCATAGTGGATTTAGACCTCTATCATCCTATGGAAATTTTTCCTTATACTATTTTTAGCATGAGCCCATGGAACCTATAAAACCTTGTGAGAACTTCCTTTTCTTATCCTACCAAACGCTCAGAGAAAAATTCATAGCCAAGTTATCCCTTGAAAATTTACCTCCTAGAACTATGATCGAACCTCCACCCCTTGAAGAAAACAATATTGAGATTAAAGCCCTCTTGACTAACCAAGACACATCCATAAACAATCATTTCCCTATTTCCTACAAAAGGCCAAGAGAGAACCAAACAAGTCATAATCCACCTCCTAAATAGATTTATAAAGCCAAAGAGAAATTGGTTGAACAAACATCCATGGTTTCTTTCATTCTTCCCTCACAAGAAGAAAAATAACCTACGGTTGAAAAACCCACTCCTACACAAATGCAACTTCAAAAATGTAATAAAAGAAATTGAAATTCTAGAAAGCATAGGTGTAAATGTTGTGCTATTGCTTCAAAGATGAACAACATAGAAAATCAAAATTAAAAATTGACAAAAGAAATAAATTATGTTCCTACTCATTTTCTAGAACTAACAAATTTGACATCTCTAACACAAAAAGGACCAGTGCACCTTCTATGGATATTGTTATTCATCATATTATGGTTAATGTGGATGATGATGAAGAAATTATTAAAATTGACGAGGAAGTACATAATGAGTTTTATATTTTTATTCTCCTCTTCCATGAGCTTAAATGATAACATCCAACCATGGTAATCCTCCTAAATTGAGTGATGCACCATGTGTTGAACCTAGTGATTATCCTAGTTCAATGATTGATGTTGTCCCTCTCTCTAGTGATATTCATTTTTCCTATACTGGACAAGATTGGGATGTAGATGACCTGTTGGATGGTTGACTCACATGTGCTTTCCTAGTCTTTTTTCTTTCCTTTTTTCTTCATTGATTACATGTGTGTAATGTGTTCTCTCGTGATGTTATGTTTGATGTTTCCTCTCTATGTGCATTCCTCTATTTGTACCTTCATTCTTCTATATATGTCGTAAGATTTTTTCCTTTTTATTTGGTCTTTACCTTTCATTTTCATTATCTTTTCTTTTCCTTTCATTTTTGTCTTGTGTTTTCCTTTTGGGGATGATTCAAGGTATCAAGACACCCTATGTCTCTTCCATGTTGATGCAAAATATTTTTTATTATCTTTTATTTTCCTTTCATTTTTGCCTTGTTTTTTTCTTCTGGGGATGATGCAAGGTGTCGAGACACCCTATGTATCTTCCATGTTTACCCTAATGGTTTTTCATTTTATTTTTTCTCTCCTTGTGTCATTCTTATAGTTCTATGTGTATTTGGGGAATGATGGTAGTTCTAAGCTCTCTAATATCATTGCAACAAAGAAAGATACTGAACCTGAATCCATAGATCCCTCATGTATTTCTGGGGGGCAACCCTCTTTTCCTTTTCCTTTTTCATGTTTTGGCTACTTTAAAGTAATTGCTCATAGCATGGTGTTTACCAATTTCTTTAAAGTGGTGACATACATTGGAATCATTTTGGCATGATTTCATTTGCATTTTTTATCTTCCTTGATGTGATTTTCTTACTTCATGTGATGTGTTTTTCTCTTTGTGGTGAAATTGGTAATAATTTCCTTCAAGAGTTTGATCTATCTCAACATATTACATTTGTCTTAGTGGTGATGTGATGCACTGCATTCTCTAAGTTGCAAATCTTTTATCGTTTGATGGGTTCTCTCTTAGAGACATTAGGAACGATGTCCCTTAAGATTAATACCTCACATGAGTTAAGTAAAATCCCTTCAAACATCTCTCTTTCTAGTTACGTGCATTTTATTTTTGTGCCTTATTAAAGTCATGGACATATGGCTTTGATATGGTCCCATGGGCCTCACCTAGTGAACACTTAGCTTCACTGGGCCTTGTGAGCATGCATTTTCTTTTTGTTCCTTATTAAAGTCATGGAGGTATGGCTTTGATATGGTCCCCTGGGGCTCACCTAGTAAACACCTAGCTTCACTAGCCCTTGTGAGTGGGAATTTTTCTCCTTTTGTCCTTATCATAGTCATGGGGATATGAATTTGATATGGACCTCTTGGGGCTCACCTAGTGGACAACTATCTTCACTAGCCCTTGTGAGAATGCATTTTATTTCCATAGTGAAAAACATGTTCCACTTGTAAACCTATTTTGGAAAAATAGCCGAGACCCAGTCCACAACACATTGAATGGCTAGTCAAAGATTGATCTGTTGCTTTTTTCTTTTTTTTTTCATTTTTCATTTTTCTATCTTTGATGGTGTATGTTTCTGATCTGATTATGGCTTCATATATCATTTGTGAGTGTGTTCCTTTGTTCTTATGATGGTCTTTCATAGGATCTTGATCTTGGGGGCTTGGACACCCTCTTAATTATTGTCATCCTATCTTACTAGAATTTGTAAATTTGAACCCCTATTGATTATGTGGTTGACTACTTAAGTGTGAGTCTGAAGCAAGTTCATCCTCTCATTAAAGTGGAGGCTAAATGTAGTGTAGGAAAATGTATACCCTTGCATTTTTACACATGTTTGGGATCTCCTTTCTTTGTTTATCCCTATTTATGTCTTAATTGGTCCTTTTTGCATCCACAAGCCTCATGAATTATATCTTTTTATGGCTAATCCTGAAAAACATCAAAAGGGGAATGATATTTTAATAATTACTGCTGAGTGTCCTTGATTTTTGGGTTGAGACTAAGATGCCACCTAGGGTGACCTTATCCTCTAAAGGTCTTGGAAACTTGATTTCAAATGGACCTTAAAGTGGACCATTTATGGATTCTATGCCCCAGTTTTCATGCCACAGTCTGACTAAGATGCCACCTAGGGCATCTTAGTCTCCCTTAAGATATTTTTGAGATTTAATTTCAAATCTTGGTAGGATTTATCCTCCTTTAATTAATGAATTCATATGTCAAATTTTTGTGGTGTATTTTCTGGATACTAAGCATAAGTAAGTGTACATACAAGGTTCCTTCTCTCATATTTTCACCTATCAATCTAACAAGCATCCAAGCATTCAAGTATTTGAGTATTTAAGAGAAATTGATCAAGAATTTGGAGCCATCATCAAGATTCAAGAATCATATCAAGGATATTCTTTCATCATGTGTTTTTTGAGCTAACATTTGTGATGTGGGGTTTTGATTCAAGCAAGCATTTCATGTCAAGATCTATCATGCATTCAAGCATTTCAAGATCTACATTCAAGCTAGCCATTTCAAACAAGTTTTCATATTTCATTACAAGGATTTGGTGATTTGTAACATTGCATGTTGTTCATTCATCATTTCCCTTCATTATTCTATTTCATTTCAATGTTTAATTACCAACAAGGGGTTTAACCAAGGAAAACCCACATTTACTAACAATCAACAAGTTTTTCCTCTCTTGCATGTTTGTGTTTGTAGGTTTGGGTTGAAGACTTGAAGATTATTTGAAGTGAAAATTTGTAAATTTGCATTACAAATTTTTTATCTTCATGGAAAATCACCTATAGGCCATATCCAAAAGTTTCAAAACCTAAGATCAGAGAAGAAGAAAGTGTAGACATTTAGCCTCAAGATCACTTTTAGAGATTTTAGAAATTCAGATTGGGAATAAGTCACCACCTAGGGAATATTAGTCCTCCAAGTGGAATTTTTCATAGATTCTTTTGGATTTTGTTCTGAAGTCCGAAGATTCTACATTTCCCCCAAAAAATAGGAGCAGGACTAAGACAATAGTAAGGGAATCTTAGTCCTCCTAGCATATTTTGACAACATTTTTCCATTTCCAAAATTCTCATCACATTTCTAGACTACCCAAGTGCACACATCCTAACTTGTTTCTTAATTTCATCATTTACATTCATTGTTTGGCTTGCATTACTAGGTTTTGTGAGTTGAATGTTAAAGTGTCTTTTTCAAATGTTTACTTGGTGGTGAACCCCTCAAAGCTTAAAGAACCCCTCCTAGGTCTTCCTTGTTGAGTATTTACTCACCCTTTGGGTTGATAGTCAATCCAATTTGGGATCTTCAAACATATTTGAGTGAAAATAGGGGAATAGTGGTGCAAAAACATCACTCATTTTCATATTGTTCAAATGCAAATGCAAAAGTAGGAGAGTGAGAAAAGAAATATGAAGAGAATTTTGATAAGGATAAATAAGAAGAGGATAGGATGGGAAGCAAAAAAAATTCTGAGGATGCATCTGGAGATGCACAAATAGAAAAGGAAAATCCAATAGACTTTAGAAGTGTTGAAGGGAAAGGAAAGGTTGTAGAGATAACCAAGGTTTCATTTGAATCCTTTGGCTCCTTCGGGGATTCCTTGAAGAATCTTATATGCATTTTGTCCCAATTTCAACTAGTTGTGTCTTCAAAAATTTCACAATTTATAATGGACAACGGCAATGTTGAGTTGGGAAAAATCACAGCCATCCACAAGCTACAACTAGGAAACATGTTTCATGCATCTACATGAAGGAAAATAATTGAAACACATCAGAAGAGTGGAGAACTTATGGAAGAAGCCATTAAGTCATTGTAAGAGACCATACCCAAATCAAAAGTTGATAGCACACTCTTGATAATGGAAAATTGAGACTGCTAATTGATTCATTTAAATTTTATGCACCTAGATTAAAGGAAGAAGCAAAGAAAGAATTATAGAAAAGGATAAGTGATAAGACAATGCTAGAGATGATAGAGAAATGTGCAATTGTACATAAAAAGTTTGAGTTACTAAAAGATGTTGAAAGATGTGTAGATGAGTCAAAGGCTATATACCAGTATGGAATGAAGTGGATTGGAGTCACACAAAGCATAAGGAAGATGGACTCTATTGAGTAACAAATTTGTGTTGCCTCAACTGCCTATGATTTGACACTTAACCTCACAAGTTTAATAAGGAATGTCATTGAAGATCTACCCAAGAAATTATTTCAACTATATGAACAAAAGGAACACATTCTTTTACAATTTGGAGAGGTAAAGGATCTAGTCAATTCCAAATTCTTACTCATTTTAAAATATCTCTTGAGTGTAGATAAATCCAAGTAGATGAATTTGGTACCTGCCACTCTTGAAGGAGAAGAGCTATTATTAGAGTTTGAAATGTAGAGCAAGATGCTTTGGGAAGCAAAAATAGAATTGTAATATGGGAGGCAAGCATGGGAAGATCATTTGAAGTTGTAGGTGTCAAACACCTCTGGTTAACTCATCCCTTATTCTTTTATGCATTTTTTGTATTTCAGTTCAGATTCTTTGTGTGTGACCCCCAATCCTAATACCTATAAAACAATAAGAACAAACACATTAGATTGTGAAATACAAGAAAGAACAAGGATTCCCCATTAAATCCATTCACAAAGTTCAAATTAGGAAAAAAGCAATGAAGAACACAATGAAATAAAAATAAAAGAGATTGAATTAATTAAACTAGTAAACTCATGATCCCATGGGGGAATTGGTGCCAATTTGATGTGAAAACTGGCCCTTTCCCAATTCCTATGATGAAAGATTGATGTATTGTTGATGAGTGATCCACTTTGATGAAGGATGGTGAGTGCTCCAAGCTAAAAAAATGCATAACCTAGCTAAGATTCAATGATAATGGATGATGATTGCTAATGATTTAAGCATGGTAACTTTACTCAAATTGTGGATACTCAAATGAAGAATGAAGCCTCTTATTTATAAATGAGATTGAAAGATGAATGTCGAAAATTGAGCAATATGGGACTAACACTCAACCAATGGCAAGATTCCACTTTTCAACCTATGAGTGGATGAAGGATGTGCAAGTTTTGAGGATTGTGCCAATAAATGCCTATTTTTGAATTTTGAATTTGTTGAAATGACATGCAAGAGGGAAGGAAAAATGCATTAAATGCCACTTGGATCAAGGAAAAGGACATGTAAGATGGATAAAATTCCTTGTTGGATGTACATGTCAACTTAGATTTTGAATTCAAACTTGAAGAATATTCCTTAAAAGATGTCTTGTTAAGGAAAATAGAGATTTAATAAATCAATTAAATATATTTTCATGTGCAAGCGGTAAAAGCTAGAGGATGGGTCATGATATGAGATTAAATTGATCAAACTTAATTAATTTAATGAGGGGGGCTAAATGAAGTGACCTATTTGACTTAAATTTGTGGATTTATTTAAATCAATTATGAGAGGAATGTGATAAGAGATTAATTAAATAAAGATTTTGATTTATTTAATTAAAAGAGATGATGTTAGACTAAACTAAATAAGGTTTTAATTTATTTAATTTAATAGATTGACTTTAGATATTTAATAAAATAAAATAAATTATTTAATTAAATAGGATAATTAGATCAAGATGATTAATTTAATTATTGAGAAGAGATTACTTAATTGGATAACTCGTTTATTTAATTAAGAGAGGAATATTGATGAATTGAATCAGATAAGGGGATTTGGTTAAATGGTTAGACCGAAGGATGATACAGGATGAAACAATGTTAGTAGTCGGGATCAGATGCACAATGTCAATCAGTACATTTTACGTGTCTACATTTTTCCCCTCTTTGAAGCAATGCACTCATTGTGTTGTTTCAAAGAATAAACGATCTCGATCAAAGCCAAAAAAATTTTTTAAAAAAATCTTGCTCCACTATTACCCGGTGAGAGAAAACATGCCAATATATTGCCCCCTCGAGAGATTGGACAAAAATTTCAATTTTTGGGTGATCTCATGAAAAAAAGAGTATAAGGTGCTTGATAGGTCCAAAAAGGCTCCAGGAGGCCAAAAACATGTCTCAATGCAATAAAATGATGTAAAACAAGCCTCAACTAGACAAAAACAGGCTCAAGGGTTGAAAACCCTAGCAGGATAGCCAATTAGGGTGAAAACCCCCAATTTTCAAGATTAAAAAGGTTCTGAGGGGTCACTTTCAATTCATTTTCACACAGCCATCTTGCAACCTTGAGATTTGAGCTCTCACCTCCTCACAATATGGCGCAACGACAACTCTTGATGCACATTTATGACCGAGTCCGGATGTACCAGTGGCTACTCGGCATTGGGGCACCAGTACTTGATCCTTACTTGAGCTTTTTTTTTATTTTTTTTATCATTCATTTAATGCTTTCAAAGTCAATCCTTCTACAGTGGTGCTAGCTATATAGTGCTACTCAAAAATAAAACTACACTGGTCGGTGTTCAAATTGCGTTGCGGTGGTGAAGTTTGGAGTTTGAAAACAAATTCCAAACTTCGACACTGAGGTCATGGATGGTGGGGCCATTTCTAAAGTATGATGCAATGGTTCTTTATCAACAAGAATCTTTGCAAACTATGCCTCTGGGAAGGAAAGTGCACTGCAGTGGCACACTTTTAGCCTTTTATGCCCTAGCATCGTAGTTTGATTAAAAATAAAATTGTGATGCCTTCATGGATTGCAATGCTAGAGTGGTTTCTTGGATGCCCAACAATTTTTTTCAAAATTTTTAACATGATGACTCTTCCTAATGCAGGATGTGGCGAGGGAGCTCTATTCTCGAGAGCACAGGTCGTGCAATCTCTTCAGTTACTTGTGGGAACTGACCGACAAAGATTAGGATCTGCTATAAAACATGGGGTTGTGGTACATTGCCTACGCAATGCCCATTCACACCCATCTTGGGATTATTTCAGCACTTGCTGAGAAATGGCATAGCGAGACCTCTTCTTTCCACCTTCCCATCGGCGAGGCCACTGTCACCTTAGAGGAAATTTGGTGCATCTTGAGATTGTCGATTCATGGTCAGCATGTCATTTTTGATATAGATGAGGGGTGGAATGCCTACCACAGAGTCCTCACCACAGAGGACATTTTCATTTGCTAGGGGTGGATCGAACTCAAGCATCATAGGGCTCCAGCACCTCCCTTCCTCTTGGTTGTTGTAACGATTATTTTAGGTCTCGTTTTCCCAGATCAACGAGATTGGTACTTCAGTCCTAGTTGGGGACTCTGTTGGGAGCACATTGTGATGCATGACAGGCCTACTCATTTTTCTTGGGGGCCAGTTATTCTTGCATCCTTGTACAAAGATCTTCATGAGTACTTCTACCTCGACGGTTGAGCACTCAAAGTAGGCGTGACACTCCTCCACGTATGGGTGTGGGAGCTCATTGCTATCCTTCGGCCGCAGGTTGTTGTAGTTCCAATGGGACCTCATGATCCCCGTATATGGCACTACAGAGGTGGTGTTTCCACACACACAGGTGAGTATGGGATTCCCTATTGGAGGAGGGTCCTAGATGAGATGTAGGTGTTTATATGGTGTCTGCACCTTGGTCGGCCCGGATGGGCTGACGATGTTCATCAAATTTTCTACGCCCACCAGGACTGCTTCATGCAAGGGTGAGAGCACACTATGATAGAGAGATATATGCCCAGGTATGTTCAGAATCAGTTCAGTGAGCCCTAGGATCGGCCAGATGATGGCTATGTAGCCGTATTTTCCTACACTATGTCACAAGTTTCATAAGGGTGATACATTCCTGCCTTGGAGGTCATGGACAGTTTCAAACAATTGGTGGCTCGGCCATGGGCTTATGATCAGGGGCCCATAGATCTAGGCATGACACAGGCATACATGGATTGGTTCTGGCCTCCCCTACATTTGACAATTCTATGGGTAGTCCCCAATTGGCAGAGGGTGAGAGGTAGAGGGGGAGGACAAGAATGGAGGGATGGTGCACAATAGGACCGGCTGGCCGGGCCCCCAATTCAACCAACCCAGCCAGATTAGGTCAATTTGTAGATGAAGGATCAGCAGCAGGTGCCAGTAGGTGCACCAACATGGGCTGGGGGTGGGGATCAACTTTAGGTACAACATCCATGAGCACAGCCAGTAATACAGCTAGTAGGGTAGGTGGATCCCCAAGATACATTGATTGCACAGTTGTAGGCTCAGGTACAGACTTTGAAAGGGAGAGAGATCATGTGTGGATTGAAAGAGATCAGATCAGGGTTGAGATGGATCATGCCATACTGCAAAGACAGGCTGCAGAGTTATAGGCAGTCACAGAGATGGGTTGGCGACAACAGTTGGAGAGCATGGTATCCTCCTCCCCTTAGGGTACAACATCTATTAAATCCTATAGGGAGTCCATCCGTGAGGCTGAGTATTACCATATGCATTATCATTAAGCCATACCCAGAGTAGCACGGGTCCCAGAGTACTCGCAATGAACTAGTTTTAGACCAGTAGAGGGTCATAGTGATAGGGGCGAGGGCAGTATATTGGGGGGTAGACCTTGATCGAGATGATACTTTTTGTGCCTTATGGGCTCCTTTTTGATAGCCTGATGGGCCTTTTGGTACTGATTGAAATTCATGTATATTGATCCAATTATTTTGTTCTATGATAGTTACTCGATGATGATATATATATGAGTTGATGATTTTGATGTGATGTGATGTGTATCATTTATTTGTGCATGTATGGATGATTATATTTCTATATAATGTGAAATGATGTTTATGGTGTTATATGATGTATTTATGGATGCATTTTTTTCCAATGATATATGCATTATGTAATGATTATGACTAACAGACCTATATTATGTTGTTGACCTATGATATGTAGATGTATTTATGTGATGTGTAATGATGTTGCAATCTATATGATGATTTGAAATGATATGATATGTTATATGGAATATGCAAAATGATATGGAAATGATCTATTGTGTATGTGTGAAATGATGTGATTCATGCTTATATATGAAATGGTTTATGGATGGATGTACACTTTGCATGTAATGGATTTTTATGTTTCTATTTATGCTTATAATGACGTGGAATGATTTATGCAATGAAATGTTAAAAAATGATTGTGATGCTATTTATGAGATGATATGGAGGATATAATGCAATGTAAATGTGATGGTCATTTTTATATGATATGTATTGATGATGCAAATGAGATGGTTTTTCTAAGATGCTTAGAATAACAAATCTATATTATTGTTTCCTATATGTTGATGCAATATGCTAATGTATGTGATGCATTTACTGTGATGTACTATATGCAATGATATGATGATGTTTTATGCAAAAATGAACGTAATGTGGGAGATGACTTTATGCAAGTATGTGTGCAATTGATTATCTATAATGCTTATGTACCTATTATGTATGATTATGTTGTAGGTGATGATGGTGAAATGGTTATGAAATGTTTATGCAAGTGAATGTTATGCAATGAATGATGTGATGAATGCAATGTGGTGTAATAAAAATTAATGTGCTTTTATATAAAGAATTCTTATAATAATATGTTTATATGATGATGAAAATGCAATGCATGTGTTTCCTATATTATATGTTGATGCAATATGCTAATGATTTGTAAATGCAGGATCGATGATGATGATGATGGTGATGATGATCAACTGTCATAGTACCTTATTAGTGCTAGAAGCCAAAAGAGATGAAAGAGAAGAAGTCATTTCAACAAGACACAAGATGATGAATATGCAAATGATGATGATTATTACTTGCCGAGGAGTTGGGATTTTCAAAGGGCCAATTTCCTTATGTTTGATAACACATGTGGTACGATGCATCAAGGTATGGAGAACCAGGATGGCGTTGTACCCAATGTGATGGACTTTGACTTGAAAAATAGATAGGAGTATCCTTGTTCACACCTAACATATGAAAACCTTGCTAGGATGCACTTTAGAAGTTTCAAACACCTCAGACCAAATTATGGAAAGTTATAACCTATCAATGCAATAGTCAACAAGCTTCCCAAAACCCCCTACATACATACCTAACAAAGCAAGTATTCTCCAAGGTTATATTACAAGAACATCCAACAAGCACAACAAACAAAAGGATAATGATCATTTCCCCATTCCTATCTCTCTAAATCCTTCGTTAAGATATCATCAAGAGGTCCTTAGAATGAGCACAATAAGATATATCAAAAGAAAAGATCAAGTACACAATCAAGCCAATGTTCTTCATACCTTCAGCTAGAGGGATGTGTTTTGATAGGATAAGAATCCAAGTGATATCCAAAATGATGCCCATTGTCGAAACGATATATCCTAGGACATGCATTGTACAAGATGATGATGGGTTGATAAGTTGATTGATAGGTTGTTGATATAAATTTGACTGACATGTCTGAAACTGATCCAAAGTTTGATTTTGTGTTTAATGGTTTGTTGCTTTGATTTCGATTTTGTGTTTGAAGTTTTCTTTTGATTTTATGTTTGAAGCTTGCTTTTGCTGATTGTTTGTACTTGTTTCTATTTGTTTTTCCAAAGGGTGAGTGTGATGATTGATTTATTATGGATGATTGATTATTGCGGGTGAAAGCGAGATGGGATGGATGGATTTTTTGGGTTTTTTTAATATTTTTTGATCTTTTTGAAATGTTTTGAGGCTCTTTTTGGTATGTTCAAGGTGTTTTACAAATGCTTTGATTTTTTTATTTTTTGAATGTTTTGGGGTTTTTAGAGATTTTATTAATGTTTTTGGATTTTATGTTTTTTGAGTGTTTTTGGATTTTGATGTGATTTTAGATGTTTTTGGATTTTGATATTTTTTTGAATGTTTTTGGATTTTGTATTTTTTTTTTATGTTTTTGGATTTTTGTGTCTTGAGGGCTGATCAAAGATTAGCCTTGCCTACATTTAAGCTCAAAGAAGATGTAGTTCGGATACCATTTTTTTTATGTTTTCTATTTTTATGAGTTATTTTGGATTTTGATGTGTTTTGGATGTTTTTGAACTTTTCGCACAATTTTGACAACTTGGATATGGATGTGTGTGATGATATCAGTGCTCTGTTTAGGATTTTGTTGAAGACCAAGCTAAGGTTGCCTGATCAGATCGATGGATTGATGATAATGATAAAATTGTTGAGGATGGACAACAATGCAAGGATAGTGTTAAGAAACACAATGACTAGGAAGGATATCCCAAGGTTACAGATTGATTGGACTTGACTGATCAAGATTTTGAAGCTTAATTTAGAACAAAATTGTTTTGAATTATTCAATGTGACGTTGAAGCACACATTAGATGCAATTAATATTGATTGTTTCGATTGATGTTTGATGAAAGATGAAGAATTGATAAGGAGCATCTTCTTGTTAAAATGTGCCATGGGTTAGTGATTTGGATTCTGGATCAAAAAAAAAAAATCTAGTTTGATCTCATGTTTACCAATGTTCAGATCACCACATAAGTTGGAGAATATAGATCAAGATTTATTCCTGAAGCAAGATGTAAATATCTACCCCTAGTGTCTAGCAATGTATGGAATGCAATGTGTGGATGCTCAAATAGGTGTATGGATTATCTTGTGATAAGATAAGGTGTTCAGATAAAGAATGTTCATTTGGATAATGCTTCATGCCTTAGATAACACTGGTTAGAGTAGGATCAATGAAAATGACCCATGTCAAGATGTTTACCGTAAGCAAGCATAAAGTGTGCACCAAACATTTTCAAGATCAAGATAATTTGGATAAAGATGGATTGGATAAACAGTTCATGGATGAATGGAATTATGGATGGGATAAGATGCTTTCACCTAAACTAGTGCATGTAGATGCTTGATTCTATACATGATGCATGTTTTCCAGGTTTTCATCATGGTACCTGTCCAAAGTGCCACCGTAGTGGTTTTCACTAGAGGACGATTTTCTTCTTCACTTTTTTCAATCCTTTTTCCAATTTTTTTGGATTTTCATTTTTTATTATTTTTTTTGTATTTTTCTGTGAAATATTTAAAGCTCATGCTACACCACAAGGTGTTGCTGATGTAGATGCTTCTATCATGATGTGCCATTGATAGCCTACCTGAAGAATTTTTTTTGCCAAGATATGTGTACTTATATGCAACTTTTGAGATTCCTGATCTACTTTGTCAATACCGGAGTTAACTTTGTCTTTGGAAATCCTTGATGGATACTTTTTCCCTTTCTTATTTTGCCCAATAGTTTCTTTGACTGATGGAGTTTGATAGGGATGATCTTTCTTTGTATTCTTTGGTATCCATTTGTATTTGATTTATCCATTATTCTTCTTTGCTTCTTTTTCTTTGATAACGTGCTTTGTGCTTTGATTCAAATCTTTATTTTGAAATTGGTCCCAATTTGTGGATGGGGTGATGGGTGGATGAAGATTCATGACGTGGCTGGTTGTAGTATTAGCAATGGTTTCACCATAAAGATTCTTTGTGCTCCCTATGTTGACATTTACACTAGATGAAGTTGCCCCCGGTATTATGGAAGTAGTACCTTCATGCTTTGATTCTACCTATTCCAAGAGCTCTTGTTTAGAGTGAATTATCTGATAAATGACCACTACAAATGATGTTATTTTGATTGGATTCTCTACTAATGCTGGATTATACTGTTCTATATGACTTGTTACCTTGAGCGGATAATGCTAGATATTCACATACCTTATGTCCTTGGTCTAAATTTGGGATATATCTGATCCTAATGTTGATAATTCAGTTTTACTATAGGAATCAATAACCTGCTCCTTTTGTGTAATAATGTCAGGAGTAAAAGAATCACGTTCTAAAGGAAGATCATCTACGTGTCCATCCAAAGAAAGCATCTCATGGGTAGATGGAGTATGTACTATGTGGATATGATCATCATTTTTGATATCTTGTATAGATA
Source organism: Sequoia sempervirens (assembly GCA_007258455.2). Lineage (NCBI taxonomy): Eukaryota > Viridiplantae > Streptophyta > Pinopsida > Cupressales > Cupressaceae > Sequoia > Sequoia sempervirens. Next base: position 223,690,509 of record VDFB02000017.1, read on the forward strand.
GGAGACTATCCATTAGATTATTGTAGTATCTTGGAGATACAAATTCTTGATCTTGATTAATTTCATAATTGCTTTCAACATGTTTTGGATCAAGTTCTTGACATGGGTCAGTTTCAAAGGATCCTTGGATATCTTTATTAGGAATGGGAAGTGGCTTAATATCCTCTGGATCATTAAGTGGATTTGGATCAAATGTTGAGTTGAAGATTCCTTCAATATCTGAAAACATGTCTTCGAAAGGACCATTGCTAGAACTTGGTGAAAGACATTGATCGTGCTTTGAAATAAAATCTTGAGATATATCCTCTAACTCATTAGGTGATATAGAGACATTTTAAACATGATCATTGGTCAATGGATTGTTGATTACATGATCAAATAGTGTTAACACTCCTTGAAATGGATCATTGTCAGATATTATTGAAGAATTATTATCATGATAAAAAAGTTACTCTTGATGTATGTTGATTTGATCTTTGGATGAGGTAGAAACATCTTCTAGTTCTTCATTGATGGATTGGTCTTGATCATGTGATCGTTGAATTGGATTGATACATGGAGTCGTTAACATTTTATTGGGATTGGTATTGGGCTTTAGCCTGTGCTTGCACTTGAGTCTGGGCTTGTGCTTGTTGGGCTTGTAGTGTGGTTTGGGCTACTTGAGAAACTTGTGTAGCTTGTTGAGTAGCTAGTTGTGCAGCTCGTCAGTTTTGGTTTTGTTGGTGTGCCTTATGATAAGCAGCATGTTGAGCTGCTTGAAATGCAATGCTATATTGGCTTATTGCACTTGGTTTTGGTGATGGTGGGGGTGGATTTGGAATTGTGTTGGATGTAGTGATGAGTCGTTGAAATACATTTGGAGTGATCGTGAGGGTTTGAGATATGATGGGTGTGATAGGGGTGGTTGGAGTGATCGAGGTGACAAGAATGGTCAAAATGACTGAGGTGATAGGTCCTTGGAAGACCATATTTTGATTTATCTAGATTGATGTCATCATTTGATTATATACCATCTGTTGGTGTTTTGTTGATGTTATATTCAAATGATTTGATGTGATGACTTGATTGGTGTGAGGTGGATTGATTTGGATGGAGTGATTTGTGCTAGGTAAAGGGGGAATCCCTAAACCAAGGAATGATGTTGATATGGGTAATGGTGGTGGATATGTCTCTTGGCGCAATGAATCAACTATTTTGGTAAGTGTAGCAATTTGATCTCACCAAATTTGATCTTGATTTTGATCTTGACTCCCTTCATATAGTTGATTTTGTTTCGGTTCAAGCAGATTTGGGATGAATACTTGTGGTTTTTGAATGCGATCATGGACAAATTGATTTTGGACAATGTTCTGATTTGGTATGATGTTCAAATTTGGCATGATCGGTTGAAATTGAACATTATTGATGTTGGGAATCACATTGCCTTGATTTAGGTAACTTTGATTTTGCATGGTGTTACCTTGACTTGGATTAATACACAAAGTTGTTAATATCTTTTTTGGACTTTGAACAACATTTTTATGATTCACAAACATATTTATCCCAAAGTTTACCAAGTTTGGATTCAAAATGTTCATGTTTTGTAAAGTTGTACTTGGTACATTCACATTTGGCATGTTGGGATTTGATGAGATGACGTTGTTCATTTGAAGGCTCATGCATTGGTTGTTTGGTGGATATACTTGTAGTTTTGGATTTGGATCTACCATCAGGAAAGTTGTTCCAATATTTTGACTAGGCATGCTCACATTTGTTGTACCATTGAGATTTGTGGGAGATAATAATCTCATGTACGGATCATATAAATGTGAGTGTTGAAAATCCATTGGAATTGTAATGCTTTGATAGTTTGGTTGGTTTGGACCACTCATGATGTATGGATCAAGTTTATATTCTATGCTTTCCTTGTGTTTTGACCTTGTTGCAAAAGTGACCCCTAACATGATTAGGACCAATGATGATATGAAGGATGAAAGGGGTGAATGATATGGGTGTTGTTTTTCTTAGGAACTTTGGATCAATGATAGACATTAGGATTTGATTTTTATTGGTTGTTTTTGGATTTGGATAATGGACCTGTAAACCCTAAGATGTTAGATGTGATCTTAGGATGAACTTGTTTCAAATGATTGCTAATTCAATTAAATGTATGAGAAAGGTGCATTCCCATACACCTAACTAAATAAGGTGATTTTGATTTTGATGACTTACCCAATTCTAGAATGATGTTTCCAAAGCTCTTTTGTGGTATGGAGATGATAAATGTTTAGGGTGGATGAAGTGTTTGATTTTGATCCTAAATGAACCTAAGGACTTGTTTACAAGGCCAAGGTTTTGAAGAACATGCTTTTCCCTTCAAACCGAAAGATCAATGTTTGATCAAAATACCATAAGACAAAAGATACACAAGCACATGTGTGGGGTTCAATTGATTTCATCTTGATTAGTGAATTGATTTTACCACAAACACTTTATTGATTATATTTTCAAACTAAATGTCCAATGTATTAACTTATTTTCATCCCACAAAGTGCTATGTGGAATTCGAGGAAATCAAGGCAATGGTTACCTATTGTTTATCTTTAGTAGGTAAATTGAGATGCAAGTTCAAGTGTTTAGAAACCTCTAAGGATGTGAATCCCAAGGGTAAGTAATAACACATTAATTTGGTCAATTGTATTTACCTCCTAAAGGGTTTGAAATTTTGATGGTGATGTTTAAGTGTTTGTTTCCAAGATGTTTTCGAACAAGCAAAGCATTTGTAACCAAAAATAAGTACAACCCTATGGATATGAAAGGAAATATTTGTTGAGTCCCCACATGGACAAGTCCAGCTACACGTATCTTTAGCAAATGGTTAGATGCTTGACCCCACTGGCTCCCCTCCATGACACTTATTTATACGAGGCAGCCAAGCATCAACACCTACGAAAATCCCATGCCACACTTTCCATTTCTACTAAAAGATGGTAAAAGTATGGGGCAACTTCAGAACAACTATTCTTGGACCAACAAATAGATCAAGGATTTTGGCAATTCTAAAACTTGAGTTTTAATTAGGACTTTTCATTTGTGGAGATTGACCCAGACGACGAGTCCCTTTTCAAATCCATCTTGTCAGAGCCAACCATGTGATATTGGTGTTTTTTCCAATACCCACATTCAGCTAGAAATACTCTCGATTTTAGATTCTTACTTGTTGAGTCGTTCCCTTGGGTGAGTACTTTTTCCCTAAGGCAGGCCCTCTAAGATAACACAAGCAAGTAAAGACAATATCTGTAACTTGATCAATCATTTTTTTCAACTCAAAGAAAGAGAATGTATGCAATAATGCTCTACTCACACTCACATAATGTTTTGTTCAATTTTAAACCCAAAATTAAGTGTGGAGGTGATTGCTTTATCTCACCCTAAAATCATGAAAAAGGCCTTTTGATTCTCAAGATTGCTATAAAGCATGAGAGAAGCACATACATCCTTTTTCAATGAAGTTAGTTTAAGTAAGCGCTCACAAAGACAAAGTTGCACTTGTTCATTTTAGAGCCACATAGCAATTGTAAGTTATTTTTAAAGCACCAAAGGACAAATGAGAGTTGTTTTGTTCAATTGTTAACCAAAAAAAAAACTTTAGTAAGTTGTAGTCCTAATGTTCATTTTAAGCCTTTGCAAAAATTGAAAAGATTATTTTTAAAAGCCCAAATGAAATTAGTATCCTAAGCAAGAATAGACAATAGTTTCCTAAGAGCTTTAAGCAAACACTAAAGTGTTTAAAAACACTTTGATTTGGTGAAGTACCATCATTATGCTTCATTTTTCTTTCATTTTAATTGATCCAACCTACAAGAAAGAAAACTATTCAAATCTTGCAAAACGCAATGGTTAAAAAGCAGAAAAGAGAAGTTAAACTCATCAGTTGACAAAAATCACGTGCTAAAATGAAATTCCAACTTTTTACTCCATGCCAGTGGTGCAACCCGTGACTACGTCACAATTTGATTTCTCCAGCAGTGTTGTATAGCGCCACTTACCAGTTAGCGACACTCTGTACCTAAAGCAGTGAGCTCAAATGTGTCACCCTTTTTCTCAAAGTTGCTATTTAAAATTTAAATTCAAAAATTTTAGGCGGGATGGCTCAAGCATTGTAGTTTGATTTTTCAGCGGTGCTATATGGTGACACTAGAGAGCCAGCAGTGCTAAAATAACGACGTTGAGCTTCCAACGTTGGAATTTTCCTATGCACAAACAAAAACATGGAATTTTTAGAAAAATGTGATTAAAAATGAGATAAAGCCCTCCTTCTAGCGCCAAATGTGTGAACCCCAATCCTAATACTTGTAAAACAATAAGAACAAACATATTAGATGGTGAAATGCTAGCAAGAACAAGGATTACCCATGAAATCCATTCACAAAGTTCAAATTAGGAAAAAAGAAATGAAGAACACAATGAAATAAAAATAAAAGAGATTGAATCCTAATTAAACTAGCAAACTCATGATCCCATGGGGGAATTGGTTCCAATTTGATGTGAAAATTGGCCCTTTTCCCAATTCCTATGCTGCAAGATTGATGTATTATTGATGAATGATCCACTTTGATGGAGGATGGTGAGTGCTCCAAGCTAAAAACCTGCATAACCTAGCTAAGAACTCAATGGTATTGATGAAAATGGCTAAAGATTTGAGTATAGTAACTTTTCCTAAATTGTGGATGCTCAAATGAAGAATGAAGCCTCTTATTTATGGATGAGAATGGAAGATGAATGTCCAAAATTGAGCAATATGGGACTAAAATTCAACCAATGGAAAGATGCCACTTGTCAACCTATGAGTAGATGAAGGATGTGCAAGTTTTGAGGATTGTGCCAATAAATGCCTATTTTTGAATTTTGAATTTGTTGAAATGACATGTAAGAGGGAAGGAAAAATGCATTAAATGCCACTTGTCTCAAGGAAAAGGACATGTAAGATGGAGTAAATTCCTTGTTGGATGTACATGTCAACTTAGACTTTGATTTCAAACTTGAAGAATATTCCTTAAAAGATGCCTTGTTGAGGAAAAGAGAGATTTAATAAATCAATTAAATCTATTTTCATGTGCAAGTGGTAAAAGCTGGAGGATAGGACATGATATGAGATTAAATTAATCAAACTTAATTAATTTAGTGAGGGGGATTAAATGATGTGACCTATTTGACTTAAATTTGTGGATTTATTTAAATCAAATATGAGAGGAATGTGATAAGAGATTGATTAAATAAAGATTTGGATTTATTTAATTAAAAGAAATGATGTTAGACTAAAATAAATAAGGTTTTAATTTATTTAATTTAATAGATAGACTTTAGAGATTTAATCAAATAAAATATATTATTTAATTAAATAGGATAATTAGATCAAGATGATTAATTTAATTATTGAGAAGTGGTGACTTAATTAGATAATTGGTTTATTTAATTAAGAGAGGATTATTGATGAATTTAATTAGTTAAGGGGATTTGATTAAATTGTTAGACCAAAGGATGATACAGGATGAAACACTATTAGTAGTCAGGATTAGATGCACAATGTCAATTGGTACATTTTACGTGTCTACACTTTGTATATATATATACCATACAATGACGTTTCTAGTAGAGTTTTTTTATTTTTATTCTAGAATATCACTCAGGGGGAGTCAATCTATAATTTTCAACATTCATATATGTTTACATTTATCAAGGGAAGTTTTGGTGATAGTCAAAATAGTTTTTACATGCACCCTGTGCCCTTGATGTCAAATACAAAGAGTTTTGGAGAATATTGAAGTATGTTTTGGAGATTCTGGTGCATCTTTCCATCAATGACAGAGGGGAGATCTTTAGAAGGGTGATATTGTTGGAAGAATGTCACTAATGATGCTCCTTGGCAACATGAGCATGAAAGGTACATAACAACATAATGGAGTGTTTTCATTGATTCCAACATTGTAACTCATATGTAGATTTTGGTTTTAGACCATTTTGATTAATTCTAACATATTTTTGTAATGCCAAGGAAGACATTTTTGCAAGATGATTTGGCCTGGAAAGATCAAGTGAGTGAAATTTTGAGTAAGTGTCAATTTTGTGAATATTGTTACTATGTGCCAATTTTTAGGTCCAAACCACTCTGAAAATCTAGTGGAAAAATGGTGGGAGATGGCTCAAAAACAACCCAAAATCCAAAAATAGCCTCATAACATTCGAAAACACAAAAAAAATTGAAATATTCTAGAAAATACAAAACCACCCATCCCATTTTGCTATCACTCATGATAAACTTACATCCATAATAAAATTTTCACCATCTCAAACCTTTGGTAAAACAAATGGAAACAAGTGTGGTAGTTCATAAAGTGTAAACCTAAATGTAAAAGTCTTGAGTCTATATCATGGAGTAAACAAGTTTGTTAATATTTGTATCAATATCCTATCATGTAGTTAGTTTCTAAATCATAAATGATAAACATTTCCGAGGATGCATCCTTCCAAAAATAGACATTAACGTCAGGCATCACCATAGTTTGTCTTGGCGAGGGGTATGAAGAACACTAGCTTATTTTTTCACTTGATGTTTTCTTATGATTTGTCATATTTCTCCCATTCCAATGACCTCCCGATGATGTGTATAAAAAAAAATTAAAGAGAAAGGAATGGGGAATTGATCATTATCTTGCATTTTTTTTGTTTTTTGAGTGTTTTTGTAAAATAACCTCAGTGAATACTTGCTTTGTTGGGTTTGTATGGAAGGTGTTTTGGGAAGCTTATTGACTATTACATTGTTAGGTTATGCCTCTTTGTGTTTTGGTCTGAGATTTTTGAAACCTCTTAAGTACATCCTAGCAAGGTTTCCATATGTTAGGTGTGAACAAGAATACTCATATCTATTTGTTGAGTCAAAGTCCATCAGACTAGATACAAATCCATCCTGGTTATCCATACATCAATGCATCATGTCCTTGTGTTTTATCAAACATAAGGAATAATGTGAAATTCATGTCTCAATCCATGGAACAAACAACACATCATCTCTCATCACTATATCTAATAAAGTAAAAAAAATCAAAGACTTGTTAGACTTCTATATCAATATAAAAATCAATGGTTAATCCATCTTATTCTTCTATCTACTTTTTGTGCTAACACAGTATAATGACACTCAAAAAAAATAATAAGGAATCCATCCTGCATCCACAAACCATCAACATATATACTTCCTCCATACTCATAACATGTAATCATAATAGGAAATATACTCATTTGCATTCTCATCATCATTTAAGTTGTTTAGGATAATATAGATTTGTTATTCTAAGCATCTTAATCCATTTCCATTTCCATTTCCATTATCATTAACATTTGTTTAGAATAATATAGATTTGTTATTCCTGCATCTCATAAAATTAAATGCAAAGAACATGATATGAATCCATCTCATAGCATCAACATCCTACATCATTATGAAATAGCATATAAAAAAAGATAGTAAAAAATAAAGTAGATCATCCATCGCATTTGCATCCATGTCATAAACCATACATTGCATCATGAACCATGAATATCACATTAGATGCATAAATAAAAATACATACATCCATAGTATATTTTATGCATCCATACATACATGAACCATGAAATAATGAGACATCACATCGTAAATTCCACATTGGAGCCATCTCATATATATATAAAATAAGACTCGATGTGTAATTTCATCATACATGGTATGCAAGAGCCTATCAAAAATCAGCAAATAAATGTATATACATAAACAATCATTTTGTACATCTAATAAGTATCTACAAAAGGGGTGATATCCTCAGCTCTAGTGGTAACGATCATGAGATCCTAATGGTTGTCTCTGATAGTTGAATGGTGTACCTCTTGATCCAATCATTGCCACCTTGCTCCTCTATGCAAATTCCAGCCGTCGTCGATGTTGCAGGGTGTCCTTGTGGTATAAGGTCTTGTTGTATGAGATATCCTGCATGGCTAGCCCACACATCTTAACTTGGACTATCACACCCACCTATCCCTGTGCATGGTGTGCAACATCCTCTAGTTCATGTCTATGCTCTGTCTCCTAGGCTAGTGCTATGTTTTACTGCTACCTTAGTTATCTCTCTTGGTCTCTCTCAAGAGTCACAACTTGCAACTACTATCATGCTTGATTCCTCTCTAATGTGATAGCTTGTATTTGTGCTATCAACTATTGTACCTACACTATCAAGGCCTATATTTGTACATCTCAGAGATTGGGACCATATGATATCTATTATGGAGGTCATTTCCCTAATGGTTGTATAATCCTAGGTGGATACTAATCCTTGCCTCTACTAATCCTGCTTGCATCTATCGTGTTTTTCATGGGGTGGCTACTAGTGTTTCCCTATGCATGGTCCCCTTTATCATCCTCTACTTGGGACCTATCCAATGGTTGGATCTTTTAGCCATACTGGGGAATGTTCCTCCTAATATGTATCATACAGAACTATGGTACCCACATCAAGAGGAGTAGCAAAGTATAACCAAGGTTTGGGGACCAACTGGCTAAACTCATCAATAGCAACCTATTGGCACTCTCAATATTTTGCAAATTTGAAGTGCCCATTACAAAATTTTGGCTCTGCACTTTCAGAAGTGCACCTAATGAATTTTCCTGAATGACCTACTTTGGAGGGTTGTAACATTGAGACAAATGAGTGTCAAGAAAAACCCATTTGCAGAATCACTCATGTGCCCTCTGTGAGCATGCATGTCAATTTTCAACTTCCCACAATGAGGTTGGTCAATGAAGACTCAGTTGTTGATTTGCAGTTGGGTATACTTCTTCTGTAAGTTATTCAAAGACAACTTTCTCTTCATCTAATGATGCATCCTTTCCATCTTCTACCTTCTCAACTATGCATTTGTCTAAAAATAACTAATCATTCACTTTCACATAGCTGTTGATTTCATCAGCATTTTTTCCCATAATTGAAGACAAAAAACTTAATACATATTCATTCCTTCACTTCTCCAAATTATCCAAAACTGTGTAAGCCATCTGCATTCTCATTATTTCAAATTCTTTTAACAATGCACTAGACCCTTCTTCATAAGCTTCAAAGTACATATGGATACAACTTGATGTACTAGGTCTAATATTATTTGGGATTAGTGACAAGGCAACAAAAAATCTATGGTTGAAATCAACACTTGACTTATCATCTTGCTTCTTGATATGCTTTAACCTCATGGCAAGGTCAGAAGGGGGTATGTGCAAGATCATCATGGAAAAGATAGGCCCTTAAGTGGCAAAAAATTTAGAAAATCAGAGTTAGGCAACTTGACTTAAAATTTTGAATAAGTTATCTATATTATTTCAAAAATATGTAAGAATAGAATCTGTAGGAAATTGAATGTAGTTTCTAAACTACTAGGTTTTTTTAAAAAGACAAAAAATCTATTTGGTGAAAATTTGAAATTTCAATGCAGTTGTACTTAAATTACAGGGAAAAAATAAGAAGTAGGTGTCTTTCTGACCACCCTAACCACAATAAAATGATAATATTTTTTTATAAGATTTTAGATATAAGTAGAGGACTCCTTCCTTGATGTGATGCATATTTTTTTGTAATTTTTTTCCAAGTAAATAATTAATTATGATCTTTTTATTACAATTTTTTTAGAAATATAAAAACTCGTTTGTATGACCATCTTAACTTGGTCAAAACTTCATGAAATTCAATTTTGATTTTTTTAATCTTATAGTATGTGAATCATAGAATGTGACGCATGTTTTGGATTCAAAGAATGTGATAGCATTTGAAAGCTATAGATATTTTTCAATTAGCCTCTCAATCAGGACTTTAGTCGTAATTTGAATAGAAAATGAATAATAATTACTTATTAAATTGAAAGTAAAGCATAATTTATATTGATGGAAAGCTGAGAATATCCTTTAGAAACCCTTTTCGTTTCATCAATTTTGGGTTAAAAAATAGTCATCAGCCACATACCCATCATATTGCCACTTTTTGTCCCATCATGATCCTACACATACCCAACGATCTCTTGCAAATTATTCTCTATAAGCAACCACTAATTTATCCCAGTAAGGAAATGACTTCTCAGGAAAACTTAGATACCAATCCCAAGCTCTAGCTTCAAGGGATCTGACAAAGAATCTCATCCACATATCCTAATATTCAAATGAATGTTTCTCCATGAAGCTGGGAAATTTTTTAACATGTGCATCTCCTTCACAAACATTATATCCATCAAATCTAGGGATCTCCTTGTAAATTTGAGCTGACATACTCTGAGTTTTGTAATCAACCCATGAAAAATATAATTGAGAATACAATGGGTCAAAATAATTGACATAAGGTGCAATAAATTAACAAGTAGAAACATTATGATTGTCTCTTAACCAGACTTGTTGAAACATCCAGTGCCTTTCATCCATCTCTTTAAGTCCTCTTTCAAACACTAATTTACACTCATGCGTTATTTTTGGCTTATGCACTCTTGGATTCTTACACTTTAGGGTCTCCAATGAATCAAGATTATCAGGCTTCTGGCACTTCTTAACTAGTTGTCTCAAAGTGTCTGCTGGCTACTTTATGATCCATGAATATTACAAATCAAGGGTCACTAATTGTGCATAATTATAAACATGACCAAATGGTGGATTACAATGACAATTGTTGACATAATGAAAACATGAACTTGAAATATATGACAATACAAATGGATGGAAACCCCTAGGATACAAAAATACATTCTAACTGTCCAAATTATGACATACTTGAGCATTAGAAAAAAATATTTCAATGGAAATGCAGTTACACTCAACAGATCCAACAAATGGAAGTGTGCAAACTCAATTTACCATCATTTCCCCTTTGGTAGTGCTAATAACTTAAGAGGGAACCAAAATTTTCTCCTAAAATGTTCAAATACAGTTTTCATACAAGATTTTCTTGAAAACCAAGAGTGAAGAAAACCTGGATTTTTTGCAGCTCATGCAAATTTTTCTAGAAATTATAGATCTAGAACTTTCTTGAAATCTTCAACAGGTTCTTGATAGAGTCACCACCTATCTTTGTAGAGGACTGAACTTCAAACAACATGAAGTCCTTTCACATGTAAATTCACTTTTGAGTTCCTTCCACCAATAGAGTACCACAAATCTTGAAATTTGTAGGTTAATTGCAACAAATTCTTTCTCCATGCTTGAAATCCTTCAGCATTTGAACTAAATTTAGAATGACAAACAATAATATGACTCTTATGCAAATGATTTGACTCTCCTTCTAAACAACCTACAACTGGAAATTCAAAATTATCCCTAGTAGAGTCACCATTCTATTGGTGTTCCAAACATCAACAAAACAATTGAATCCTAAAGACTAGCCACTTTCTTATGTTCAGATTCAAAGGTTGATTTGGCCAACTGATAGGAAATGGGATTAACACACATTTCCCTTGCACTTTAGGCTTTGTAAGACCTAGGAGGGTGACCCTTCGACAACATATAAAGATCTAGGCACACAATTAATATGATATTGCTTAATAGATAATGTTCTCACAAAATTATGCTGAGAATCACAAAATATCACTCGTTATTGGCAAGACACTAAGTGAATTTCTGAAACTAGAAATGAAGAACATGACAAACACAAAACTCAACATACAGAATTGAAATGATTTTTAATTTTAAGGATTTGATAATTTTTATAATGTAGAGAATTATCTTGAGAACATTAGTTTACCAGCTGCAAGTGATGAAGAATGCAATTAATTTCAGTTTGAAAGACAAGCCACAAGCAGTTGCAAGGACGAAACCATTGATGGTTTTCAGTTTTACAATGAAGATATTGGTGTCTATCCTAGAGAAGATAAAAGTGACAAGCTCAGTGAAGACACCTAATCCAATGTTGAAGTTCAAAGAGATGTGGATTGTTGTTATGATAGCCTAGTAGCTAGCAAGAATGAAGACACTGAAACCTATTCTCTATGAAGAGTTGTGACCATGTTTTTGACAAAGTTGTTAGTGATCCAATCTCTTATGATTGGGTGGGCCCTAGTTATGATCAGCCCATTGAGTTCTCATACTTTGAAGATGAAGACATCATGGGACATCCCGATTTTGAATTTTTTAATGCCTCTAATTCCAATGAAGGTCAAGAAGAGGAAATGGTTAAGAGGATAGATTAGACCAGTGATCTATTGAGCTATGGAAAAATTTAAGATTTATTGACCACAAAATATCAGAAATGTGCACATGAGAGTAATTCTCAATTGTTGTGTGCTATTCCTATTGTCTTTGATAGTAAGGATGATCTTTAAGAGACAAGGTATGATGCATGTGTCTTTGATTTTTCTTTCAATGATGAACTAGCTAATCATGATAATGATAATGTGGATGAAGACAAACAACCATTTGATGATAATGATGCAGTGTATGATGAATATGAAAGTTTGAATGCTAATGTGAACTCATAAATCTATTTTGATGAGTTTGGAACAACAAATGACCACAAGGATTGTGTATCCGATGAGCTAGGTTTTGAAGATTCTAATGCAGATTTGAGCAAGCCTTTGTTTGATGACTTGAATAATCCTAGTAATTAATCTTTTCACATAGATGATGTTGATTTCAATGAGAAATCAGATTATGCTTCTGAACCATAACTGCTAATTGTTGAGAAAGTTTGTGACACTGAAGATGATCATACCTTATGTTCAGAAGATGATCATATCACTACAGATCATGATGAGTCAGAAATCTCTGATGACTCTTAGAGCCAACATGATGAGGAACAGTTCCAAAGTGTGCCAATGCATGAGTGTATTTCTTTTCATACACTCAGAGATAGTTTGCATGATGAGTCAGATCTTTTTGTAAGATTTTGTGATGGTTTTACCTTTGGCATGCAAGCTAATGATCAGATTGAGCTTAAGAGTTCTAGCCACAAGGTAGAATGTGTGTGCTATTTTTATCAGCTAGAAGAAGCTTTCATAAAATGTGGCAATATGCACAATACTGAAGAGGGCTATTTTTAGCTTGAAAGCGACTTTTATGGTGAATATGATCAGTTTTTGCCATATGACAATAAAAATTATGAAATTATGCATGAATTTCTAATGTACAATGATTGAGAACATGTTTATAATGTTGAATATGATTGCATGTTAGGAGGTACCAACATGTTTAATCGGGTGGATGGTTGCGATCATACTATGCTTTCATATAGTCTTGATCCCCATTTTCAAATGTTTCCACTTCATATAAAATAAAAGAATGAAGAGAGTGGTAGTGATGTGAAATATTTGATTTGGTTGCTATTTGATGACAAAGCTAAATAGAGAGCAAGTTTTCACTTGCATGAAGGCAGCCTAATACTTGTGTTTGCAAGAATGCAGTCACCTATTCTCTTGTGGCTTGATAGAGGAAATCACATGAGTTAAGGGAGATCAGCTCTTTTTATATAATTGTGTTTGACAAAGGAAAATACTAATCTTCCCTTTTTATTTGGTTCCCTGGGGTCACCAGATGAAGTTGAAAAAGGAGTGAATAAAGGAGCAGTTTGAGGACACCTGATGGACTCAATTTTGGTCTACTCCCAAGAGATATAGAATATTGCTATGCCCACTGGGGGCATACATCCCTAGTTAGAGCTAATGAGACCATAAATTGTCTCTTTTTTATCAAAGAAAATCATCTATTACTTCTTAATGCATTAATGTTAAAGTGGATTTGAGTGATGATTGAAAGTTCTTTAGCTTTTTTAAAGTAGAATATAAAGTAAATGTTTGATTTATTTTTAGTAATTAAATGTTACAAAAATTTCATCTAATATGTCTCCATGAAGTGTTTAAGATGATATAATGTAGATAAATGAGTTATTAAATAACTCACGGTATGAAGAAGCTTCATTAGACACTTGCAGTAGAGAGCTCTACACTTGAGACAGTTAACTCCTGAAAGATTTGTAAGGTTTTGAAGAAGTAATGACAAGATAGAGAAGAATCCTAGCACACTCCTACATTCATGAAAAATCATGGAGTATCAATCATTCCAAAATTAATGGGATGAGTATTTGTTTCATGTTGAGTTCAAAGATCTCTCATAGTTATTACATTTCATGATTCCCTCTTCCACCAAAGATAACTCAAGTTACCAAATGACTCAAATGTTGTTTCATGATTATAGTATGTTATTAATGTTAATAATCAATTATTTTGGCAATAAAAGTGAAGAAAAATTCCTTCATTCACGTGGAGAACTAAAGACTTCATAAAAATCAGACATTCTGAAATAGTCAAAAATACAATCTTAATAAAACAGTGATATCTCTCTCATTTCTCAACGAAATTCAAAAATTAAAAATGATATAGAAACTAGATTTGAAGATCTAAAAACCCTTTTGAGTATTTTTCCTGATTTGTAGAAAGGAAGGAGTAGTATGTGTTATAAAATGATTGAGATAAAAGTGGCATGATGGAGGACAACAACTTTAAGTTTCTTAAAGTTTTATAAACAACCCCTCAAAATAAGGATCTTGGATCGTCATTCTTAGTGGATTCATATAGAATATTAATTATATAAATACAAATTAATAATTTTATCAAAAGGAGGGGATGAGAAAGGCTTGTTTTAGCTTGAGGAAATAGGATAGTTTTAGTTTCATTTCTAGCAATGTATTTTCAACTTTCTATAGTAAATTTGAATTCAAGCAAGATTTTCATTTCTAGTAAGTGTCAATTATTTTAGCCTTTTCAACTCATGCAAGTTTTCCTTAGATTAGTTCTCTTTTATGCAAATAAGATTTATTTCTGCAAGTAGAATTGGCTATCAAGCAAGTTTTCTACTTTCTCTCTTGCATACAGCAATGGACACTGCCTTGGATTGATAAATTAAATGATGAGGATTACAATGACCCTATCATTTTTGGCACTATTTCTAGGAATAGGTGTCATTAGGGAAGGGAGAAAATTAGTTTGGCAGCCTTTTAGATTTAGAAGTTCCTCGAGAAAGATTCATCTCTCAAAACTCCCCCAAAATACTAGTTCTAAAGAGAAACCCCTCTATCTATTTCAAAATATCCTTAGTTGGAGGACCATCACTCCAAATAATAGAAAAGGATGTTTTTTTAAGGAAATAATTGATGGATTATTGCTTGCAAAAGGTACAAAATACAATGAAGAGATATTATCTTCATTACAAAAGCTTGCAAAAAGGTGATTTATTTGGAGACCTTCAAAGTCCAAGAATGGCTGCCTAATCAATTTTTTTAAGTCAATGGAGGGTTTCCCAGTTAGAGATTTGAAGAACAAGGAGTTGTTTTCAATCATGTATGCAAAAAATCAGAAGGAAGGATTGCAAGATCTCTCCAATCAGCCCATGTATTTTCTCGAATCAGAAATCATTAAGGTTTCCACTAAAACAAAAGGTGAAGCATTGAGTTTCAAAAAAATTGTCATCTTCTTTTCATTCTCTTCTCTCAAAAAATTGAATTCATGGAAACATACTTTGAGAAAGGGAATATATTTTTTAGAACTAGTTAATGGTTATGTATAACCTCTCTACATCATTAAGTAGAGTAGGTTAGGGTAGATTTGATTTTTGCAAATAAGTGCTCTGCACATGCTATTTCCTCTTCTCTTAGGCTGTAAACATGTAATTTTCTATGCAAGTTGCTACTCTGAAAACTTGTAGCAAATGCTTTGGAATTATGGATGACTGGTTAGTGCAACAAAAATAATGATGAATCAATCAGAGATAGTATTCAATGTAAAAGATCAGGTTCCAACTCTCAAAAGTTGAAGAAATTATTTGCATGCAACATGGAGAAAGAGAACTATGACTCATGCATGATGGTTACATGCAAAAATAAGATAAAATCAGGTATTTACTTTATTATTTTACTCTTATTCAACTTAAAATTCTTTCATTTTACTTAATCCACTTTAAAAAAGAAGAAGAAAAACATCTTAAAATGGTTCTAAAGATTTAAGGAGTAGTTTGAACCTATCCAAAGCTATTTTAGAACTGTTCTGGAGTTGTTTTGGAGCTTTTAGGAGTTTCATGAGTTGTTAGGAACTGTTCAGGAGCTTTCAAGAGCTACCTAGAGAAATTACTAAAAAATGATGAATTTATTAAATTTGAAGGTTCATTATGAGTTGCAGAGGGACCTGAAACATTTTAGGTGTGGTGGAAATGATGAGACCATAAATTGTCTCATATTTTATGAAAAAAATCATCTATTTCTTGTTAATGCATTAATGTTAAAGTGGTTTTGCATAATGATTGAAAGTTCTTTAGATTATTTAAAGTAGAATATAAAGTAAATGTGATCCAAATTTCCTCTAATATGTCTCCATGAATTTTTCAAGATGATATAATGTAGATAAATGAGTTATTAAATAAATCATGTTAAGAAAAAGCTTCATTAGACACTTGCAGTAGAGAGCTCTACACTTGAGATAGTTAACTCCTGAAAGCTTTAGAAGGATTTGAAGAAGTAATGAGAAGATAGAGAAGAATCCCAAAAGACTCCTACATTCATGCAAAATCATGGATCATCAATCATTCCAAAATTAATGGGATGAGTATTTGTTTCATGTTGAGTTCAAAGATCTATCACAGTTATTACATTTCATGATTCCTTCTTCCATGAAAGATAACTCAAGTTACCACATAACTAAAATGTTGTTGCATGATTATAGCATGTTATTCATATTAATTATCAATGATTTTGGCAAGAAAAGTGAAGAATAATTCCTTCATTCATGTGCAGAACTAAAGACTTCATAAAAATTAGGTATTCAAAAATAGTCAAAAATATAGTCTCAATAAAACAATGATATCTCCTTCGTTTCTCAACAAAATTTGAAAATTGAAAATGATATGGAAAATAGATTTGAAGATATAAAAACCCTTTTGATAGTTTGGACTTATTTGTAGTAGGAAAGGAGAAGTATGTGTTAGAAAATGACTAAGACAAAAGCGTCGTGATGGAGGACAACAACTTCAAGTTTCTTAAAGTTTTATAAACAACCCCTCAAAAATAGGATCTTGGATCCACATGTGGTTGCTGAAATCTGCAAATGGTTAGTTTAAAATAAAGCAACATTTCAACATCCCTACGGAATAATAAGCCATGTTAATCATGCCATCAATGAAACAATGGAAACCAAATAAAAGCATATAAAAATATGACATTAATCCTCTCCCATAGTGGATTGGTGCTTCTATGGAAAGAAGCCCTTTCCCAATCCTTGATTGATAAGCTAGTGATGAAATTGCTATGGATATGGAGATGATAAATGGACAAGATAAGTTCTCAAATACAATGACCTTACATCATGTTGTGTAGATGATGGAGGATTTGCTCAAAGATGAAGCTTCTATCTAAGGATTTTCAAAATGCTAAGTGTTGAAGAGGGACCAATGTGGGACTAAGATTGGACCAATGAAAGAAGAACACTTGTCATCATGTGAGTGGTTGATCAATGTGAAAGATTAGGGAAATGTGCCCATGAGAGGGAAAATTTGAATTCAAATTTGGCAATAAATTTAGAGAGGGGGACAAGAAAAGAGCAATAAATGTTATGTTGGAGGGACAAATCAACTTGTCATGTTGAGTGAAAATGAGGGTTTTTTAATAAATCAATAAATTGATTTATTTGTGCAAGTGGAGATATCTAGAGAATGCAAGTGGGTGAGATTAGTATTTAATCAAGATTAATTAGCTAGGATGATGATTAGGATGTTTTGACTTTTTAAAACTTAAATACCCGATTTATTTAATTCAGAAAAGGATGAAGTCTGATTTGGGATTTGATTTAATTAAATGGATGTTTGATTTATTAAAAGGTTGATGATAATGTTTATTTGATTTTAAATAAATGACCTTAGGAGATGAGATTACCTAATGAATGGATGAAAGTGAACCTGATTAATTGAATGAGTGGATGCACATGAAGCCTGATTTACTTGATGAATGTGTAATGCTAATTTTGCATGTATACATTTTTCCCCTCTTCGAAGCAATGTACTTGTTGCGTTGGTTCAAAGAATAAACTTGCCGCGATCAAAATTCAAAAAAATTTGAATTTTTCGGATGCCCTACCGGAAAGTAGTACACTGGTACATTGACCCCTCGTGAGATCGAGCAAAAAGATTCAATTTGAGGGTCGATCTCATGATAAAGAGGTCCAAATTGGATGGTTATGGATGATGATGCAAATGAGATGAGTTTAAGAAGCTTAGAATAAAAAATCTATATTATCCTAAACAACTTAAATGATGATATGATGTGATGATGGATGATGTGATATGCTATTATTATGCGATGGATGTTTTATGCAGATGCTTAGACTAACAAATCTATATTATGATGATGATGCAAATGAAATGCATGTGAAATGATCGATGTTTCCTATTATGTATGATATGAATGATATGTGATATGCTGACAGTTTTCTGGATGTAGGATGGATGCATGATGGATGCAGGATGGATGGATGCATGATGGATGCATTCAAAATGATGATGTCAGTGCAAAAATGAGATGATGACAAGAGGATCCAACAAGTCCATGATCTGACGAGACTTTATTAGAGATGATGATGATGATAAATGATGATGACTTGCTTATCGAGGATTGGGATTTTAAAGGGGCTACTTACCTTATGTTTGATAACACACGTAGGTACGATGCATCAAGGTATAAAGAACCAGGATGGCATTGTGCCTAGTGTGATGGACTTTGACTCAACAAGCAAATAGGAGTATTCTTGTTCACACTTGACATACAGAAACCTTGCTAGGGCATACCTAACAAAGCAAGTATTTGCCAAGCTATTTTACAAGAACACCCAACAAGCACAACAGACAAAAGAATAATGATCGTTGCCCCATTTCTATCTCTCTAAATCCTTCGTTCAGATATCATCGAGAGGTCCTTGGACCAAGCACAATAAGATAAGTCAAAAGAAAAAGACCAAGTACGCAAACAAGTCAATGTTCTTCAATACCGCTAACCAAAAGGGAATGTTTTTTTAAGGATAAGAACCAAAACTTATTGGCAAAAGATAATGCCCATTGTAGGAAGGATACATCCTAGGACATGTTAGTGGATGGTGGCACGCCATTTCGTTTATTCAAAGTGTTCTTTTTGATAAATAATGCCCCTTGTAGGAAGGATTCATCCTAGGACATGATGTTATCAAATGATTGATATGGGACTGTTTGGATGATGGACTATTGACACAAAGACTTGACCAACTTGTTTACATACTAACTTAGACTTGAGGCTTGACAAATTTGAGATTTACTTTTAACCTGCTAGACTTGTTTCTAACTATTTCACCAATGGTTGAGGATATGATCAATTTATTATGAATGGTGTTTATTGCGGGTGCAAGAGAGATGAGGCGGACGAATTTTTTTCAAATATTTGGATGTTTTTGATGTTTTGCAATGTTTTGAGGCTATTTTTGGTATTTTTCAAGGTTTTACAAATGTTTTGTTTTTTGATTTTCCAATGTTTTAGGGATTTTCTAAGATTTTGACCAAGAGACTAACCTAAAGACCTATCCTAGGGGCCTCGAGGGTTGATCAACAGATTAGCCTTGCCTACATTATACACGTAGAGACCATGTAGTTCGACTGATGACTTGACCAATTTACGGATGATGAAATACATGATGAGATGTTAGTTTATTATGATGGACTCCTATAGGACTGACCCAAATGTCTCTGGGGATGATCAAAGATCAACCTTGAATAAATTCAAGCTCAGACATGATGTAGTTCGACTGACGACCTTGTGTTTGGTTTTTTGAATGACTTTTTGACCTGCTTTTGGATTTTGATATGTTTTGAATGTTTTTGGATTTTTTTGATTTTTTGATTTTTTTGGCTTTTCTGATGTTTTGATGTTTTTGGATTTTATGATTTTGAGGACTTTAAGACCATACACGAATCCAATCCGATGAGAACGTGCCTCAGTGATGTAATAGACTACTCGATAAAGGCAGGACAAGCTATCTTTGAGGATGGGTCGACTAGTGCTAGGAGGGATCATAATACGAACACAAGACCAAGCTATGGTGTGGATGTGAGTGGATGAGTGATGAATGGAGATATGGATGAGATGGATGATGGAAGAAAATGGAGGGATAACGACGGACAAGCTATAAAAGGTCCTGGTGGATGGAAAGTGCTTATTTACACAAGGCTTGTTTGCTAGGTTTTCACGAGGTACTTGCCCAAAGTGCCACGAAGTGGTTTTCACTAGAGGATGATTTTTTCCTTTACTATTTTTGATCCTTTTTCTTCTTTTTTGGATTTTTTTTATTTTTTTATTTTTTTGTTGTCACCAAGATGCCTGTTTTCCAGGTTTTCGCCAAAGTAACCATTTTTTAGGACATTTTCTGAATTTTTGAATTTTTTGGTTCTATACCTTGAAAGAATTAGGCATAAAACTTTTTGAGATGGGAACTATTCATGGACTCTTACAAAGGTTCCCCTTCGGGTGTTGATAGTTGATATGCCCCTGACTTATAACTTGTTGTGACGATGAAAGGCCCTAACCACTTGGGTTTGAACTTTCCTTTCCTGCTGGGATTTGGAACATTCTTCTAATTTTCTTTTAAGACCAATTCTCTGACTTGGAAAGTCCTTCTAATCTTGTTGTTGTAGCTTTGTTTGAGTCTATTTTGATAGACTTGTAGATGACTCAAAGCATCTATGCGTCTCTCATCTAGTAACTCTAGCTCATTTAATCTTGATACCCGATAGTCCTCATTAGTGATGAGATCTTGCAATGATATTCTAAGGGATGGGAGCTCGATCTCAATGGGGAGTACAACCTCTGATCCGTAGACCAAGGAGAAGGGGGTAGCACCCGTGGGTGTGTGGATGTTGGTTCGATAAGCCCAGAGGGCGGGATTAAGTTGGAAGTGCCAGTCACGACATACATTATTGATTGTTTTCTTGAGGATTTTGAGGATGGTTTTCTTCATGGCTTCTGCTTGGCCATTGCCTTGGGGATAGTACAGGGTGGAGAAGCGATGTTGGATTTTGAATTTCTTGCACAAGTCATGGACATCCTAATTCTTGAATGGTGTCCCATTATCTGAGATAATGGCTTGTGGGACACCCTATCGACAGATGAGATAGTTCAAGATAAATTTTGAGATTTGCTTCCCAGTGATATACATCATGGGTAAGGCTTCCACCCACTTTGTGAAGTACTCAGTTGTAGTTATAATGAATTTGTGGCCATTGGATGAGGTGGGTGAGATTTTCCCAATGAGATCGAGTCCCCACTGCAAAAAGGGCCCTGGTGTGATAATCGGGTGAAGCTCTTGAGCTGGAGCATGGATGAGATGCCCAAGATGCTGACATTGTCAACACCTTTCAGCGTGATCATGTGCTTCTCACTCCATTGTGGGCCAATAGTACCCCAGCCTCAATAGTTTCTTGGCTATGGTTATTCCGCTTGTGTGTGAGCCACAAATACCGTTATGAACCTCGGTTAGAGTGGTTAATGCCTCCTCAACATTTAGACATTGCAGTAAAGTAACCTATATGCTTCTACGGTATAAGGTATCACCTAGGATAAAAAATCTGGATGCCTTTTTGATAAAGGTTTGTTTTAGGCTCGATGGTAGGTTAGTAGGTATGACTCTTATGCGAAGATATGTGTAGATGTTGTGATACCAAGGATCGCCAAGACCAATGATTTGACACATATATTCTGATTCTGGTACCTGGAATGTGGGAACGATAAGTTGCTCGATCAAAAATTCATATTTCGGCACACTGTGAGGGATGTCTACTAGAGACCCAATTGTAGCCATGGCATCAATGACTTTGTTGTTGGTTCTTGGAATCTGCTCAAATGTTATGTCGACGAAGGATTCCCTTAGAGTCTCCACCAATTTTTTGTATGGGGTTAACTTGTCATCCTTTGTCTAATATTCATTATTGACCTGATTTATGATCAACTGAGAGTCTCCATATACCTTGAGAGCTATGATATTCCATTGCACTACTATTCTGAGACCTATAGTAAAAGTCTCGTACTCTGCGATGTTGTTAGTGCAAGGAAATGCCAATTTGTATGAATGTGGTTGCTGAAATCTGCAAATGGTTAGTTTGAAATAAACCAACATTTCAACATCCCTATAGAATAATATGCCATGTTAATCATGCCATAAATGAAGCAATGGAAACAAAATAAAATAATATAAAAATATGACATTAATCCTATCCCATAGTGGATTGGTGCTTCAATGGAAAGAAGCCCTTTCCCAATCCTTGATTGATAAGCTAGTGATGAAATTGCTATGGATATGGAGATGATAAATGGAGAAGATAAGTTCTCAAAGAGAATGACCTTGCATGAAGTTGTGTAGATGATGGATGATTTGCTCAAAGATGAAGCTTCTATTTAAGGATTTTCAAAATTCTAAGTGTTGAAGAGGGACCAATGTGGGACTAAGATTGGACCAATGAAAGAAGGACACTTGTCATCATGTGAGTGGTTGATGCATGTGTAAGATTAGGGAAATGTGCCCATGAGAGGGAAAATTTGAATTCAAATTTGGCAATAAATTTAGAGAGGGGGACAAGAAAAAGAGAAATAAATGTTATGTTGGAGGGACAAATCAACTTGTCATGTTGAGTTAAAATGAGGGTTTTTTAATAAATCAATAAATTGATTTATTTGTGCAAGTGGAGATATCTAGAGAATGCAAGTGGGTGAGATTAGTATTTAATTAGGATTAATTAGCTAGGATGATGATTAGGATGTTTTGACCTTTTAGGATTTAAATACCTGATTTATTTAATTCTAAAAAGGATGAAGTATGATTTGGGATTTGATTTAATTAAATGGATGTTTGATTTATTAAAAGGTTGATGATAATGTTTACTTGATTTTAAATAAATGACCCTAGGAGATGAGATTGCCTAATGAATGGATGAAAGTGAACCTGATTAACTGAATGAGTGGATGCACGTGAAGCCTAATTTACTTGATGAATGCGTAATGCTAATTTTGCATGTATACATTTTTCCCCTCTTCGAAGCAATGTACTTGTTGCGTTGGTTCAAAGAATAAACTTGCCGCGATCAAAATTCAAAAAAATTTGAATTTTTCGGATGCCCTACCGGAAAGTAGTACACTGGTACATTGACCCCTCGTGAGATCGAGCAAAAAGATTCAATTTGAGGGTCGATCTCATGATAAAGAGGTCCAAATTGGATGGTTATGGATGATGATGCAAATGAGATGAGTTTAAGAAGCTTAGAATAAAAAATCTATATTATCCTAAACAACTTAAATGATGATATGATGTGATGATGGATGATGTGATATGCTATTATTATGCGATGGATGTTTTATGCAGATGCTTAGACTAACAAATCTATATTATGATGATGATGCAAATGAAATGCATGTGAAATGATCGATGTTTCCTATTATGTATGATATGAATGATATGTGATATGCTGACAGTTTTCTGGATGTAGGATGGATGCATGATGGATAGATGCATTGTAAATGATGATGTTAGTGCGGAAATGAGATGATGACAAGAGGATCCAACAAGTCCATGATCTGAAGAGACTTTATTAGAGATGATGATGATGGTAAATGATGATGATTTCCTTATGAAGGATTGGGATTTTAAAGGGGCTACTTACCTTATGTTTGATAACACACGTAGGTACGATGCATCAAGGCATAAAGAACCAAGATGGTGTTGTGCCTAGTGTGATGGACTTTGACTCAAAAAGCAAATAGGAGTATTCTTGTTCACACTTGACATACAGAAACCTTGCTAGGGCATACCTAACAAAGCAAGTATTTTCCAAGATATTTTACAAGAATGCCCAACAAGCACAGCAGACAAAAGAATAATGATTGTTGCCCCATTCCTATCTCTCTAAATCCTTTGTTTAGATATCATCGAGAGGTCCTTGGACTGAGCGCAATAGGATAAGTCAAAAGAGAAAGACCAAGTACGCAAACAAGTCAATGTTCTTCAATACCGCTAACCAAAAGCGATTTTTTTTTTAAGGATAAGAACCGAAACTTATTGCCAAAAGATAATGCCCATTGTAGGAAGGATACATCCTAGGACATGTTAGTGGATGATGGCACATCATTTCATTTATCCAAAGTTTTCTTTCTGATAAATAATGTCCCTTATAGGAAGGATTCATCCTAGGACATGATGTTATCAGATGATTGATATGGGACTGTTTGGATGATGGACTATTGACACAAAGACTTGACCAACTTGTTTACGTACTAACTTAGACTTGAGGCTTGACGCATTTGAGATTTAATTTTAACCTGCTAGACTTGTTTCTAACTATTTCACCAAAGGTTGAGGCTACGATCAGTTTTTTATGAATGGTGTTTATTGTGGGTGCAAGCGAGATGAGGCAGATGGATTTTTTTCAAATATTTGGATGTTTTTGATGTTTTGCAATGTTTTGAGGCTGTTTTTCTTATTTTTCAAGGGTTTAGAAATATTTTATTTTTTGATTTTCCAATGTTTTGGTGATTTTCTGAGATTTTGACCAAGAGACTAACCTGAAGACCTATCCTAGGGTCCTCGGGGGCTGATCAACAGATTATCCTTGCCTACGTTATACACGCAGAGACCATGTATTTTGACTGATGACTTGAACAATTTACAGATGATGAAATACATGATGAGATGTCAGTTTATTATGATGGACTCCTATAGGACTGACCCAAATGTCTCTGGGGATGATCAAAGATCAACCTTGCCTATGTTCAAGCTCAAAGATGACGTAGTTTGACTGACGACCTTGTGTTTGGTTTTTTGAGTGACTTTTTGACCTACTTTTTGATTTTGATATGTTTTGAATGTTTTTGTTATTTTTTTATTTTTTGATGTTTTTGGCTTTTCTGATGTTTTGATGCTTTTGGATTTTCTGATTTTCTGATTTTTTTGGATTTTATGATTTTGAGGACTTTATGAACATACACGAATCCAATCCGATGAGAATGTGCCTCCAGCATGATGTAATAGACTACTCTGATAAAGGCAGGACAAGATGTCTTTGAGGATGGGCCGAGTAGTGCTAGGAGGGATCATAATACGAACAAAAGACCAAGTTATAGTGCGGATGCAAGTGGATGAGTGATAAATGGAGATGTGGATGAGATGGATGACGGAAGTGAAATGGAGGGATAGCGATGGAAAAGTTGTAAAGGTCCTAGTGGATGGAAAGTGCTTATTTAGACAAGGTGCATGTTTGCTAGGTTTTCACCGAGGTACTTGCCTAAAGTGCCACTGAAGTGGTTTTCACTAGAGGATGATTTTTTTCCTTTACTATTTTTTATCCTTTTTCTTATTATTTTTGGATTTTTCTACTTTTTTTATTTTTTGTTGTCACCAAGATGCCTATTTGCCAAGTTTTCGCCGAAGTAACCATTTTTTTAGGACATTTTCTCATTTTTCTCATTTTTTGGTTCTATACCTTGAAAGAATTAGGCATAAAACTTTTTGAGATGGGAACTATTCATGGGCTCCTATCGAGGTTCCCCTTCGGGTGTTGATAGTTGATATGCCCTTAATTTATAGCTTGCTGTGACGATTAAAGGCCCTAACCAATTGGGTTCGAACTTGCCTTTGCTGCTAGGATTTGGAACATTCTTCTGATTTTCTTTTAAGACCGATTCTCTGACTTGGAAAGTCTTGCTTCTGATGTTCTTGTTGTAGCTTCATTTGAGTCTATTTTGATAGACTTGCAGATGATTCAAAGCATCTATGCGTCTCTCATCCAGTAACTCCAGCTCGTTTAATCTTGATACCTGATAGTCCTCATCATTGATGAGTTTTTGCACTAATATTCTAAGGGATGAGAGCTCGATCTCAATGGGGAGTACAACCTCTGATCCGTAGACCAAGGAGAAGGGGGTAGCACCAGTGGGTTTGTGGATGCTAGTTCGATAAGCCCAGAGGGTGGGATTAAGCTACAAGTGCCAGTCACGACCTACGTCATTGACTGTTTTCTTGAGGATTTTGAGGATGGTTTTGTTCGTGGCTTCTACTTGGCCATTTCCTTGGGGATAGTACGGGGTGGAGAAGTGATGCTAGATTTTGAATTTCTCACACAAGTCATAGACATCCTGATTCTTGAATGGTGTCCCATTATCTGAGATAATGGCTTGTGGGACACCATAACGATACATGAGATAGTTCAGGATAAATTTTGAGATTTGCTTCCCATTGATATACGTCATGGGTATGGCTTCCACCTAATTTGTAAAGTACTCAGTTGCAGTTATAATGAATTTGTGGCCATTAGATGAGGTGGGTGAGATTTTCCCAATGAGATTGAGTCCCCACTGCGAAAAGGGCTATGGTGTGATAATCGGGTGAAGCTCTTGAGTTGGAGCATGGATGAGGTCTCCATGATGCTGACATTGTAAACACCTTTTAGTGTGATCATGTGCTTCTCACTCCATTGTGGGCCAATAGTACCCCAGCCTTAGCAGTTTCTTGGCTATGGTTATTCATCTCGAGTGTGAGCCACATATACTGTTATGAACCTTTGTTAGAGCAGTTAATGCCTCCTTAGCATTTAGACATTGCAGTAAAGTACCCTCTGCGCTTCTAAGGTATAAGGTATCACCTAGGATGACAAATCTGGATGCCTTTTTCATAAAGGTTCATTTTAGGATCGATGGTAGGTCAGCAGGTATGACTCCTATGCGAAGATATGTGTAGATGTTGTGATACCAAGGATCACCAGGACCAATGATTTGACACACATATTCAGATTCTGGTACCTTGAATGTGGGAACGAGAAGCTGCTCGATCAGAAATTCATATTTCGACATATTGTGAGGGATGTCTACTAGAGACCAAATTGTAGCCATGGCATCAATGACTCTGTTGTTGGTTCTTGGAATCTGCTCAAATGTTATGTTGATGAAGGATTCCTTTAGAGTCTCCACCAATTTTTTGTACGGGGTTAACTTGTCATCCTTTGTCTGATATTCATTATTGACCTGATTTATGATCAACTGAGAGTCTCCATATACCTTGAGAGCTATGATATTCAATTGTACTACTATTCTGAGACCTATAGTAAAAGTATCGTACTCTGAGATGTTGTTAGTGCAAGGAAATACCAATTTGTATGAATGTGGTTGCTGAAATCTGCAAATGGTTAGTTTAAAATAAACCAACATTTCAACATCCCTATGGAATAATAAGCCATGTTAATCATGCCATAAATGAAACAATAGAAATGAAATAAAAGCATATAAAAACATGACATTAATCCTATCCCATAGTGGATTGGTGCTTCAATGGAAAGAAGCCCTTTCCCAATCCTTGATTGATAAGCTAGTGATGAAATTTCTATGGATATAGAGATGATAAATGGACAAGATAAGTTCTCAAAGAGAATGACCTTGCATCAAGCTGTGTAGATGATGGAGGATTTGCTCAAAGATGAAGCTTCTATTTAAGGATTTTCAAAATGCTAAGTGTTGAAGAGGGACCAATGTGGGACTAAGATTGGACCAATGAAAGAAGGAAACTTGTCATCATGTGAGTGGTTGATGCATGTGCAAGATTAGGGAAATGTTCCCATGAGAGGGAAAATTTGAATTCAAATTTGGAAATAAATTTAGAGAGGGGGACAAGAAAAAGAGCAATAAATGCTATGTTGAGGGACAAATCAACTTGTCATGTTGAGTGAAAATGAGGGTTTTTTAATAAATCAATAAATTGATTTATTTGTGCAAGTGGAGATATCTAGCGAATGCAACTGGGTGAGATTAGTATTTAATCATGATTAATTAGCTAGGATGATGATTAGGATGTTTTGACCTTTTAGGACTTAAATACCTGATTTATTTAATTCAGAAAAAGGATGAAGTATGATTTGGGATTTGATTTAATTAAATGGATGTTTGATTTATTAAAAGGTTGATGATAATGTTTATTTGATTTTAAATAAATGACCTTAGGAGATGAGATTACCTAATGAATGGATGAAAGTGAACCTGATTAACTGAATGAGTGGATGCACGTGAAGCCTAATTTACTTGATGAATGCATAATGCTAATTTTGCATGTCTACACCGCATTCTTAGTGAATTGATATAGAATATGAATTCTATAAATAAAATGTAATAATTTGATAAAAAGGAGAGGATTAGAAAGGATTTTTTCAGCTTGAGGAAATAGGTTAGTTTTAGTTTCATTTGCAACAATGTATTTTCAACTTTCTACAATAAATTTGAATTCAAGCAAGATTTTCATTTCCAACAAGTGTCAATTATTTTAGCCTTTTCCATTCATGCAAGTGCTCCTTAGATTAGTTCTTTTTTATGAAAATAGGATTTAAGATTAGTTCCCTTTCATGCAAATAGGATTTATTTCTGCAAGTAGAATTGACTGTCAAGCAAGTTTTCTACTTTCTCTCTTGCATACAACCATGGACACAGCCTTGGATTGATAAATTAAATGAAGAGGATTACAATGACCCCATCAGGAGCCATTGTTGGCACTCCCAATTTTTTTAAAATTTGAAGTGCCGATTTAAAAAAAATTCCTCTGCACTTTTTGTACACCTAATGTATTTACTTGATGACATACTTTGGAGGGTCGTAACTTTGAGCCAGTTGATTGTCAAGCGAAATCGATTTGCAGACTCACTCATGTGTCCTATGTGAGTAGGCATGTCAATTTTCAGCTTCCCACGATGAAATTTTTCAAGGTTTCGAAAAGTGAATTTGAAGGGTTTTGACACTCTTTTGTTGTTTGCAAACCTTTAGTTTTGCAAAGTAGCCTCCTGTTTGAGTTTTCATTTTGCAACCAATTGATCGTCAAGATAAAATGAATGCTATTTTTCATTCTCCATACAAAGATGAGCTCACATGTCAATTTTTTGAGTCTTACGAGTTGATTTACTATTTTTAGCAGATCAAAACCAAATGCAATTTCTCCAGTTTTGCATCTACATTCTTGACAACAATTTTGAGAGGTCAACTTTGACCTTCAATATCCTGTGCATGATGATGTTTCAAGCTAATCCCTTTTGCACAGATGTTCACTACACCAAAATGAGCTAGTATGTCCAGTGGCAGCTCACCAAGAGTTAATTTAATGTTTTTGCAATGAGGTGATCTCTTCAGTTTTAATTGGTTCTAAATAGTTGTTTGTTGCAGAAAGTTTAACTAAGTAACTTTGACGGCGAATTACTTCTGCCTCGTGACTCCTTTTGTCGAGTTGTCTTTTGCATTTCATTCTCTGGACCAATGGCTATGTGCTTGCAAGTTTTTGTAACTTCATGAGGTCGTTTTCCCAATTTTAAAAGCCGACTCGAACACTTACTTGGCCAGTTTTCACCATTTTTCAAATGTGTCAGAAAATATATTCTAATTGTAACCCAATTCATTTTTCAACTTCAGAAGCATTCAGAGGCCATGATTGATCAATTTGAGCATGAAACTTGTTTGAAAATGATTTTTTTTTAAGTCAAGCCACATGGGGCCCGGCATGCTTTGCACTATTATGATGTTGTGAACGTTACAATGGTCAAATGGGGTATAGGAATCCATTAATGGTTGTTTCAAATAACTTCCAATTTGTAGTGCATTGTGCAAGGAAAATTGTAGAGAATGGCACCCAAGCATCTGAATAAGTTAACAAAGGATATGAGTTTTTTTTTTCAATCAATTAAAGAAGGTGATGTTTCACTTGAGTTTCCATGGATAAAATCGAGTGCCCTCTAATATTGCTACAATGCATGAAAGATTGTATAGTAATAAAAGAAAATCATTTCACAAGCTAATTTTGCTACTAAGATCCCCTGATTTTGAGATACATGAAAGGTAGACAAGGGCTAATCCAGTACTTCATGTTTGCTTGATGACATGAATGTTAAGTACAAGTGAATGGTTTCAAGCAGTGAAAACAGTTTTAAACTGCCCAAAGTAGATCTATGTAAAAATTATTTTATGGAAATCTCTGAGGAAACTACCCGTTAGACACAAGAGTAGGTCATTGAATAAGTCAAAATGTATTGGAGAAGATATATACAAACTTGAGAGAGTGTGAAGTATGTTAGAAGGAAGCTGCCATCACAAAACCTATGCTTCTTGAGAGGAATTTTTACTATTATTTCAAAACATTTGTATACTAGTATAACAATTTGTTGCATCCAAATGTTTGAGCAAAGGCCAACTCACAAGACAAATTAATTCTTACATGGTGTAAGAATGCGCTAGAAATAAGATGGGTATCTAAATGTTTTGAAAGAGTATGCTTTTGTGAAGTGACTGTAGGGTATACACATTATGGATTCATTAAAAGTCTTCTGAAGCTTCAAACAAATGAAGTGAAGAAAAGTGCAAAGAGAGCAGTAATTACAAAATGGATATGTTGAATTTCCTTTAGAAACTCAAAGAACAAATGCAATGCGCATTATTTTCTGCGTATAGAGGACAAAAGGCATGTGAAGTGTTTGGAGAGGGCGTGGTTTGGAAAGGCTGTGGACATCCATTAAGGGCGCTATCAACATTAGAGAAGGATGCCATATTTGATGCACACCCACAGAGTATGGGTTTGTTGGAAAAGCCAAGAAACTCCTCAAGAGAAGGCCCGTGACCTGTTAGGCAGAGAGATCTCCAAGAGTGAGGGGATGGCCATTGAACACAAAAATAGAGGGCAACCAGTGTTGGAAACTTTCATGCAAATGCAGTAAGAATTAAAAATCTCGTGGAACCTTCAAGCAAACATGCAGGGTACGCGCCCCATCAAAGTAGAGAATAAACTCCAGGGTATGTAGAAGGATGCCAATAGAGGAGATTGCCACGCATTGCAGGGCAAAGTGTATTGATGAAAACGCCTCAGAAGCTTCAAACCCCACGCGCCCAGCAAAGGACATAAGAAGATATGTTGAACATTCTTTAGAAACTCTCCAACAGATGCAGAGAATGGCACCATTGTTCTGTGAACAGAGCTCGAGCAAACAATGAATAGAGAAATTAGGGCAAACCAAAGATAACAAGAGGAAATAAACGACCAAAATAAGAAGTTGAGTGCAGCCAGATCTAGACCCTCCCTCGCTATCTTGTGGGATGAAAGTGCTCGCTTGTTAATTTCAGCGAGAGTGCGGGGTGAGTTTGATGGGTTTTATTTTATTGAAAAATAAAGCCTTTTTAATTTTCCCGATGAAATATTTAACAAAGCACAGGGTAACATTAAATGAAATGGTGCATCACGGGCATGAAGGGGAGATTAAATCTCAGCCTCAGCCCGCTAACTCACGGGTTTAAAGTGCCGGATGGTTATTTCTTGCGCGAAAACACACCAGGTGGCTTGTGGCCCTAGCAAAAATGAACGCATAGGAGAAGGCTTTCATTTAATAAAAAGCAAAATATTTCAAATTAGAAACATGCCCGACCAAGAAATGAAGGTCGAATATTTTGGGTGGCTTCTTAAGTATTGAAATGTTTCTTAAAAGAGGTGGGTCCGATTGAATTTTGTCCCAATGGTGGTTGCATTTAAACTTTATTTGCCCGATAAAGTAATAGGATTTCATTATTCAAGGGCAAGTATCTAAAATTTTCACTTTTAAAGTGAAATCAGAATATTCACGGGCATTGGTTTAAAGGGCCCAAAGTGGAATATTTAATATTTCACGGCACAGGTAAAGTAGTAAAAGTGACATAGATTGAACCAGAAATGGCACGTGAAAGTGCATGAGTAAAGTGAATAAAATATTCACTTCCTTATTTTGCCATGAAATAATAAAACAAGGTCAAGCATAAATATTAAAGTTATATAACTTTAATATATGAAGGTAATATATAATGTGCAGCTACAGGCAGAAATAGAATTTGTTCACAGGAAAGTAAGACAGAGAAATTTTTCTCAACAGTACAGTAATGGGATAGAATTTCATCATATGGGAATTTTTTTTGTTCCAAGACAATTTGGACAAAGGAAAATTGAAAGGAAAATTCAGTTGGAGGAGAGAGGAGAGAGGCTTTACAAATTTTTTCTTATCAACGGTGGATGAAATTTCTAGATTACATCCATGGATCAGATTAATCTTAGGGTTGCTTTTGTTTTCTCTTTTATTCTCTTCTTCTCTCATTGTAATGTTTCTAAGGTTGAGGTTCCAATTTTTGAAAGCTCTGTAAGTTAGGCAGAAGTTCTAGGTAGAATTGTAAATCTAGGAGGAATGTAATTGAGTCATTAAATCTGAAAGTGTCTATTCTGAATTGTGCTTTCATTTTATTTTAGCTGATAATTGTCTCCATTTCTGAGATGTACTGCTCTTTTGGATTCAATAATACAATTATCTGAGTCTTTTCATGCATTGAGCTACATCTGTTGTTTCCTTCTATTTTATATGAATGATGCAAATGCTTGAATGAATCACAAGTTGAGCTTATTATTGCTTATTATTCAGAGAATAGTGTAATTTCTTCAACAAATGTGATAGGAGTGTTATGTTTCAGGTGGATTTGTAAAGAATGATTATCAGATGAAACTTCAATGGTCTTGTTGTCAAAATTTAATAACAGTTGCAGAGATCTTCAGAACATGTTCAACACATGTTCAACATTGTAGGATGAAATGTTTTTATATGACTCCATAGCCCATTTATTGGCATTGGTCAAGTAATATGCTTCTGATGTTTTCAGCTTGGTCCCAAATCTTTAAAATTAAAAATCATTTCAATTTTGTATGTTGAGTTTTGTGTTTTCCATGTTCTCCATTGCTAGTTTGAGAAATTCACTCAGTGTCTTGCTAATAATGAGTCATATTTTGTGATTCTCAGCATAATTCCTTGAGAAAATTATCTGTTAAGCAATATCATATTAATTGTGTGCCCAAATCTTTAGATGTTGCTGAAGGGTCACCCCCTAGAGGTCGTACAAAGCCTAAAGTGCAAGGGAAATGTGTGTTAATCCCATTTCTTGTTAGTTGGCCAAATCAACCTTTGAATTTGAACATAAGAAAGTGGCTAGTCTTTAGGATTCCATTGTTCTATTGATATTTGGAACACCAACACAACCTAGGGATGGATCGTCTATCCCCAGGATGTCTCTCTAGATGTGTTCGAAAAATATGGCTCTATATCCATCCTGAGGTTCATTTTGCACCTCTCTAAACTGTCTATCTATCCAATCCGGTAAGTACTTCTCTATCATATGTTGTTCTCACCCCTGCATATACTTGGTCCAGAAAGTATAGAAGAGTTTCTTATCATCATCATACCTCTAATAATCTGAGACCCACGACCTCTACCGAAACAGTATCATGTCATCTATAACCCATCTCTAGTGCAAGATCCCTCTAATGCCAGTATATTGCAAAGTTGTGATCAGTCTATATCTATAAAATTTTGGCTCATTGTGATTTGTATCAACAACAGTAATGATCAGTTGAAGTATGAGAATGTGCTCATATTCCTAAATATTGAGAAGTGCAACCCTTGCTCCTATGCTCTGTGCCCAAAGATACACCACCTGCAATGCATGTCGTGGTAGATGGAGGAGAGAACCACTAGACCCCATGCATATAATGTTGTGTCCTCCATCATGCGGGCCGAAACCAATCCCAAACCAAAACTGAATCCTTTGGCTTAGTAGTTGGGTACAAATAACTCTACAATAAAGGCTACAACAAAAAATTTCAAGTCTGGGGCAACCCCATCATACTCATACAAGTCAATCTAGTCCTTGTCAGCATAATACACGTCTAAACCAAGAACCTCAAAAATGGCATCACCTCTAGCCTCAGTGTCATATATAATCCTCTCCCCATGGATGGGGATCCAAAAAATCCACCGCATGTCCTAGAGAGTCATTGTTGCCTCTCCAATGAGCAAGTGAAATGAGGAAGTATCACTATGCCACTTCTTAACTAGAGCTATCATCATTGCTAGACATGTGTGAATCACATGCATGCGCACAACGAAACAAAATCCAATGGCATCTAAAAATTCCATCACATCATCATTCAACTGTCCCCCACAATGAAGAATACTACATCAATTCTCCTTGGACAAGAGCGGGTGAAGAAACTCCTACACACACAAAGTGCACCGCATCAAAATTGCCAAAAAATGATAAAAAAATTGCTAACTCTGGACCCTATAACTGTAAAGAGAAGCTATTCTCAATAGAAAAACTATATCTTTATGGAAATAGTGATGCTAAAATAAAAATTGGTGGAATCCCACAAATATGGGTCAACATTTCTACATGATGCTAGACCTAAATTGCTTCACATGATGTTATTCATTTAAGGTGAATCAAAACTCAATAGAGACACCAAGCCAAAATCAACCTATGTGACACAATCTCACAAAGGAAAATTACAATTTTTTGTGTGATGCTCTATTCAAATTAGGCCCTACAACACTATCTCACAAGGGTAGTGCTCCAAGGTTGATAGTTACGCCAACTGGAGCAAAAGTGGTGCAAAACAATGTCACTATAGATTGATTTTTGAACCGTAATAAATGCATCAAAAATTAAAAAAGATGAGATTTTTTAAATTTGTGTACTAGGGTTCCTACGTGGAGAGGTCATTAGTACTCTCAAACTCTATCTAAGTGATGCTTGGGAAGCACATGACTGTCCATAGCGTTAGTAGCTCAAAGAAAATTTAAAAGAATTCTCTAAAGGCAAGTATGTAAATGAATTGAAAATGACCCTTGCATTCATATTTAAGCATGAAAGTTAGGGCTTTTTGTGTTAATTGAGGTGGGAATGTGTATTTTAACCCTATTGATAAAGTGTTGAGCCATGAAGCCTATTTTTAGCATTTTTTAGTGTCTTGAGCCTATTTTCACATCTTGTGGCTTATTTTCTACAGTTGAACCTTTGTTGAATCTTTGTCACGAGCTCAACCTAAAAATTGAAATTTATGCCTAAGCTTTTGAGGGGGTAGTGTAGCTACATGATTCCTTTTTTTGGGGCAATAGTGGGGCATTCAAAAAAATTTATAATTTTTAAATTTTGATCTAGGCAAGAACATTAATCCTGAAAAGTGTTAGTCCTTTGAACCAATGTATTAGGTACCTCACTTCAAAGAGGGGAAAATCATAGACACTTCAAATTTTCATGATTGATATTATGCATCTAAATTTGATTTTAACACTATTTCATGTCTGGAATCGTCTCTTTTCTAACTATTTAATTAAATGATCTAAAATGTTTAATTAAATTTATCACTTTCTCCTATTAATCAAATAATCAATTTTATATGATTAATTCATCCCTTTTCATACTAACTTTTATCTCATTTAATCAAATAATTCAAATTATTAATCAAAACTCCTATGTTTAATCATTTGATTAAATAACTCTAATTATTTAATTAAAT
Source organism: Sequoia sempervirens (assembly GCA_007258455.2). Classification (NCBI taxonomy): domain Eukaryota; kingdom Viridiplantae; phylum Streptophyta; class Pinopsida; order Cupressales; family Cupressaceae; genus Sequoia; species Sequoia sempervirens. The sequence continues at coordinate 223,725,948 of VDFB02000017.1, forward strand.
GTCACATTCCTCCAAATTCTACTAAACCCACTCAAGTTAATTAATCCCTGATTAATTAACCTTATCCACTTGCTAATCCTAATTAGTCCATTCTCCAATATTTAATTCCATTTTAGTTAAATAAACCCATGGTTTATTTACTCCAACTTGCACAACTAATTAATTTTCTCAAATTAACTAAAAGGATATTTTCTCTTCACACTTGCATGAGACTATTCCCATGGAATATTCTCTCTTCATTTACTTCCCTCATTGAATTTCTCATACATAAGCCACCCAAGCCTTAATGGCTCTTACACAAGCCATCTCGTATCTTACACAAGCCTGTATTCCTCTTACACGAACTTTAATGGCTCTTACACATGCCTTTACTTCTGTTACATACCTTAATATCCTTTGACCACACACATTTAATTCTTCAACAATTGGCTTTTACACCTTATTACATGCTCTCTTCCCAAAATGTGCTCACACATGATATCCCCTCACATCTCTTATCCTTGTGACACTTATCACAAGGCTAATCATTCCATCAATCTTTGTATTCATTTCCAACCCTTGATGGGGCAAATGAATCTCAACCCTTGATTCAATATTTTTTCCTATAAATAGAACCCACTTCTATGAGAAAAGGATCCACTTTTGAAAGAAAAGTTATGCTATCTCATTTCATCCACACTATCATCTATTTTCATCATCCGAGCTCTAATCTTACATCCATTTGCGACAATTTTCATCAACGTCTACAATCTTGAAGCTTGTTCATCAAAGGGGTTAGGAAAGGTCCAATGTTCCACATCAATATGGCACCAATCCCCTTATGGGATAAGGTTTGGGGTATTTAGTTTAGTCTCATTCATGCATGTATTGTTATTTCATATTTTTATCTTGATTCTTTACATGCTTCATGCTTTCAAGAATTTCATTGGAAGCTTGATTTAGCTTGAATAATGTGATTAATTTCTTTTTGTTTTGTTTATGTTAGCTACAAGTCTATATTACACTAGTACTTTAACTTTCTAATTTTGTATAATAGGTAAACTATTGAGTGATATGTGGATATTTACTAGAAGTATTTCAATGTTATGAGTCATATGGATGACACCACAAAGTGTGGATGTCTACGTGATGTGTTAGTGTCCTAAACAATTACCTTGAATGTTTTATGTCAAATTATTGTTTTATCAATTTTATGCAAGTTATATTCTAATTAGTCGATAGGCTATTTTGTTTGAAGTTTCCATCAGGAATTTTATTAGCCTAGCTATGAATTGGGTTTTCTAGTCGGTGGTGACTAGACCCAGTTTTTTGTGGCGACATGGAGCTTGGGAATTACATGGGTTGGGAGCGGTGGAGTTGGTTTCCTTGATAGGCGGAAGCTAAAATGTAAGTGTTTTCTCACGGAAGTGTTAATGCATTCTATCATTGTTGTACGATGGAGGCAAGGTTAGTAAATGCGGGTGGATGAAGTAAATGCAATATTGAGTTTTGCATTGTGGGAAAGTATACTTTGATTAAGTTGTATTGTCGAAATAGTCATTGTGATTTTTGTTTCATAGCAAACTATTGTAAAAATGATCGGCTTTGGCTCCATGGTATGTTTGATAGTAGACTATTCCAAAAATCCATTAAGTATGTTCTCCAAAATCTGTAAGTCATTTTACATGGGCATTTTGCATAAATGATTAATTTATTATTGACGTATTCTTGTGATATGTTTCTATCTTTGCTGTTATACCCATCTTGGATATTTCAAAGAGATTATTGCTTTGTATGTATGGAGAAATTGAAATTAAAACTTATTTCTTTCATCAAAAAATATGGGTAGGTTTGGTAAATTTTTCACCATTGGTTTATTGTTTTAGTTATTTTTGTGCATCTGTATGGTGAGTCATTTTGCATGGGTATTTTGCATAGATGATTAATTTATTATTCATTTCTTGTTGTTATGTGTTTTTATCTTTGGTGTTATATTCATTTTGGAGATTTGTAAGACATTATTGCTCTATATGGATGGAGAAATTGCAGTTAAATGTTTTTTTCTTTCTTCAAAAAATATGGTTAGGGTTTATAATTTTTTCACCACTTGTTTATTGTTTTAGTTATCTATATGCATGTTTGGCATTATACCCATTAGCATGGGAGCAATTGCAGATTAACATAGGAGATTTTTTTTCGCCCTTTGTTTATTGTTTTAGTTATCTATGTGAATCTTTCATTTATTGTTTGTGGTTATCTTTGTGTATCTTTGGTGTTGCACCCATTACCATAGGCGCAATTGTAGTTAAATATTCTTTCTTTCATCAAAAAATATGGTTAGGGTTAGTGATTTTATCGGCCTCTATTTATTGTTTTAGTTATCTTTGTGCATTTTTGTCAATGGACCCATTAACATACAAAAAATTGCAGATTAACATAGGAGTGATTGCATCTTATCTATGTGAATCTTTCATTTATTGTTTGTGGTTGTCCATGTGTATCTTTACTGAAGCAATTGTAGTTAAATCTTCTCTTTCATACGCAGAAGGTGAAACGTAAGTGTCGTTTTACATGGCTATTTTGCATAAATGATTAATTTATTGTTCATGTCTTTCATTCTCTACTCATTGTTCCTTTTGATAGCAGGGTGGAGGGTTTTAACAGTGATGTGCTATGAAATGTGCAAGAAAGTATATTGATTAAGTTGCATTGTCATTGTGGTGTTGGTTTGATAGTAGACTATTGTAAAAATGGTCGCCTTTGACTCGGTTTGACAATAGATTGGAGGGTTTTAAGACTGTTTTGCTTGAGAATCTATAAGTCATTTTTCATGGGTATTTTGTGTAAATGATTAATATATTATTCGTCTCTTTCACTCTTTGCTTATTGTTCCTTGTTATATGTTTGCATCTTTTCTGTTATACCCATTTTGGAGACTTCAAAGAGATTATGGCTCTATATCGATGGATTTATTGTAGTTAAATCTTGTTCCTTTCACCAAAAAATATGCTTAGTGTTAGTAATTTTTTTAGGTTTTGTTTATTGTTTGTAGTTATTGTACTCCAACATCTGTAAGTCATCAAAAAATATGGTTAGGGTTAGCAATTTTTTCTTGCTTCTTTTATTGTTTGTAGTTATCTCTATGCATCTTTGGTGGTATTTCCATGATGACAAATCCTATTCAGGGTTGGGCTATTGAAAATCCTAGTGGAAACTTCAAAGAAATAGCCTATCAGCTAAAAATATAAAGTTGGACAGATAAAAGAGCTACTAGAATAACACTTAAAAGGAAGGAAACTATTTTTTTGTCCACACTGATACAAATTAACATAGGATCAATTGCATATATATATATATGCAAAGGGTTAGTATGAAAGCTGTTAAGTGTTATTGTAATAGCTCTTTTAGAATTTCTCTATTTCTGTGGAAGGTCATTAGAATTGTTATTTTTCATGGTTATTTTGTCTCTATGGAACATGTTATGTCTCTTGTATGAATATGTTTCCTAATATTATTTTTGTGTTGACAGTTTGAACTTGCCCAAAACAAACTATTCTTCATGGTAGTTTTTCTCCAGTTCTCCATAGAAAACCATTCATTATCATAGTTTGCCTCTTTTATTCCCCATATTTTAAAGTTTACTTGTAGACACTTAAAAATGACCTCGGCCTATAAGCTTTATTTTAACCACTTTCATCCTAGAATAATTATGACATTTAATTATGTCCTTGGTCCACATTCGACTATTGATTAAATAATTCATGTTCTTTTATTCTTCATGATTATTAAATAAATACATCTCATTTATTTATTAAATACATCATTAATTGTCTAAGTCTTCCCTTAATTAAATAAATTTCTTAATTTATTTAATCACCCTTTTTCAGTCATTTCTTCTTGATTATTAAATAAATAAGTTTTATTTATTAATTTAATATGTCACTAATTGTCATAATTAATTGAATTGATTCATTTATTTAATTAATTAATCTTATCTTCTAAATTAAATAATTATTTAATTGTCATAAATTAATATTCATCTCATTTTAAATAAATTAAATTATTTAAAATGTCATCACATTCTTAACTAATAGTCCATTTTGGTAAATAATCTTAAAATTGATTATTTATGATTTCACAAAATCCATATTTTGAATTAATTTAATTCAAAATGGTAATTAATCTTCTAAAAATCAAGTAATCGGACAGATTCTTGATTTTTCGAATCTGATCTTCACTTCTCTTATCTTCTTGATTTTTTGAATATTACAAATCAGGCAGTCTTTATCTTCTTGATTTTTGAAAATATGTATTTTCTAATTAATTATCTCATTTATTCTCCACAGCCGATTCAATCTTCTTAGATGACATCTTGACCACTTGCTTAAGGATTTTTCCCTAACCCTGATTAGGGATTGCCTTATTTAATCTCGTCCTCTAATTTTAAGTCTGTCGAAAGTCGATCTCGTCTATCCATTCAAAATGGCATTTTCTATAAAATTCTATTTTGTTCTCATTTTTGGATGACACACATTACACACTGATGCAATGACATACTTAGGTATTTTGTAGGCATCGTAACATTTATTGGCATATTTCATTAAAGTTTCGATCATATTGTCATAGGCATAGGCATTTTAGAAGAAAATCCTTCAAATCTTGTGTAGGACTTCGTCAAGGATGGCTCGCACATTTGATTTGAGGGCAACAAAAATTAGCAAGTTAGAAGGTGTAATGGAAGTCAGCCATGGAGAATGAAAACATTAGGTGAGATTGTTCTATTTTGTGTGTTTTCGTTTATTATTCCTTTGCACTTCATTATCTCTTTGGATTTATTGTCTCCATTGATTTACTAACTTTTATACTAAACTTAAAATTAACCCTTAGATACATTGGTGAACCCAACATTTTTCTAGAGAAATTTGTGAATTTTCTTGTTTGTTTTCGTTGTTTTGCAGGTTACAGCCAAAAATTCATACAAAATCTTGTCAACTTATTTTGAGCACATAAAACTAGGCGCATAAAATAATTTAAAATTATTATCTGGGTTTTGTAGGTCTTATTCTCAGCTTTCCATAACTTCAAACGGTTTAAAATTTTGTCAACATTTGAGAAAGTTATGGCCATTTTAGTGATCATAGTTTTTTAAGTTTTAGTTGTTAAAACTGGAACTTTCTTTTGTTTATAATAGTTTTCTCTTGTAGGATTTTACAAAACGTTTTCTGGGTTTTGAAGACCTATGTCTTAGCTTTCCATAGATATCTACGATTTAAAATTTTGTTTAGTATTGATGAAGTTATCACTATTTTAGTTTGCTGTTTTCATTTAAGTTTTTTTTAACTAATCTTTGTTTACAGCATTTGGCGGTTACTTTTCATGGGTCAAAGGAAAACATTCAAACTACTAATGTGTGGTCTTGCAGGTTTGAACATTGAATACTAAACATCAAAACAATGTGCTTATATTTTTCTTAGTTTAGTACACATTTCCTTTTTGTACAATTAAAATGAACTGGTGTTTCTACTTTGTCTGAGTGTGTTTGCAAAATGGTAGGCGAGTATGCTCTCACCTTGTGAAAACTTGGTGATCAAAAAATCAGACCCGTTTTTATATGTTATTACTCTCACAATTTAGTAATCGAAGTATCCTCTCCCCTTACGCATTCGTGCGATCTTGGGTGTAAGAGAAATAGTTACTGACTCTAAAAATTGGGCCTGCCTAGGGATTTCATCAACCCAACATGACTCAAACCGGCAATGGAGCTAAAGCCAAGCTACCTCCGACTGGTATATAAATGTGAATCTTAGGGGAAAACCTAAGATTACGAGTGCAGATGTGTCATACAGATAGAGTAGTACTTCGATAAACCCTGTTGAGCTTAACCTCTTCAGGCTGGAGTGCCACCTAATTAGTGATTAATCTCTTGCCCCATGTATGGCAACTTAAATGGGGGTCCTGAATTAAACACCATTGTTTAGTAGCCAAAAACCTTCTATTTCCTAGCGCAACATCGGTTGGTGTGAAGGCATCCACATCTTCACAATCTGGTGTAGAGGTGATCAATCTGCCATGGGAGTTTCATGGGGGTTGGAACCTTGGTTGGCCTAAGAAGAGAGTGCATTGTAAGGGGGAGCCCGTGTAGCCAAGCTTCTGAATTCACATGCTACTAATATGCGGTTAGGGAAACCCATGGGGAATCTAGCGAATATTGTCCTGGCCTAACCTAGGATTGTACTTGTCTTATGTGTGCTTGCTTATAGTCAAAATATCATGTTTGCAAGTGTTCTTTGGATACTGAAATAAACCAAACAACGGTCAAACATCTAGAAACAACCAAGTCAAACTTCAAGAATTCGATCAAAACTAGTCTAAATAGTCTGTCTGCAATGCATCTGACATGTCGAGTCCCATTTTCCATTTATAACGCCGCATTTGAAATGTCGTGTCATATGTGCCATTTAAAAATCCACATCTGACATATCGAGTCGCATTTTCCATTTATAACACTACATTTGCCTATCCTACAATGCATTAGCTTTCTGTAAAGTCACATATGCAAAACTAAACTGCATTTGATTGTACAAACACCACATTTGTATGCATTGTAACACCACTCCATTTTGCTCTTTGATCGAACAGTGTTTCCTTATGATATGTTTTATATCTATTGCATTGTGACTATGGAACTTAGTTATTTAACCACTATCTGTTAAGCGATGTAAACATTATGTTTTGATGTGATGGTACTTTATCCAGATGTTATTATTATTTCATGTTATGGATTAAATTAGCATGAGTGTGAATTACTGATGCTTTATGTTTTGATTATATCATGGATGATTAGATGCGTCAGTTATTGTTATTGTATTGGTGAAGGGGACAGGATTACATCACTCGCATGTGAGTGCCCTGGGATTCCGCGATTTCCTCTTCACGGTGTGTTTTCATATAATATATGCATGTTTCGACACTCGTATTGTGTGCAGGATGCAGGTACAGGACATCGACTCCACCTGGTTTCACAGGTCTGAGTATGTCCCTTGACCAACGGTATAGATTGGGAGATAGTAACTTGGGTTTCTGTGCCAAACCATCACCCTAGCCATAGTGTGTCGTCGGTCTTAGTCGAGTTCAGTGTTTTATGTTGCAAGTTTCCCCATTGGTTTTATATTTAAAATTTCAAGTTAAAAGGAATTAAATGGCCTTTGAAATTTATAAATGATTATTGTTTTGTCTATTGAATTGTTGGAAAATTAGTGATTAATTAATTAATTTAATTTAATTAATAAAATAATCTAATATTGAATTAGGTTATTTTATTGACTAATTAAATTAATAAGGAAAAATTAAATCAAATTGGTTGGGCTAGCATCTTTGGATTTTGGATTAAATCAAAAAAATTAGGATTAAGTTTTATATTTTGCTTTTTGAAATAAAAGTTGAAAATAATCTTATTTGTGAATTGTCAAATTCATTTGGTCAAATAAATTTAATTACCTTTTTGGGTTGCAAATGTAATTTTTAATTAAAAGGAAATTGTGGAAAATGAATTTGGGGAAATGAAATTGTTTTACTAAATTTCAAAAATGAAAATATCTAAATTAGCAATGAATGTTGGTGGGTGAGTCTATTTTTAGGGCTTTGACAAATTTGGAGAGTTTTTTTGCATAAGGTAATTGGGATTTTTATTGTGAAATTTGATTGGAAAATTTGGAGAGAAAACTTGTATGGAAACTTTTGGAGGAAATTGAAAGGAGGAGATTGAAGATTTGGGTGGAGCTAAATTGGAAAAGCGAAGGAAAAACCTCCATTGAAGAACTCAAGCTTGGAGAGAACACAAGGTTCTTACTTGTTTATGTCAAATTCTTGTTGATAGAAAATTTAAATTGGTTCATGCTCCTTGAAAGATTTAATTTCTTGTAAAACCCATCTTAGTTTGTGTTGAAAATTTGAAATGAGCTGTTATGATTGCAAAGAGGAAAAAACCCATTTTGTTTATGAATGCAAACTTGAATCAAAACAAAAATAAAATATAATCTTGTCAAAATATAGGAAAAACCAAACAAATCTCTATTTTTACCAGTCATTTTTGTAGATTGAGTGCTTAATGTGAGAAAGATAGATATATATATATATATATATATATATATATATATATATATATATATATATATATATATATATATATATATATATATATATATATATATATATATCATACATATATATTAAATATGTATTTCAGGATTATGGAATAAACCCTTTGGTTTTAAAAAGAAATAAAATAAGATGAAACCCTATTCGGATTTTCTTATTTCCGCGTCTGGTTTTTACCAGAAACACATTTTTTCTGAGATCGGATTTATTTTTTTTAAAGAAAGAATAAACTGTTTTTTTTCTTGTTTGGGGTTTGAAATTGGGGTTTGAAGCCCAGGCCTGCCCTCATGTGTGTTAGAGGGGTTTGACTTTTTGGTTTTTTTTTTATTTTGTTTAATTTTTTTGTATATTTTATTTCTTATGTGTTACTTTGTTTATTTTAGTTTTATTTTATTTTTATTATTTTATTATTATTATTATTTAAATATATTTAAAATATGTATTATATATATAATATTTGAATATTATATGTATAATATATATATTAAATGTATTAAATAATAATAATATTTAAAATAAAGAAAATAAAATTATTATTTTATTTTTATAGTTATATTTAAATATGTATATATATATATATCTTATATATATATGTATATTTAAATATAAGTAGTTAAGAGTTATTGTAAAAGGATTAAATGATAGAAATGATTAGAATAAAATGTTTACTTTATTTAATGAGATTGTATTTATATTTCGTTTGTTAGAGTAAGCAAATGAAAATCAAATGTTTAGTGTGAGATTTCGTAATGTTTTAGCGTAATCGGAAATTCTCGTTCACATGAGTGCGAAAAGAATATGATTTAAGTAATTAGTTAAATACACTATGTTGATGAGTGAATTGGATTTACGAAATCCTAATGTTAGTGTTTTTCTAAAAATGCATGTACTATTCCTCTAGTGTTGTTTCTGGTTTTCCCGATGTTGGGCCTTTAAATCATTTGTTTTTGAAAGTCTTCCTTGAGGTTGTCATATTAAGAGTAAGGGTTGTCAGTATGTCGGTCAAACCTGTGTCTTGTTTGGGGTAGGGCATGTGGTTGTAGTTGTGTTATCACCTGGTTATCATAACGGGTTGTGTGATATGCTTTGGTTACCTGTGTATAATGAGCGGGTCATGTGACCTTATGTGTTAAGGTTAGAATTTGGTATTTCCAGTTTGTGTTGTTGTCTACCCTTGGATTGGGGGGTTTTGTATCCCAGTGTTGTCAGTAGGAGAGTGGCCCTTTGTGAGGGTCCGACGCCCAAAGTGGTGTCAGGGTAACTCACCTAGGGTTTAATCAAGTGATAATCTAAAAGAATTAATGGGGACCTTCACACTAATAAAGTTAAAGAATGCCTCTCTCATGGAACATGCATTGTTAAGACTCGAGATGAGATGAGATGCATAGTTTTGCGTGAGGGTCCGGCGCCGGTAGAGGCAAGCCAGGGTAACCCATGATGGGGGTCCGGTAGCCTAGGAAGGTTGAGCTAGGGTAACTCATGGCAATTTATGTATGACACTCTCCCTATGTCAACAGTTATTCAGTTATTGTGTGTTGTACAATGGTGTACTTGTCCTATGTAACTTGGAAGCAATGTGTTGTCTTGTGAGTTTTCGTACTATGTTAAGTGATGTTGTTGGTATTTGAGTTCGGTTCAGTTATGTTTAGCCTTTGTCTAGAGGTATTTGGTCTTGACCAGAAATCCTTGTTACTATCTCCTAGCACGGAGGGAGTGGGGCCTTTGGGTTCCACGTGGTCGGGTGGAACGTGCACCTTACACCGTTGGCTTTGTTCGTGATCGTGTGGATGAGACTTTCATGTTGGAGAGCTCGTTGGATCCAGTTGCTCCTCTAGTTTCTTTCATTTCTGTTATTCTTGTACTTCTTTACCCCTCATTTGTATCGAGGTGGAAATTGTAATAAATTATCATGTTTATTTGATTTACCTCATTCGGGGAATGAGTGATGTAATTATAATGTAAACAATTGTTATTGGATATCGTGATGTATCGATTGGTCCTTGATGTTATATCATGTATGGAATGTATGTACTTTAATTCCTTAATTGAATGATGTTATGTTTTCTTTCCTTGGTTGTTTAATTCGGGTTTAAGTAATCTTTGTCTCATAGCCTTAGGGGATGTTTGCAAAGTATAGTGAACTTGTATGTTAATGCTCTAAAAAAAAAAAAAATTGTTGCATTTGGTTAGTGAAGTGCAACTTCCCCTAGGGTTGCGTAGCGGGGCATTACACATGGTATCAGAGCCCAGGTTTAAACACTAGGTACTCGGGGATTATTGTGGACCCATTATGCTTGTAGTGTGTAGGATTTGAATGGTGTGTTTTTCCTAATACCTTGAGGTGTCTATGCAGGAGTATGCCTCCTAGACATAGAAGAGGTGGAGGGCGTAGACGTGGTCATTTAGGTGATCGCGTTGGGGAACAGCAGGACTTACCTCTGCATGTTCCTCGTGAGCATGATCGTGAGGAGCAACAGGCTTCTCAGAACACTCAAGGAGAGGTTAATCAAAATCCAGAACCACCTAGGATCGAGGATGCTCAGTTGCGTCAGTTGTTAGAGGAGACCCTTACCCGTCTTGGGCCTAGGCAGGAGGTTGAGCTAGTTGTGGTTAGAGAGAGAGGTGTACCAGATCAGTCTGATGCAGAGGTAGCAGCCCATATGAGGGACTTGCTTAGGGCACGTCCACCCATATTTGATGGATCAGGCAGTGGTTTGGAGGCAGAGACATGGCTCATTGACTTGACTAGGTGTTTTGCTATGCACCCATATAGTAGCAACACTCGAGCTAGGTGCGCTATCATGCACTTGAGGGGATTTTCCTCCACTTGGTGGAGATTGGAGGAGCAGAAGCTCCACATGGATATTGGTATGGTATCTTGGGAGTTTTTTCTAGAGAGGTTCCAAGCTAGATTTCTCTCAGAGCATTGGAGGCAGCGTCGAGGAGATGAGTTCCATGCCTTCCGGCAGATGGATATGATAGTAGATCATTATGAGTGTCATTTCTATGAGCTCAAATAGTATGCCGGTATAGGTGACAATGAGGGTATGCTTGTGCAGCATTTTGTTAGGGGCTTGAATGCCCAGATTAGTGGTGGAGTTCAGATATTTGAGCCGAAGACCATGGAGGTGGCTGTGGATAAGGCTCGAATTATGGAGGAGAATTTAGCTTTGGCTTATGGTGGTCAGTTAGGAGTTCAGTTTGGTAGTGCACCTTCCTTTGGTGTTGGATCTCAGGGTGGTCAGATTTAGGTTATAGGTGTTCCCAAGGGGAATCAGGAAACTGCGGAGAGTGGGCAACATCAACCTTCGCAGTCAGGGCAACAAAATTCCCAGTCCCAACACGGTGGTAGTTGGAAGCAGAGGAAGAGGGATCAGAGTTGGATTTGAGCTCATCGTGATCGCTACGATCAGCCTACTCGGAGTTCCCAGTCAGCGTATAGTGGAGGTGGCTTTTCGCGGCCTAGTGCATCTCCTGTTATTAGGGAGTTTAGCAGGGGGACAGGATGTTTTGCTTGTGGTCAGCAGGGTCACTTTGCTCGTCAGTGTCCTCAGCAGGGTGCTTCTAGTTTTAGTCAGAGACCGTTGGCTTCTGAGCCAACGGTAGGTGATGTGGGCAGATCGCATAGGGTACTTGCTGCAGTGGATACCCGTCAGGCTGGGCATCAGGGAGTAGTTCATCCTTCAGCGTCAGGAGTTCATCCTCAGGGATCTAGGTTTTGAGTGTGTTTGAGGGAGTTTTATCCCTTCTTGTTTGCAGGCTTCCAGGAGTAAGCCTGACCTTAGGGGGGGAGGATGTAACACCCCTCCATTTTTCTCTTTGATCGAACAGTGTTTCCTTATGATATGTTTTATATCTGTTGCATTGTGACTATGGAACTTAGTTATTTAACCGCTATCTGTTAAGCGATGTAAACATTATGTTTTGATGTGATGGTACTTTATCCAGATGTTATTATTATTTCATGTTATGGATTAAATTAGCATGGGTGTGAATTACTGATGCTTTATGTTTTGATTATATCATGGATGATTAGATGCGTCAGTTAGTGTTATTGTATTGGTGAAGGGGATGGGATTACATCACTCGCATGCGAGTGCCCTGGGATTCCGCGATTTCCTCTTCACGGTGTGTTTTCATCTATTATATGCATGTTTCGACACTCGTATTGTGTGCAGGATGCAGGTACAGGACATCGACTCCACCTGGTTTCACAGGTCTGAGTGTGTCCCTTGACCAACTATATAGATTGGGATATAGTAACTTGGGTTTCTGTGCCAAACCATCACCCTAGCCATAGTGTGTCGTCGGTCTTAGTCGGGTTCAGTGTTTTATGTTGCACGTTTCCCCATTGGTTTTATATTTAAATTTCAAGTTAAAAGGAATTAAATGGCCTTTGAAATTTATAAATGATTATTGTTTTGTCTATTGAATTGTTGGAAAATTAGTGATTAATTAATTAATTTAATTTAATTAATAAAATAATCTAATTTTGAATTAGGTTATTTTATTGACTAATTAAATTAATAAGGAAAAATTAAATCAAATTGGTTGGGCTGGCATCTTTGGATTTTGGATTAAATCAAAAATATTAGGATTAAGTTTTATATTTTTCTTTTTGAAATAAAAGTTGAAAATAATCTTATTTGTGAATTGTCAAATTCATTTGGTCAAATAAATTTAATTACCTTTTTGGGTTGCAAATGTAATTTTTAATTCAAAGAAAATTGTGGCAAATGAATTTGGGGAAATGAAATTGTTTTACTAAATTTCAAAAATGAAAATATCTAAATTAGCAATGAATGTTGGTGGGTGAGTCTATTTTTAGGGCTTTGACAAATTTGGAGAGTTTTTTTGCATAAGGTAATTGGGATTTTTATTGTGAAATTTGATTGGAAAATTTGGAGAGAAAACTTGTATGGAAACTCTTGGAGGAAATTGAAAGGAGGAGATTGAAGATTTGGGTGGAGCTAAATTGGAAAAGCAAAGGAAAAACCTCCATTGAAGAACTCAAGCTTGGAGAGAACACAAGGTTCTTACTTGTTTATGTCAAATTCTTGTTGATAGAAAATTTAAATTGGTTCATGTTCCTTGAAAGATTTAATTTCTTGTAAAACCCATCTTAGTTTGTGTTGAAAATTTGAAATGAGCTATTATGATTGCAAAGAGGAAAAAACCCATTTTGTTTATGAATGCAAACTTGAATCAAAACAAAAAAAAAATATAATCTTGTCAAAATATAGGAAAAACCAAACAAATCTCTGTTTTTACCAGTCATTTTTGTGGATTGAGTGCTTAATGTGAGAAAGATATATATATATATCATACATATATATTAAATATGTATTTCAGGATTATGGAATAAACCCTTTGGTTTTAAAAAGAAATAAAATAAGATGAAACCCTGTTCGGATTTTCTTATTTCTGTGTTTGGTTTTTACCAGAAACGCATTTTTTCTGAGATCGGATTTATTTTTTTTAAAGAAAGAATAAACTATTTTTTTCTTGTTTGGGGTTTGAAACCCATGGGCGCCCCCACTAGGGAGCGCTGCCCCCTCACAGGCCGCGACCCCCAGTGTGGCGGTCGCACCCCTGTGCAACCGGGCCGCGCCCTACACTTAGGGCTCGGCTGGGGGCGTTGATCTTTTTGGTTTTTTTTTTATTTTGTTTAATTTGTTTTGTATATTTTATTTCTTATGTGTTACTTTGTTTATTTTAGTTTTATTTTATTTTTATTATTTTATTATTATTATTATTTAAATATATTTAAAATATGTATTATATATATAATATTTGAATATTATATGTATAATATATATATTAAATGTATTAAATAATAATAATATTTAAAATAAAGAAAATAAAATTATTATTTTATTTTTATAGTTATATTTAAATATGTATATATATATGTTATATATACGTATATTTAAATATAAGCAGTTAAGAGTTATTGTAAAAGGATTAAATGATAGAAATGATTAGAATAAAATGTTTACTTTATTTAATTAGATTGTATTTATATTTCGTTTGTTAGAGTAAGCAAATGAAAATCAAATGTTTAGTGTGAGATTTCGTAATGTTTCATAGCGTAATCAGAAATTCTCGTTCACATGAGTGCGAAAAGAATATGATTTAAGTAATTAGTTAAATACACTATGTTGATGAGTGAATTGGATTTACGAAATCCTAATGTTAGTGTTTTTCTAAAAATGCATGTACTATTCCTCTAGTGTTGTTTCTGGTTTTCCCGATGTTAGGCCTTTAAATCATTTGTTTTTGAAAGTCTTCCTTGAGGTTGTCATATTAAGAGTAAGGGTTGTCAGTATGTCGGTCAAACCTGTGTCTTGTTTGGGGTAGGGCATGTGGTTGTAGTTGTGTTATCACCTGGTTATCATAACGGGTTGTGTGATATGCTTTGGTTACCTGTGTACAATGAGCGGGTCATGTGACCTTATGTGTTAAGGTTAGAATTTCGTATTTCCATTTGTGCTGTTGTCTACCCTTGGATTGGGGGATTTTGTATCCCAGTGTTGTCAGTAGGAGAGTGGCCTTTGTGAGGGTCCGATGCCCAAAGTGGTGTCAGGGTAACTCACCTAGGGTTTAATCAAGTGATAATCTAAAAGAATTAATGGGGACCTTCACACTAATAAAGTTAAAGAATGCCTCTCTCATGGAACATGCATTGTTAAGACTCGAGATGAGATGAGATGGATAGTTTTGCGTGAGGGTCTAGCACCGGTAGAGGAAAACCAGGGTAACCCATAATGGGGGTCTGGTAGCCTAGGAAGGTTGAGCTAGGGTAACTCATGGCAACTTATGTATGACACTCTCCCTACGTCAACAGTTATTCAGTCATTGTGTGTTGTACAATGGTGTACTTGTCCTATGTAACTTGGAAGCAATGTGTTTTCTTGTGAGATTTCGTACTGTGTTAAGTGATGTTGTTGGTATTTGAGTCGGTTCAGTTATGTTTAGCCTTGTCTAGAGGTATTTGGCCTTGACCAGAAATCCTTGTTACTATCTCCTAGCACGAAGGGAGTGGGGCCTTTAGGTTCCACGTGGTCGGGTGGCATGCACCTTACACCGTTGGCTTTGTTCATGATCGTGTGGACGAGACTTTCATGTTGGAGAGCTCATTGGATCCAGTTGCTCCTCTAGTTCTTTCATTTCTGTTATTCTTGTACTTCTTTACCCCTCATTTGTATCAAGGTGGAAACTGTAATAAATTATCATGTTTATTTGATTTACCTCATTCGGGGAATGAGTGATGTAATTATAATGTAAACAGTTGTTATTGGATATCGTGATGTGTCAACTAGTCCTTGATGTTATATCTTGTATGGAATGTATTTACTTTAATTCCTTAATTGAATGATGTTATGTTTTCTTTCCTTGGTTGTTTAATTCGAGGTTATGTAATCCTTGTCTCGTAGCCTTAGGGGATGTTTGCAAAGTATAGTGAACTTGTATGTTAATGCTCTAAAAAAAATAAAAAATTGTTGCATTTGGTTAGTGAAGTGCAACTTCCCCTAGGGTTGCGTGGCGGGGCATTACATGCATCGCGACACATATGAGTCTCACATAATTTAATTTGTCACAGCTTGCCGCATTCATTAGTTCCAGAGCCGCATGTGCATTCCTAACATGCAATTGATCGTTGAAACAACGCATCTGAACACTGCAACACATTTGCCACTTGAAATGATGCATTTTCTTAACTGAAATTTTAAACTGTCACAAAAAAGAATAAGAATCCAAACATTTTTGTCAAATATCTTTTTCAAACATCTTTGTCAGAAACCATAACTGAAATATTGTCCATCATAGTCCTCATTTGGCATCTAGACTTGGCATTGGTCATTTTTCTTGGTCAACATTTTCATATTTAGTCTTCATTGTTACCTTGGCATTTGGTATCCTTTCTTGACAAGTTTATCACCTTGCATTAGTCATTTCCCTTAGACAAACATCATTATCATCTCACAACATCATGGCATCCACCACCTTGTCTTCCCTTCAACAAAATGTTGATAGGCTTGCTAGTAAAGTTGAATATGAACTACTCTATAGAGGTCGATACCAAGAAGCCTTTGACTTTAGGAGACAATTTATCCAAGTCAAAAATCAATGCCCTTCGTACAAAAAACCAATCAATCCAAGTCCTTCATCCGTCTACCACCACTATCCACAGTCACTTAACACAAATCCTACCATTAATTCACAACACATGTCCAGTTATCACCCTTATCCTAACTTTGACAAGGGAAGCCAACTATCCACTAGTCCATACCAAGTCTCCACATCATATGCTAGTCCTTCCCCTATCAATCTCATCCAAGTATACATGCCTTATCAACTATCCACCAACTCATGTCACGTCCCCACATCATACCATATCAATCTGGCCCAAGTCTCCATGTCCCATTTTAGTCAACCTTACTCCAATCTAGTCTAGGTCCCTATGTCATAACCTATGTCATTACCAACTAATACAGCCGAAGTCTCCATGTCATATCCTATGTCGTCACCAACTAGTCCAGTCCAAGTCCCCAGTCCTTCCCATACCAATCCAGTCCAAGTACCCATGTCCTATCCTAGCCCTTCACATACTAGTCCCATCCAAGTCCCGACGTCTTCTCCTAATCCTTTTCAAATCACCCCCTCACAAGCCACATCTAGTCATAAAATTTCTGTCATTACTCAAAGTCAAATCCCATTTAATAAACTTGAGGATACATATAAAAATGAAAGCCCAAAGCATGACCTTATAATGTCACCCTCATGTCAAGAACAAGGTAGTCCATCCCATGACCCTATCTTTCAGTCCATCCATGAAGTCCTTCAAGACAATCATGACATCCAAAACACAACTGTCCTTGAAAATGACTCTATTTCTGACTGTATCATCCACAACAAACCCATCTTTGATGAGGACCTCGTCATTGAGCAAGAAGTCTAAATCCATGACAACCCCATCTTTGACCAAGACCATACCATTGACCAAGAAGTCTAAAATGATCCACTCCTTGACCTTTACACCATTCATGATCAAACACTTTCTGACCTTATAAAGGCCTCGACTATTGACACTTCCCATGATGAGACACTTGCCTTCATGGGACACATACGATATTCCTCCAAAACAAGAATCTTCCACTAGGGACATGCTTGCATATGATCAAGTTATAGCTAAAATCATTGGACTCTATGACACTAAACATAATGATGGATTCGACATTGCCTTGGAAGCACCAACAAAATCATCTGAACCTGACATGTCACATGATCAGACCAAAGATATCAGTCAGGAATATGTCCAACATGACAATGAAGCTAAGACACTTTATCAACTAGGGTCATCTATCTTTGTCAAAGCAGGGTTTCTTACAAATGAAAATATTACAAGTGACAGTATCCACATACCTAATGATGGGTTAGCATCTTTCTTTCAAAACAACAAATACCCCATCACAAATAGAATATGTCAAAGCATGTAATATCAAGGAAAAGGACTAGGAATACATGAGCAAGGCATTCAAGAACCAATACAATTTCAAGAAAATTATAGACATCAAGGTCGGCTATTCCTCAGACAACAAATCTAATGATGTCAGTGGAACCTCCTCAATACTGGGGGAAACCTTGTCAGATACAAATGTCAAAATGGAGTCCATGAGTGATCCTTGTCATAAGACTGTTGCCATTACCCCCTCCACCCACACCATAAATTGGCATTTCATCATAAATAAACCTTCCCTTTGGAACCAACAAAGACAAAAGGCATACAAATAAAAAAATCAAAATCAAATGTCAAAGGCCATCGAATCAAACAAAAATACAAGTGGAAAAATGAAATTAAAATGGATCCCAAATACAAGTGGATCAAGCAAAGAAAATATGTCAAAAGAAAAAGTCAATCTCAATGTGGAGCCACAAGACAAGAGGACTCCCACATACAACAAATGTCCACCTCCTTCAAAATGGTCATCAAGCAAGGCATCTTAAGGTGTTGGTTCCAAATGCCATCCCTCCAAAATCCGTCATCCACCATACCAAGTTTTGAAAATAAAAAGTGATTCATCCAAATGTCCAAACAACCTTTCCACATGTACCATCATTCCTCATAATCCTACATCTCGTCTAAAGTCCAAAAATCCCACGTCACACATCTGTCACATCTTGGAAACAACTCTTTACCCTAATGACTCTCATGGAACTCTATTGCAATGTGTGTATTCTGATAAGGCCAATTCTAGTATTAGAAAAGATCACAATGACTTTGATCAGTTGTATGCAAGTGCTATGATCCTGACAGGACAACTCCTTCAGTAAGGTCATTATTAGCATATCATGGAACTAGTCTCTACATCGGCATCATCAGTGAATTTAGGATAGGTAGTGATCATCTAAAGCATCCAGGCTATCCACAAAATCAGAAATACAAAAAAAATTGAATAATGTACAACATCGTCACCCTGATGAAAATTTGGAAAACAAGCATCTTGGTGACACCAAAAAAATCAAAAAGTCAAGAAAATAGTAAAGAGAAAAATTTCATCCAATGGTGAAAGCCTAGCAAATAGGTGCCCTCGATAAGTACCATGATGAAAACCTAGCAAACAGACATCATGTGTAAAATAAATCATCTATGTGGACTTTTACACTTGGGGGAAAGTCGTCTCATTTCCCATGCCTTCCTCATGACATTTACGTCCATCTAAGCCCTATCATTTCCGTCCATTTTCCCACCTACCTTGGTCTTGACATAAAACAGGCACACATAAGTCATGCTTTGGAAATTTTTTTGACAGGCCTATCCTTTATTCATACATTATCTGTGAAACATCATGTCATTACTGACGTAAACCTCAATATACTTATGCGACATAGTCCTTGAAAATCATATGACAATTCCTTTAGTCTCATGTGTCCCTTCCTTTACCAAGGCCACCTCTCATCCTTTCATGTTTGTCACCTATCTTGGCTTTCCCTTGTCAAACTGTGTAAGGATGCTCCATCATCCCATTTATTCCTAAGCAAGTCATTCCAAATGCAACGAGTCTAATTCATACAAGCACATTATCCAAAATGTTACTTGACTTTGTTCATGGCCTGACTGCAGACCTCCATACTTTTGTCACATCATCATCATCATCCTCACGTTGTTTCAGAATGCATCCTTCCCAAGTCAAACAATGTTACCATCACCTGTCAATTAGTATTCATCTTAACGAGGGGCACAATCATGTTTGTCCTTAGATTCTCATGTGTAGGAATCAGTCACATGCATTTGTCATGATCCTCTTAAACGTCAAAATCCAAAAAAAATCATAAAATGACAAAAGGACAAAAACATCATAAAATGTCCTAAAGAGAGATCAAAAGCATCATAAAATATCCTGAAGAAGAACCCAAAAATTGTAAAACATCCATAAGGAAAAAACAAAAACGTCCAAATCAATGTCAAAATCCTAAAAATGGAGTCAAAGTCAATCATGTCAATCAGTCCATGTCATTGTCGAACTACGTTGTCTCTGTGCATTTGCTACATAGGAAAGGCCATCAGTCGATGAGTCCCCAAGAAATTAGGTCAGTCCTTTTAGGTTGGTCCAAATAAAATCATGACATTTGTCACAATCGTCACATTGGTCAAATAAGTCAGATGTAGTCAAACTCAGACACAAGATAGTCATTTGAAACGTCAATGTCAAAATTGGTCAAAATCAGACAACACAGTCCAATCAATCATATAGTCAACATCAGTCAACTTGCCAAAACATATTAGTCAAAACAATGTCAGTCTCGTCACTCTTTGGTCCTCTTCAAGATGTGTCCTCGGATTTGGACGCCATCAAAATGTCCTTTTCCTTTTTCAGGATGTGTCCTTCCTGATAATAGGCCCCATCAAACTATCAACACCGTCAAATTGGAAAAACTCTTAAACTATCAAAACTGTCAAACCGACAAGAAATCAATCTTTGGAATACAAACATTGGCAAACAAAATAAAATGACTGTTAATATTTATGGTCTATCTTGTCTTATCTTTTCACTATCTTGGCTATTTTTTTTTCTATTTTTACTATCTTGTCTTTTTGGTCATGTTACTAGCTACCTCGAGGATGTCCCATGAAGAATTTAGAGGTGAGATGACATCTCCTGGCCTATTTTTTTTCTTTGACTGCTATCTATAGATTGTCTCAACAAAAAGAATGGGGCAACATGACCCTTAGTATGAGTTAGGACATTCCTTGTTTGTGATTGTCTGTTTTTCAAGTGGATGACCTTGCACACCTTGGTCTATGTCATATCATGGTGTTTGTTGTCCATTTGTGTCATTTTTATAGCCCAATGATGATTAAGAGCAATAAATATTAAATTCCTACTGCAAGTTTTGAAGGATTCTTTCATCTAGTCTACATCTTCATCATCCATATCATTTGCACTAATATTTTTTTTGTCTCTGGGCATGTGCAGAATCATGGTATGCCAAACAGGCCCTTAAGTGGCAAAAAATTCAAAAAAATCAGTGTTAGGCAACTTGACGTAAATATTTGAATAAGTTATCTATATTATTTCAAAAATATGTAAGAATAGAATTTATAGAAAATTGAATGTAGTTTCTAAAATACTAGGTTTATTTAAAAATAAATAAAATCTATTTGGTGAAAATTTGAAATTTCAATGCAGTAGTACTTAAATTTCAGGGAAAAAATAAGAAGTAGGTGTCTGACCACCCTAACCATAATAAAATGATAATATTTTTGTGTAAGATTTTATATATAAGTAGAGGACTCATGTCCGGATGTGATGCATATTTTTTGTAATTTTTTCCAAGTAAATAATTAATTATGAATTTTTATTACAACTTTTAGAAAATATAAAAATTGTATGCTGACCACCTTAACTTGGTCAAAAATTCATGAAATTTAATTTTTCTTTTTTTAATCTATAGTATGTAAGGCATAGAATGTGACGCATTTTTGGATTCAAAAAATATGATACCGTTTGAAAGTTATAGATGTTTTTCAATCAGCCTATCGATCAGGACTTTAGTAAGTAATTCTAATAGAAAATGAATAATAATTATTTATTAAATTTAAATTAAATCATAATTTATATTTTTGGAAAGCTAAGAATCTCCTCTAAAAACCCTTTTTGTTTCATTAATTTTGGGTGAAAAAAAAGTCGTCAGCCACATACCCTACAAATATTGCCACTTTTTGGCATACCATGATCCTGCACATACCCCTCTTCATATTCTAGTCTTCTTATCAATTTTGAGAGCACACCCGTGTTCTTGGAACCCATCTGTCCTCTCGAGGAGGCATATCACTACCCTCCTCATCATTCTTCCTCATCATATTTTGCACTGGGGCATATGTTTGACTTATTTTCTTTGTCACAATGCGACATGCTACATTATGACAAAGAGGGGAAAAATGTAGACACTTAAAAATGACCTAGGCCTGCAAGCTCTATTTTAACCACTTTCATCCTAGCATAATTATGACATTTAATTATGTCCTTGGTCCACATTTGAATATTGATTAAATAATTCATAATTATTTAATTAATTCATGTTATTTTATTCTTCATGATTATTAAATAAATAAATTTCATTCATTTATTAAATACATCATTAATTGTCATAATTAAATGAATTGATTAATTAATTTAATTAATTAATCTTATCTTCTAAATTAAATAATTATCATTAATTATTTAATTGTCATAAATTAATATTCATCTCATTTTAAATAAATAAAATTATTTAAAATGTCATCACAATTTTAACTGACAGTCCATTTTGGTAAATAATCTGAAAATCAATTATTTATTATTTCACAAAATCCATATTTTGATTTAATTTAATTCAAAATGGTAACTAATCTTCTAAAAATCAAGTAATCGGGTAGATTCTTGATTTTCTGAATCTGATCTTCAGTTCATCTCTTATCTTCTTGATTTTTTGAATCTCACACATCAGCCAATATTTATCTTCTTGATTTTAAAAAATATTTATTTTCCAATTATTTATCTCATTTATTCTCCACTACGATTCGATCTTCTTAGATGACATCTTGACCACTCGCTTAAGGATTTTTCCCTAAACCTGATGAGGGATTATCTGATTTAATCTCATCCTCTGATTTTAGGTCTATGTCGAAAGTCGATCTCGTCCATCCATTCAAAATGGCATTTTCTATAAAATGCTATTTTGTTCTCATTTTTGGATGACACACATTACACACTGATGCACTGACATACTTAGGCATTTTGCAGGCATCGTAGCATTTATTGGCATATTTCATTAAATTTTCTATCATATTGTCATACGCATAGACATTTTAGAAGAAAATACTTGAAAGCTTGTGTAGGACTTCGTCAAGGATTGCTCGCACATTCGATCTAAGGGAAACACAAATCAACAAGTTATAAGGTGTAATGGAGGTCAGCCATGGAGAATGAAAACATTGGGTGAGATTGTTCTATTTTATGTGTTTTCATTTATTGTTCCTTTGCACTTCATTATCTCTTTGGGTTTATTGTCTCCATTGATTTACTAACTTTTATACTAAACTTAAAATTAACCCTTAGATACATTACTTAATGTGGGTTTTTGAACATCTATCATATTCATGTGATTGTGAAGTGTTTTTGTAATAGCTCTTTTCCAATTTCTCTTTTTGTCTCAACTATTTGAAGTTCCCCATAAAAACTATACCTCGTGATATTCCCTTTTCCAGTTCGCCATACCAAACTCTTTATTGTCATAGACTGCCTCTTCTATTTTTGATATTTTAAAGTTCTATTTAATTTGGATTTTCAAACATCTTTCATTTTTAACACTTATTGGGTATTGAATTCCCCGGTAGATACATAGATGTACACACACACACACACATATATATATATATATATATATATATATATAAATGTATTCAATTACCTAATCAATATTTCAAAATGTACATATAGGTAGATATATATATCCATATATAAGACAAAGACAACTGTGGATTGTTTGAAAAAGCGACCATAATTTATATATATATTGTGGGGGTGTTAATTTATTTTGTCATTGTTGTATAATGGGGGTGGGAGAAGTAAATGCAATATTGAGTGTTGCAGTGTGGGAAATAATACTTTGTTTAAGTTGTATTGTCAAAACAACCATTGTGGTGTTGGTTTCATAGCAGACTATTGTAAAAATTATCATCTTCAACTCCATCATCAATTTCATAGCAGGTTGGAGACTTTTAAAACTATTGTGCTCCACAATCTGTAAGTCGTTCTACATGGGTTTTTTTCATGAATGATTCATTTATTGTTATGTTAAAATTGTTGTTCTCTAGAATCTATAACCCATTTTACATGGGTGCTAGAGTGTGGGGAAGTATAGTTTGAAATGTGCCAGAAAATATATTGATTGAGTTGCATTGTAGAAAGAGCCATTGTGGTGTTGTTTGTCTTCAATATATATGTGTCTATATGTATCTATCTATGTTTCGATGGATTTATTTTCACACACAATTGACATTGTATATAAATGTATATGTATGTATGTATATAGATGTATATCTATCTATATATATATGTATATCTATATATACATATATATATGTATATATTTATATGTATATATATGTATATCTATATCTCTATGTATACATATGTAGTATATGCATATCTATATATATATGCATATGTGTATACATATATGCATCAATAATACTGAGTGCCACATAATGCAGCTTGAATTTAGATTTTACAAGGTAGTTGTTACATAGATTGCTAGTCTTGTATGAATATGTTTCATGATACTCTTTTTCCATCATTTTTCTGTAGCCCCTTGTAACAAATCATTCTATTGTTCTTGTAAAAATGATTGTTAAATTCAATTTTTTAAATTGTGAAATTTTTGGGTTTTTGATCATGTGTCATTTCCCTATGATTCCTAAGTGTTTTGTTGTGATTTGGAATATTTCCTAAAAAAAGTTTATATGTGGACATGTATTTATGAAATTGGTTACAAAAAACATTCAAAGTGAAGAATGCAGTTCAAATGAAGACTCCAATGAAAGTGAATAAATTGTTGTTATGCCTTTTCGACATACTAATTGAAATTTAGGCATGGTCGAATATGCTCCAAACTAAAACTCTATCAATATATAAACAATATGTAACGACAATTTATTTGCTAGGACTAGGTTCTTCACTTGCACTGGGCTTGACAAAAGAAATGTGGCCAACACCTGAGGCAAAAATATATATGCATATATATAGACCAAGACCACTGTGGCTCCTTTCACAGTGCAACAACAATAGACAAATGGAGAAATTGTAAAGGAGATATTGCACAAAAAATCCTATTCATGGTTGGGTTGGAAAAACAACTAGTCAAAACTTCAAAGAAATAAATTGAACATATAAAAGAGATATTGGAAAGAATAATACTTAATAGACACCAAACTAATTTTATCTCTAATATGTTTATGCTTTCAAAGTAACCCTATGCATATACATATATATGCAATCACTCTTATGTTAATCTGCAATTGCTCCTATGTTAATGGGTGTAACGACAAAGATGCACAGAGATAACTAAAACAATAAACTCCATGTATTTGTTCTTACATAGATACATGTGTACACAAATTCTTACTTTGTGTTTTGGCTTTTAACACCATATATTTTTTCTTCAATAGATTTTCTAAGAATCCAAAAAATATGTATTGTGTTACTGCACTCTTCTCTTCGCTAGGTTTGTTTACTTGTTTCTGATAAAAAATGGTCTGACTGAGTCTTCAATTGCACTATGAAGTAATTTATTAAAAATTGATATTTTTATTTTCAGCTTCATGATGGAAGGAATGAGCTTGATGCAGAGAAGCTTTATGAAAAAATTGATGTGATAAAGGTAGGGTTTGAAGAGTGTGAAATTTTTCATGAAGCCTCTATGGATCAAGCTCATGCCATGTAATTGATAAATATGAAACTATTTTTCCCTAGTGAGCATGTTTTTGGAGATAGAAATATGGTCAGTTGTAATCATGGGTTATGTAGTTCATTGATCAAATATTTGTAGATTTATCTACAATTGCTCCTATGGTAATGGGTATAATGGCCAAGGTGCATAGAGATAACTACAAACAATAAACAAAGGGAAAATGTCTATCTATGTGTATATGTGTATGTATATGTAAATGTATGTATATGTATATGTACGGATATGTATATGTACATGTATATCTACCAAAAGTTTCATAAGTCAGTAACATGTTTTGGACATCATAGTGTATTAAACTATGTATGCACATAGTGTAGAAACATTCTAAAAAAAAATGTGTTGCATTTGAATAATTAGTTTAAAATTCTACATCCATGTTGCATTTTCCATTTTCCATGCCTATGTACCCTAAGTTTCCTTATTTATGCTTGATGCTTTGGTTTCAAGTATTCTTATGTGTTCTTCCCACCTTTGCAATTGGTTTTATCTGCATTCTCTTTTCCTTAAATTTATTGCAGCAAAAAAGGCACTGCAAAAAAGGAAATCATCTATGAGAGCACAATTTTTTTTTGCAACTTCGTAATTGTGCAATATATGATATACATGCATGCATGAATCCCTACATGCACTAAAGAAGAATAAACATAGTTTATTCTACACATCACATTTAACCATGACTCTACAGTTATCTTTTTACCTTATGGCGAACATCACCTATAGGTAGCTCTTTATCAACATATCCATATTTTTAAAGTTGTTACATGAAAAAAAATAGTGCAATATAAGAAACCATATATAGAAATATTAAAATTTTCCCTACTTCGCCATTACGTGATATATCATATGGCTCCATTCAATTTCTGACCTTGCATACTTTTCTTGCTAGGGAGTTTGGCTAGATATGTATATATTAATTATTCTTTTTTGATGAGCATGTTACATTTGCAGGTGGAAATATGCATAATTGTAGTCATGGGATATGTAGTTGATTGGATAGATATTTTCCAAATAGACATTTCACTTAAAATCATGGGGATGAAAAAACAAAAGCAGCTATTTTTTTCCTATAGAGGGTGGAGGGAAATGTTAGAAAACTTGTGGCATTTGTGATGACTTTAAAATTGAGGGCATTTTCCAAGAAATCATAAGTTATGTTGTTTTCCATGGATTTCATAACATTTATGATTGCATGTTTTATAGCCCAGGAGTGCTTTGGTGTGCATTCGTCAGATTTCCCACATGGTCATCATGTTGATTACATGTTGTGTCTACATCTTGTAACGACTCTCTAACCCTAGCCTGGTAAGATAGCATTTTAATTTTGATTTGATATTTTAAATGTTAAATGTTGTTATAATAAGATTAGAAATTGATGGTTATGTGAAAGGTTATCATGTTTCACTTTTATTCTGGATTACATGCCTATACGTTTATATACACTATTATCATTTATTTTGTATGATTATAGAGGAAAGGGATGATGTCGTAACACTCATATCCGAGATGCTTACAACATCATGACCCTCTTCCTGATGATTGATGTTGCTTTAACTATATGATATATATTATATGCATATGTATTTTGACATGTAATTAGAGTGATGTAGGTACTAAGTATCAACTCTGCCTGGATCCACAGACCTGAGCGTACTCATATTTCCTGATGGTGGTTACTAGAGGTAGTCACAGGAGAAATTTCCCCCTACCCTAGCCCACTATACCCTATCAGTGCAGTGTTTTTGTGTTGTCTTACCATCTAGTTACCTAATGGTAATGTCTGGTGCACCCTTCGATCACATGTGGTTCTTGTTGAGTTATTTTGTCTTGGTTTCCGTTAATCTTTTATGTGACTATATATTTTGGTTGTCAAAGTTATGATGTGGTTTCTTTGGCATCATTTTGTGGTCTCATAGCTGGTATTTTATAGTGTTTTATTGATTGGAGATTGGAATGCTTATATCCATGAGATTTTTAAAATGTTGTTTTAAATGATTTTTATTGATCATTCGAGAGAATGATATATTTCATTTGGAAATTTTTAAACTATTTTATTAATCCATTTTTTGAGCCATCATAGTTTTCTTTAAAATCTTCTTGGGGAGCTTGTGTGTATTTAGTGTTGGATTTAAAATATTATTTTATGTGTAATAGAGAATGTTGTATATTATTGATCTTAATTAATTTCTTTGAAGATCTTTAATATTTTATTTAATTAAACGTTTTAATTCATTTATGGTTGGGAGAGTTTTTAAAAGGGAATTAGGTTTTGTTTTGAGGGAGATATATATCTATTTATTTTGTTTTGGGGAGAATTATTCAGTTTGGGAGGAGAAGAAAAATTTTGTTTTTGAAGAAGAAAAAAACCCATGAATTGGGCAATAGAGTTGGGAAGCAATGTGGAGATTTTGTTGAGAAGAAATTTATGGGCATCTAATTTTTGATTTCAGTATGTCATTCCCTCCTTGCTATCCTATTTTAGAAACCAGTTGTACCTTTTATTCAAAACAATCTTTCATTTCAATTTTGGGGAAACAATGAGGTATTTTCTATGGTTTTTGAATCCCTTGAATTTCTGGTGGTGTAGAATGTGATTTAGCTTGGGAATGGTAAGCTTTGCATTTCCTTATGGAAGATTTATTCCTTTGTTCTACTTTGTAAATATATTGGGGATGGATAATTCTTGTTTTGGATTCAAATTGTTGCCATATAGTTTTTCTTATGGCAGATTTTTTGCATTTTAAATAAATCTAAAATGGGTTGCTGGAAAAATAGATATCTGCGTACTTTTTATTCTTTTATTTTATTGCTCTTTTGTCCAACTTGTTAAAAAATATTTTTAATTGCTACTCTTTATCCACTTGTTAAAAATAGAAAATAAAGGTGGATTACATGTATAAATGCCCAAATCTCAACTGGGTCTTTAGAAGATTTTAATCCTAAGCACTTTCATTTTTGGTCAAATTTGTGACTACTTGTTGAAAATGTTTTCTTTTGCTTCTCTTTAACTGCCTATTAAAAATGCAAAATAAAATTTTATTCTATATAGAAACACCCATATCTCAATTGGGTCTTTGTCCGATTATTAATTTGGGCAATTTCATTTTTCATGTTTTTGCCCAGCCATGCATAAAATGACATTTTTCTTAACACCTTACTTTAGGTCATAAAACTAAAAATTAAAGGTGGAAACCAACTAGAAACTTGAAAATCTAAACTGGGTCGTCCTATTTTTAATCTGGGCACCTTGATTTTTTATGAAATTTCTATGCCTCTTTCTCATGTGTTTTAAACAACAGTTGAAACCGTGCTTTGTGCCACCATCACTTAGTGATTTTAATTGTTTAAAAGTTCTCTGTCGAGATGATTTAATGAGGATAATACTAATTATGTGATTTGGTTCTTTTATTAAGTTAATGATGAATGTTGGATGGTATTTGAGCTACCCGTTGGTGTATCTAATGAATTGTTTGAATGATTTAGCAACAATATTTGCATGGCTGTTTTCAATGGCTTTTATGATGGCTTTTTCATTGTTTCATATTTTCTTTCAGTTTCCCATTTGGTTAAATCATACGGGGTAAAACAATTATAAGATAATGAGTCCTCATGGATGGCCTTGAGCACTTGTAAAGGCTAAGGATGCACTTGAGAAGGCCTATCCATCTGCAAGGTATTCAGTTATCCATATGTAGGGCATTGATTTGGGTATGAGTGAAATTCTTCATTTGTATGAAAGGTGTACTTGATTTTGTGTGGTTCCATCCCTTCGAGCATGCATGATGACACTCCATTCGATCAACACTCTAGTACCTCGTACCTTAGTGGTCTTGAGTAGTACCCAACATGTTATTGTATGAGCATCTTCATGTTGTGATATTGGATTTAATGCATTTTATTCTATGTTTGCTCCTTGTTTGATGTGAGTGTTGGCCATATGTTACCCTTGCCTTGTAATTTCTACTTGGGCTTTGTGACTACCTCCAGGCATGGTGGAGTGGCCTCTTTTGAGTTCACATGGTAGGGAGGTGTTGCCACCACCATTAGGGATCGATGTACATGTTATTTGAGCACCAGTTGGAGCTAATCTCTCTTGTATTTTTCTTATATGTTGATGTATCTTATTCTTAGCTATGCCATTGTACTCAGGTATATTCCTTTATGTGCATATTTTACTCTCTTAAAAGAGAAGATGCAATTATATAATTAAATGAGAAGAAATTGGATGTTTTATATTTGGTTTATGAGTTCTAGTGTTCGAATTGAACCCACTTGTAGTATGATGATCATTATGGATTTTCCTTCATAAGTTTCCATGCAAAAATTAGATCTTTGGTTGTATATTTATTTCTTGCAATAGTTTGCCAAGGTTCTAGAGTAACGTTGCTTTCTGTTTGTTGCTCTGCATCGCTACTGCTAAATTTTTGGTGCATCAGAGCTTTTTTTATGTGTTATGTGATGTTACAACAGAGATTTCTGGAGCACTGGCGTAGAAAATTCTAGCATAGAGATTTCAAGAGCACCAGCATAGGAAATTCTAGAGCATCAATGTAGATAATTCTACAGCACCTGCATAGATAATTCTGGAGCAGCTGCACAGATAATTTCAGAGCACCAAAGCATAAATTTCTAGAGCTATCTTACTCCAAATTGGATTTTCTCTAGAGGGTAAACTAGCCCCTTCCTTTGGGTTGTGCATTCGCCCATGTTTGGCCATGTATGTTGTCGATATATTGTATTGGCAACCACTTTATGTGTAAGTTATTCTTTATGTGTTCAAAAATAATTATCTTGTGCTCTTTTGGCTCTTACCCTTTGGGGTTGTGTAGTGTATGTTACACATCTATTTTAGGTAGCTCTTTATCAACAAATCCATCTTTTTAAAGTTGTTACACAGAAAAAAGTAGTCCAATATAAGACATCATATATGGAAACAACACAACTTCCCCTGTTTCACCATTCTGTGATATATGATATGGCTCCATTGAACTTTTTGTTGTGCCTTGCATACGTTTCTAGTTCAGGGGTTTGACTAGAGCCCATAATGCTTCATGATGTCAATATGTCAGGGAGGAAAACAAGCATGAGTTTTTTTGTTTTCCCTATCAATGGCATACATTGGCTCCTACATATCCACAACATATTGTATTCTACATAATGTGTTTCTCAATGCTTGTAGAGCTACCATTTCAGCTTCCTAATTGAGCTATTTAAACCTTGTTCTTTATGATGATACCTATTTTCTTTAGGTTATGACAACAATTATATGATGTGATTCTAAATGTTTTTGTGTAAAGAAAACCTTGCCCATCTCTTTAAACTTATACATACCTAAAATAATTTCAAACATATTCATACAAGATTCAAGCTATGTGTTTTAGTGGTAAATATTGAAGACAAATAGATAATTTTATAAGAGGTATTAGAATAAGACTAATTTGCTACTAAATATTAGAGACAAAAAAACATATTAAATACAACTTTAAAATATGGAGTATAGTAGAGGAAAACTACAATTATGAACAGTTTGTTACGGGGAATTGAAAAGAACAATATCATGAAGAACAGTTTGTTACCAAACCAAATAACACATACACAAAGAAAAAATAATTGAAAGAAATGTAAAGGTATAGGTGAATGTCATGTTTGTACATTACAACAATCTACAAAATTCCACAAATTTGAAACTTAAAAACAATTGTTCTTTTATAGTTTCTCATTTTTGTCTACAATATTCAGTGGCAAATAAAGTAGTTTGAATTTTGAATTGACAAGCCAACTGTTATATAGATTTCCTGTGTTGTATCAATATCCACTTGCTCATAATTTTTTTTTCATTATTGTAGTTCACCTCTTCTATTCTCCATGTTTTTAAGTTTGATTTATTGTGTGTTGGATTTTTAATGTTCACTATGGGATGTTAAGGCTGGTGTTTTGCAAATATGAACATAACTTATTCCTATGTTTACATATATATATTCATACATTCATTGAGCTTGTCCTGCATCTTTTTTATGTGATCTCTTCTATTGCAGATGAATTACATACTATTTGTTATAAACTATACAAGTGTTTATACTTCCTAATTTTATATTGTATACTAATTACACATGTTCACCACACTAAACTTCAAATTTTCCTTCTAACTAACTATATCTGATTGAAACCATTTTAGATTGAAAACCTTTTGAAGTATAACCACACATGTCCACAATACTAAATAGCTTTGTGATCACATGTTTGGCAATGTGTACAAGCTGCAACTATGTTCTATTTATATAGAAGGTAAGGCTATATGTCCTTTATTCCATCTCTTATTTCATGACTACATGTCAAATTCTCTATCATAAATGGTACAAATATATATATTTAAAAAAATTTATAGCACTAATTTCAACTAAAGAAAATTCTCAAGTTAATGCTATGAGATTTCCACAATCTATAATGTTTAAGATTTTTTATTTCTGGATATTTGATTTTGTTTCTATTTTTGGATGAAAAAACTAAAACACAATCAAATATCTAGAAACAACAAAATTAGTTTCCCAAACATTGGTTTTACCATTGATCATAGTGGTGGGAAGTGTATGTTATTGCTTGAGCGTATGGTGATATGCCATGAGCCTGCATCACCCAATATGGCAGGGTAGTGAGCAAGCCTTCTTTTCTTCTATTCATACAACATCTAGCTACATGCAAAAAGTATGCCTACATCATATCTAATACTTTTGTTTTGTAAATATGAACATTATTCATTCTTTCTTGGATATATATATTCACACATTCTTTGAGTTTTCATGCTTTTGATATTAATATTGTGTTGTTTCTTATTTCACGACTACATGTCAAATTGTTTTTCATAAATAATACAACTATGTATATTTTTAAAAATGTATAACACTGCTTTCAGCTAAAGAAAATTATTAGGTTATATGTTCTTGCTCAAGGGTTTGGTGAGAGCCCATGAGCTTGATGACCTCCTAAGGTAGGGTGGAGAGCTGGTGTTTTTTTTTTTTTTTCATACTACATCCAATTGCACCCACAAGGTATGGTTGCATCTTATCTAAGATTTTTGTCTTGCAAATATGAATGTAAATTATTCCTATGTTTGTATATATATATTTGCAAATTCATTGAGCTCGCATGCTTTTGATTTTAATATTGTGGCCACAGTTGTTTTAGTATACTAACAAATAGAGTAATTGCATAATAGGA
Source organism: Sequoia sempervirens (assembly GCA_007258455.2). Lineage (NCBI taxonomy): Eukaryota > Viridiplantae > Streptophyta > Pinopsida > Cupressales > Cupressaceae > Sequoia > Sequoia sempervirens. The sequence continues at coordinate 223,758,312 of VDFB02000017.1, forward strand.
GGTGCATTATCTAGCATTCTGTATTATAGAGAAATAGGGAAATTGTAAAATATCTATTAGTATAACACAGATACATATATTTATGAATATATAAATATACATAAAAATTTATATATATTTATATTACATATATATGTGCGTATATACATATATGTGTGTGTGTGTATGTATGTATACATTCGTTGCTCCAGACATCTTCAGCATTTCCTCTGATTCTCAAGTGTTTTTCCTAATAGTTATTTTACAATTTCCCTATTTTATCTACAATATTTAGTGGCAAATAATTTAGCTTCAATTTTCAATTGACAACCTAACTGTTACATAGAATTCCCTGTCGCACCTTGTCTAGACAGAGATAGAATTTTTGGTAAGCAAGAATATGCTGCAAATTCAAATCTATAAATGGGATATGAACAGTAACCATTAACATTTTTCCAACTTCTTTGGCCTATGTATGTTTTTCCACCTTTCTTAAAGTTTTATTTGATGTGGTTTTTTTGGCCATCTATCATTTACCTGTGATTCTGAAGTGTTTTTGTAACAACTATTTTAGAGTCTCTCAAATGGTAGATCATCTATAACAGATTTTATATGGAAGTTTAACATATGGAGAGTACAAGCTGCAAACCATATATATGGAGAGTTTCTTATATAAAGCTTATGTTGTAAAAATTACATATAGAAGTAATGTGTATATATATATATATATTAAAAACTAGCACTGGACAATGGTTGTTTCAAAAATACAACTTAATCAAAGTATACTTTCCCACAATGAAACACTTAATATAGCATTTACTTCATGTACATCCCACTGTGCAACCCCGAACATGTTAAGAGCCAAAAAGGGGAAGATACATTTTTCTTTAAAACAAAAAGGTTAACATACACAAAAGAAGTTTCCAATACATTAATACAACCATATACAAGGCCAAGTATGGCCTAATACAGCTCAAGGAAGAGAATCAATCTACCCTCCAAAGAAAAACTAGACAAAAGAAAATAAGATAGCTCCCGGGAAGATGCTCCAGAACCTTAGCAGCGCTGCTCCAAAACCTTAACAGGATTGCTATGGAACCATTAGTGCTACTCTGGGCCCTTGACAATGCTGCTCTGGAACTTATAGCACTAATCTGGAGCTTACAACACTACTTCAGAACCTTGATAGCGCTGCTCTAGAACCTAACATCGCTACTCTAGAACTTGTAGTGCTACTCCAGAACCTTAACAACGCTGCTCTGGAACTTGCAGCACTGTTGCGGAACTTTAGCAGTGCTGCTCTGGAACTTACAACACTGCTCTGCAACTTAGAAAACAACTACACAGATTAAAATAACATGTTGTGATGCACTGGAAACTTAACCACATGATATAAAAAGAAATAAAATACATCTAGAGCTTTAATTTAACATGAATTAAGAATGAATCCATAAAATAATTATCATAGAACATGTGATTTTGATACCAACACCTGAACCTGAAAGCCAAACATAATCATCACATATCTTCTCATTAAATTTATGATTTCTTTCACTCTCAAGTGAGTACAATGAGCATAAAGGAATTTTTTTGGATACAATAGAATTTACATGATTAAATTCATCATCTAAAAGATAAATACAGAATAGGGGATGACTCCAACAGTGCTCCAATAACCTGTACACCGGTCCCCAATGGCGGTGGCAACACCTCCCTACCATGTGGACTCAAAAGAGGCCGCCCCACCGTGCTTGGAGATAGTCACAAGGCCCAAACAAAGGTGGAAAGACAAAGGAAAGATAAGGCCAACACTCACATCAATTACGAAGCCAACAAGGAAGGCAAAACACACAATCAAAGTCACCACAAGAAATGTTCATCTAATATCATGACGGGTACTACTCACGTCTACCAAGGGATAGATAATATAGTGGATATTAATGAAGTGTCATCATGCATGATCGAAGGGATGGCACCACATGCAATCAATTACACCTCTCATAGGGATCAGGCGACTCAATCATGGTCGAATCCATGCCCCGTGGATGGATGACTCACTGCCTCGCAAATGGATGGGTCTTCTCGAGTGCATCCTTAGCCTTTACAAGCGCTCAAGGCCATGTACAAGGACTCATTGTCTTAATAGTGCTTTACCCCATTAATTTTATTTAGTTATCACTTGTTTACTCTAACTCTACTACTAGTTCCCCTGGCAACCACTTGTGGGCCCCAGGCCCATAGAGATCCACTCCATATGACCACTCTATTACCTAGACCTATACTCATCTCATTTAACCGAATGAGGAAACCAAACAATACATGAAATGAAGGAAAGGCAACAAATTTTTTTCAAAGAAACCAATTAAAGATAACCAACTAATACTGCTATAAAACACACAATTAATGGTTGTAAATCAGCAAGAAATGAAGGCATAGAAAACATGTGAAAATTCAAAGTGCCCGGATTACGAATCTAAGCCTGACCCAGTTCGGATTTGGGTGTTTCAAGTCTAATTCCACATTTTTTTTCTTGATTTTAGGGCCAAAATAAGTGTTGTACAGAAAAACGTCCTTTTCCACTCAAGGCAAGCAAAAAACACAGAAAATTAAAAGTACCCAGATTTCAAATCTACCAAAACCCAATTGAGTTATTGGCATCCCTATATGATATCCACCCTTATTTTTCATTTTTATCAATAGGGTAATGAGCAGAAATAGAAAAAACAATTTTCTTACAAATTGCGCAAAAGGCAAAAAACATAAGAAAGATCCCAAAACAAATTTCTCTCATAAACCCAATTCGAGTTGCTGAAGATCTGAAAATTAAGTCACACATAAATCCCCACACAATAGCAATAATCAATTAAAACAAACCAACATTCAACTCCAAACAATACAAAACAAAACATAAAGGAGTTTCCTCAATTTTTCATGGGACAACAATAACCCAAATTAGAAAGAAAATTGACCAGCCAAGCATCAAAGAAGAACAAATCTTTTTTTACCTCAAACTGCCCCAAAACCAAAATAGAGAATATTCTCAATGGAGAAGGCATGGTGAAGCTCCAAAAACAAACAACAAACAAGAGCTAGCGTGCTAGTTTTAACAATTTAGCCCACAATCTTCTTCACAGAGAACTTTCACAATCTTCCCACTCAATCACCCAAATTCATAGGGTTTCTTTCACCATCCAAAACAGCAATTTATCTCCTCTTTTCAAAAAAAAAGTCTGGCCCAAAAACAAAGCTCTCTTTTCTTTTTGTATTTTTCTCAAAAACCAACTAAATTTGAATAAAGCATATTTAAATAAAATTATGCATTAAAGCTCCCCCAAAAGGAACAACTAATCAAAATCACAAAATAAGAAATATTAAAATACGCATGAAATAATATTGAAAACCAAACCCAAATACTTCAATGAGACAAGCAGGAAAGTCACATAAGGGAGAAGGGTGCTCCAGAAGTTACCATTAGGTAACTGGATAGAAGACAACAATACAGAAACACTGCCCTAACAGGGTACAGTTGGCTAGGGTAGGGGATATTGGCCTGTGACTACCTCTAGTAACCACCATCAGGGATATAAGTATGCTCAGGCTTGTGGATTCAGGCAGAGTTGATACTCATTGCCTGCATCACTTCCAATTACATGTCAAAGTACATGTGCATTTACATATATCATATACTCAAATCAGCATTAATCATTAGGAAGGGATTCATGATAGTTGAAGCCTCTCAAAAATGAGTGTTACGACATCATTCATTTCCTATCCATAATCGTACATAAGCAATGATAAAAATATATAAACATATAAGCATGTAATCCCGAATAATAACTAATCATCAGTGTCTAATCTCATTATAACAACATTTAGCAGTTAGAATACCAAATCAAAATCAAATGCTATCTTACTAGCCCAAGATTAGAGGGGTGTTACATCCCCCCTCCCTAAGATTTGACTTACTCCTGGAAGTCATCTAAACTCAATATGCAACCATGTCACACATTAGTACTCAAAATATAATAATGAACATTAAACAATTGTATTTAATTCCAAGGATGGGAAATATAATGTACATCATTCATCACAAAATGAATTGGAAAGCACATCCATATATCATTCATCTTTCTAAGAATCACTATCAATATGTTGACATATACCTTACTCATAAATTCTCAACACAAAACAAAATAACATGGTTAATCTTACTAATATCACATATGCCACAATCCTCATCATAATCATTTATTTAAACATCCACACTCATGTAGGGATAGGTTAAGATCCACATTAATTCCACAAAGAAAAGGGTAAAGAAGATGCATAAGCACTCAATTCTTTCCAAAATACCATAATTTGCAACAATATTCATTTTCCACACACTTCCAATCTCAGAAATTAGAACATATTTGGCATTATTTTCAAAAAAATATAACAATTTACACTTTATACAATAGAATAAACCAGCTTTTGAACTTTTCATATGAAGCCATATCCAAGATGAAACATGCATTTATACATACAATCATACTTACATCACTAGGTATCACATCACAGGGCTACACAAGGGTCCATCTGGACACCGGTAAGCAACATACTAATCCATGAGCCAAGAGCCAATATCCATCTCACATAATCCATGCCTCACACTCAATTGTTTGATGGTGTTAGGCCACACACACATGGTGAGACCATCCAAGCAAGACCATAATGACCTATCTCTTGTTGAATAAGGTGGTTAGCCTTCAATAGATAATCATCACACATAGGTGGGTAGTGGGTCCTAGCTAAGTAACAACTCACATACCCCCATCCTCAAGGTTCCCTGCATCTACTTCCTCATATACACTCAACCGAGTTTGGCTCTCTCGTTCCCAATGATGAATCACATTACAACACAAGACCAACATTTGAAAACAACAAATAGAAAATTAGTTTAGCCACCAAAGATCATAAATAATTATCAAATAAAGATTCAATTTCAGCAATAAAGCAAGAAATGTGCACAATTTCAACATTAAATCATATTTAACCTTGAGGGCTATGAGTAGGGAAATTTCACAATCTATGGCTAAACCATCGCACTCAAGATAAATCAAAGTTTTTCCGGTCCTCACAATCAAAGTGAAAATTATCAATAACCAAAAGAAGATTCACAATCTTTGAAATGGCACAATACATAACTATGTGACTAACTAGTCACTAAACGAGGGAGGAGGGAACAACACCTGACTATCGCAATAGGCCCTCATGTGTGGTGGAGTGAACACACCAACCACATGGCATGAAGTGTACTCCTCAGCTACATCTCGCATCACGTCATCACACAGCATGGAATCACCAAGTGGCCCATGCACTACTTGGCTATCTACATGGAATGTGCACCTCAGCCACATCCTACATCACATCTCAATGCGACATGGTCATATGCTAGCCGGAGAAGGCACGTACTAGTCATACACCACATGGAAATGTGTCTGTGGCTCCGCAAAAGTAGGCATGCATAGAACACACCCTGCATAGTGATACCGCGTGGAAAGGGCACATGTAGGTACTCGCCGTAGACAAAGGTATACATGGCTAGGACATACCCATATGTTAACTGACCCAAACACTATCGAGAGAAAACATGAGTGTCCCTCTACAAGTGTATGATGCCCCATCATGTTCATCCCACAAGTAGGCTACCATAACACAATTTCATAATCCACCTTCATGCATCTAAGAACGTGACATCATATCTATGGCATTGTGGTAAGACACGTACAAATATGAAATGTATAATGCATATATGAGTATATAAATATGGGGCTACACGAGTCTCACCTCTCATGTGGACAAGGTCAACTCACTAATGTCAGCTCAATGTCCCTATGGACAGCCAGAAAATATGAATAAATCAATACTACTATACACAAAATTGTGGGGATTAGGCTAGTACATATGTATCAAGTACCTTGATCAATCATAAGGGGAAGTAGTGAGTACTTTCCTCGGGATGGGTTGAGCTAAGAATGCTATGCGTTGCAACATGTGTACGCTGCACATTCCACCCAAGGAACTTTGTGGCTATTACTACCCCATCACAGACTAAGGGACTAGAGAACCAAAAGAAAAGATTCTATGAAACTAACTTTTGGTTACTCTTAATACATATATAAATTTCAACCACACATGGGTTGGCCCTCAATTAGGTAACAAACATACAAGCACACATAATGGTATGGTTAATCACACACCCCAAATACAACATATCCTCCATGGATGGGTACACAATCTCACCATCCCTTGGGCACACAAATCAAGTACAGGGTATTCACAACACTCAACATGTGCACTAACACAGGATGTTCACATAACAAGGAGTGCCTTTTTCCAATTTCCTCTTACCAAAATAAAACCATTATCCACCTCTATACAAGATCAATACAACTTTCTAAGAACAAGTACTCCCAACGTCCATACAATTACATCATAGTGCAACATGGAGTAAATCAACAATTCCATGATAGCTCTCACATTCACATTCACTTTTATTAAGCAGTAAAACAACTTACTACACACATGCTAACCACATTTATTTCCCAGACATAGTGTAATATGATTACAATGTTTACCCAAGACAAGGTATGCAACATTATCAATTCAACATACATTTACCATTTTGCATTTTGAATCTAGGTATAATAATTTAATATCTACATGATTTCTTAAGACTTAACAATAAAGTTGGGGACTATAGGTCTCACCAACAAGATGCACCTATTATGAAATTATCATTAACAAGCACATGTTTTCACTATTCCGTTTTTCCTCTAAGTTTTACTTAATGCAGAATTATTTCCTACTCATATTCATACGTGTTCCATGATTGAGAATGCAACTAGGGGACTTAGGTCCTCTACCCAATGTTGATCTAATAAAACAAATCTTCATGAATGCATAACATTTGCTCATAAGAGACAAGCAAACAATGGATTTCAATACACCACACATTCAAAGATAGGCATCTTCATTAAACCAATGAGAAAAGAGAGAGGGAGAGAGAGGAATTTACAAATTTGACAACTAACAACATGATCATTCATTTTCTATTACCATATTTAATAATCTCAATGCAATATAACATGTATAAGCAACTCCAAAACCACATGGGTTTAATCAAGCAATCATTATCCCAAGGAGGTAAGGCACAAGAACACATGCGCAGAAAACTTTGCATGGTAATGAAAAACAACATGACTCAAGAAGAGAATACACACAAAAGGAACTTCTTGGCACCCTCAAGGTCAGACAGACCTTTCAATAGCATGAACCAAGAAACCAAGCAAGGATAATCTCAGGCAACACATGTCAACTATAACCCATCAACAAGCTAAGATCCAACATGCCCACCCACAACATAGGATATAGGAAAGTAATCAACCTCAACCTCGGGAGACTCTCAACCAAGGGAATCACTCAAATCTTGCAGGGTAAGGCAAGGACCAAGAGGCATCATCCCTCCACAACACAAGTCTGGATCAGGAAACTCAACCCTCTAGAATGCCAAACTAAGGCACTCAAGCAAGAGGTCATATGACTATCTTGCCACAACAAGAACTTGGAACACACACATCAAGCACATTGCAACCACATGACTACAACCACACAAGGGTCACAACCCTTTAAACAATGAAAGAGCCACACATCAAGAAGGAGACCAATCAGAACACACTTCTTAGTAGCCTCGAGGGTCTAACTAACCCTCACAAAACATTCCTTAATAGGGTGATCCCACAATAGTGGTTTACAATTTTTTGCCAAACTAGACATTGAAATAATTTTTTTAAACTAAATTTTCACTTTCGAGCACCTATAGCAGCTAAACCAAGAGGAATTTGAAGATGATGAAAACTAGAGTTTCATGTCATTTTTTCTATAGATTCTAAATATATTTTTTTCAAAAATTTTGGAATCACATTGCACTTATTTTTCCATATCCCTCGAAAACTAGTTTTTCATAAAACAACATTTTTTAAAAGTGATGCTCACCGTATAACGCATAACTTTTTTTCCATAAAGGATAAAATTATAATTCTTTCGAATTTACATTTGCAACTTTAATATCTAGTACTTCCACTTGGTTAGATAGGTTTTTGTTGAATATTTTTTCATTAATCAAGTTTTGAAGTCCAACCAATTACAATTTAGACATAGGATGACCGTATAATGCGTAACTTTTTTAGTATGCATCGAAATTCAATTTTATTTTTTTTGTTGGATCAAGGACTTTAAAATATAGTGCACTCATATTTTTATTTTTATTTTTGTTAATATTTTGTTTTTCCACATGTGTAGTACAGAGAGCTTGATTTTCGATGAAAAACCTATATTCACAAGAAATAAAAAATAAATATAATAATCAAATTAAATTTAATTAAAATTATACTTTTTTGGAAGCTTATAATAAATACTAAATATAAAAAATAAATTCTCAATAAATTCATTCGATCCCCCAAAAGGTAAATCAAAAGTGGTTTTTTATCATCATTTTGATAGGTGTAAAGGAGACTTCGTTATAGGTATGGTTTAAAACTAGCCAGGTTCTATCTAAGGGGGCTTGGTCTAAGGTGGTTTGATCAAACCATATTCAATTGGAATCCTTTAAATGAAAAATTTAAAGGCTTAAATCATTATATTTCCTAAAAATATGTGATTTTAGCAAAAATCAAGATCTCCCAGAAAGTGTAAACCACTATTGTGGCAGCACCCAACAGGACATGTCAGGGGCGGGAAACAACACTTGTTGCCATCCACCACACACAACACCCAATAAAGTCTCAACCATAAGAAGGGATCCCAATGTTGCAACAAAGGTTCCACCTCTAACTCTTCCTCTGGCTCTGCCCTTAGGGGCATCCTAAAGGAAACAAGGAACACATAAAAAATAGATCATCACAAAGACGATCTATACACCATACTATGGCATAAATGCTAATCAACAAGACTATGAAAACAATATAACACCCTCATGCCACACACGCCAAACATAGCAAAACATAGAAGGCTCAAGTACGTCAGAGCTCCCAGTGTGTGAACATGGGCTCTTATACCAAATGTAACATCCCGCTATGCAACCCCAAAGGTTAAGAGCCAAAAGGGCAAGATACATTTTTTTAAAAACAAAAAGGTTAATATACACAAAAAAAGTTTCCAATACATTAATACGACCATATACAAGGCCAAGTATGGCCTAATGGAGCCCAAGGGAGAGAATCAATCTACCCTCCAAAGAAAAATCGAACAAGAGCAAATAAGATAGCTCCTAGGAAGATGCTCCAAAACCTTAGCAGTGTTGCTTCAGAACCTTAACAGTGCTGCTCCGGAACCATCAGTGCTGCTCCAAAACCTTGACAACGTTGCTCTGAAACTTAAAGCACTGCTCTAGAACTTATAGCGCTGCTCTAGAACCTTGATAGTGCTGCTCCGAAACATGTAGCACTGCTCCTGAACCTAACAGTGCTGCTCTAGAACTTACAGTGCTACTCTAGAACCTTAATAGCACTGCTCCAAAAGTTGTAGCACTACTCCAAAACTTTAACAGCGTTGTTCTAGAACATACAATGCTGCTCCAGAACTTAGGCAACAACTACACAGATTAAAATAACATGTGATGCACTAGAAACTTAACCATATGATACAAAAAGAAATAAAATACATCTAGAGCTTTAATTTAACATGAATTAAGAATGAATCCATAAAATAATTATCATAGAACATATGATTTTGATACCAACACCGCAACCTAAAAGACAAACATAATCATCACATATCTTCTCATTAAATTTATGATTTATTTCACTCTCAAGTGAGTACAATGAGCATAAAGGAAAATATTTGAATACAATAGCATTTACGTGATTAAATTCATCATCTAAAAGATAAATACGGAAGAGGGGATGGCTCCAACGGTGCTCCAATAACCTGTACACCGGTCCCCAATGGCAGTGGAAACACCTCCCTACCATATGGACTCAAAAGAGGCCACCCCACCGTACTCAGAGATAGTCAAAAGGCCCAAATAGAGGTGGCAAGACAAGGGAAAGGTAAGGCCAATAATCACATCAATTACGAAGCCAAAAAGGAAGGAAAACCACACAATCAAAGTCATCGCAAGAAATGCTCATCCAATGTCATGACGTGTATTACTCACATCTACCAAGGGCTAGATAATATAGTGCATATTAGATGAAGTTTCATCATGCGTGATCGAAGGGATGGCACCACATGGAATCAAGTACACCTCTCATAGGGACGAGGAGACTCAATCATGCCTGAATCCATGCCCTACAAATGGATGGGCCTTCTCGAGTGCAACCTTAGCCTTTATAAGCGCTCAAGGCCATGCACAAGGACTCATTGTCTTAATAGTTTTTTACCCCATTAATTTTATTTAGTTATCACTTGTTTACTCTAACTCTGCTACTAGTTCCCCTAGCAGCCACTTACGGGCCTCAGGCTCGTAAAGAGCCACTCCATATGACCACTCTATTACCTAAACCTATGTTCATCTCATTTAACCAAACGAGGAAACAAAACAATACATGAAATGAAGGAAAGGCCACAAATATTAAAGACAACCAAATAATACTACTGTAAAACACACATTTAATGGTTGTAAATCAGCAAGAAATGAAGGCATAGAAAACAAGTAAAAAATTCAAAGTGCCCGAATTATGAATCTAAGCCTGACCCAGTTTGGATTTGGGCATTTCAAGTCAAAATACATCTTTTTATTTTTTTAATTATAGGGCCAAAATAAGTGTTGTACAAAAAGATGTCTTTTTCCACTCAAGGCAAGCAAAAAACATACTAAATTAAAAGTGCCCAGATTTCAAATCTACCAAAACCCAATTGAGGTATTGACATCCCTACATGAAATCCACCCTTATTTTTCATTTTTATCAATAGGGTAATGAGCAGAAATAGAAAACATAGTTTTCTTACAAATTGGGCAAAAGGCAAAAAACATAAAAAAGATCCCAAAATAGATTTCTCTCATAAACCCAATTCGGTTTGCTGGAAATCTGCAAATTCAGTCACACATAAATCCCCACATGGCAGCAATAATCAACTAAAACAAACCAAAATTCAACTCCAAACAATACAAAACAAAACATAAGGGAGTTTCCTCAATTTTTCATCGGACACAATAACCCAAATTAGAAAGAAAATTTACCAGCCAAGCATCAAAGAAGAAATATAAAAAAATTACCTCAAAATGCTCCATAAACAAAATAGAGAATATGCTCAATGGAGAAGTCACGGACAAGCTCCAAAAACAAACAACAAACAAGAGCTAGCGTGTTGGTTTTAACAGTTTAATGCCCACAATCTTCTTCACAGAGAACTTTCACTATCTCCCCAATCAATCACCCAAATTCATAGGGTTTCTTTCACCATCCAAAATAGAAATTTATCTCCTCTTTTCAAAATAAAAGTCTTGCCCAAAAACAAAGATCTCTTTTCTTTTTATATTTTTCCCAAAAACCAACTAAAAGGGAATAAAACATTTTTAAATAAAATTATGCATTAAAGCTCCCCCAAAAGGAACAACTAAGAAAAATCACAAAATAAAAAATATTAAAATACGCATGAGATAATAATGAAAACCAAAACCAAATACCTCAATGAGACAAGCAGGAAAGTCACATAACTTGGGAGAAGAGTGCTTAGAAAGTTACCATTAGGTAACCAGATAGAAGACAACAATACAGAAAGACTGCCCTAATAAGGTATAGTGGGCTAGGTAGGGGATATTGGCCTGTGACTACCTCCAATAACCACCAACGGGGATATGAGTACGCTCAGGCCTGAGGATCCAGTCGGAATCGATACTTAGTGCCTGCATCACTTCCAATTACATGTCAAAGTACATGTGCATTTACATATATCATATACTAAAATCAATATTAATCATCAGGGAGTCATGATATCGTAAGCATCTCAAATATGAGTGTTACAACATCATCCCTTTCCTATCCATAATCATACATAAGTAATGATAACAAGATATAAACATATAAGCATGTAATCTCAAATAATAACTAATCATCAATGTCTAATCTCATTATAACAACATTTAGCAGTTAGAATACTAAATCAAAATTAAATGTTATCTTACCAGCCAAAGATTAGAGGGGTGTTACACCTCATCTACCAGCATTTACTACCCTTGCTTCCATCATACAACAATGACATAATACATTAACACTTCCGCAAGCAAACACTTATGTTTAAGCTTTTTTGTATCAAGGACACCAACTCCACCACATTGTGGACCACAACAGTTTTGAAACCCTCCAATATGCTATAGAACAGGGGCAGAGCGAATGAATTTTACAATAGTCTACTATCAAACCAACATTGTTGTGATGCCAAAAAAAAAAAAGATATTAAATGCACAAAAATCTCTTTTACAGTTTCCCTATTTGTCTATAATATTTAGTGCCAAATATTGTAGCTTGAATTTTGAATTGACAACCCAACAGTTTCACATATTACTTGTCTTTTATCAATATGTTTCGAGATATAGAGAAATTGTAAAAGAACTGTTAGGAAATCACTTTAAGAATTAGGGATGAATGACAAATGATCGAAACCCGCATGAAACATATTGATAAAATAAAAGTAGTATATACATAAGAGTTGGCTTGTGTGCTAGAGCCCATGAAGCTCCATGATGTGAATATAGTTGGGAGTAGAATGCCTGTGCATTTAGAGCTTTTTCTTTCCAACACCATATATTTCTTGCTGGTTATATACATGGATACACAAATTCTCTGAAGTGCTAGCCTACGAAAACCATACTCTACTCTATCGATTTCATTTCATATTCTTCCCACAACTCTATTTTCAACTTCCCGAATAGATCCCTTGTTGACAATTCTTTACCAACATGGCATGTAGTCAAAAAATTCCATTTTATATCTTCCTATTTAGAGCATATGGTGCTAACCTCTTTTATTGTATATCTATATTGTTTAATTTATAATACTACAAAAATACAATGGACATTCAAAAAAAAAAGTCTATTGTAATCTGTCAATTTGAAATTCTTCATCCACGGTCGTAGAACTCAATCCAACCGCAAGTATAAATTCACTTTGTGTTATACCTGTTTCAAATTGGTTGTAATTGTTTCCAGTTTCCTTCACATTAAGGTGTCTAGACACATGGGTGGACCTGAAAAACATATAGATGTGTAGGGAGATATAGATATATTTTCCAACATATAAAAACATCCCTTTTATGTATATGTATATGTGTGTGTATATATATATGTATATATACATATACATATGTATATGTATATGTATATATGTAATGTGTATATATATGTATGTGTATATATATGTATGTGTATATGTATATGTATGTCTATATATATGTATATGTATATGTATATGTATATGTATATGTATATGTATAGGAATAAGATTTAACTACAATTTCTCCATACATACACAACGATAATCTCTTTCAAATCTCCAAACTGGGTATAACACCAAAGATGGAAACATATCACAAGAAGATCTAACAATAATTACATGCATATATATATATATACATACAATGTGAACTATATGTGAAAAGAAATCATTGGAAATATAGACAGATACATATAAGCATATATATATATATATATATATATATATATATATATATATATATATATATATATATATATATATATATATATATATATATATATATATATATATATATATATATATATATATATATATATATATATATATATATGTTGAAGATAAATAGACTAATTGTATAATAGGTGTTGGAATAACACTTATTTGATACTAAATATTATATATAAAAAGTGAAATTGGAAAGAAGGGTTCACCATGCTTGAGTTGGTTGCCTCCGTGTGTGGAAAGAGCATGGTAAGTGTTTTCTCACATCAGAGTTGATGCATCCTATCGTTGTTGTATGATGGAATAGATTCTTACAAGGAAAGAAGCGTTAGTAACAATTGTAAGATATATTGGAATAACATTTAACAATCACATGTAAATGTCAAATGGACAAAATCCTTTGGCATCCTTTGAATTTCTTTGGTCTGTGTGTTTTTGTATCATCTGTCATTTACCTATGACTCTTGCGTGTTTTCCTAATTGATATAAGATGGACAATCTATCTAAGAGTTAGCTTGTCAATTCTAAATTCAACCTACACTATTTGACACTAAACACTATAGAAAAAAAGGTAAATTCTAAAAGAACTATTAGGAAAATACTTAGGAACCACAACAACATAACAAATGATCATAAATCAACTTTGCAATATGGAGCATGGAACAAGGAAACTACAATAATGAATAGTTTGTTATAGGAAACGACAAAAATCAATATCATGAAGAACAATTTATTACTGTGAACTTGAAACAAATGAGAGAAAAAGGGTATGATGAAACATATTGATACAAGGCACATAACATGTTCCATCCAAACAAAATAACCACAATTTTTTTTTTAATTTTTTTAAAATTTATAACAATCGTTCTTACAAGAACAATAGAATAATTTGTTGTAGGGCCCTTCAAATAATATCATGAAACATATAGATATAAAATAACCTATCTACGTAATAGTTAAGTTGTCAATTCTAAATTCATAATTTTTTTGCAACTGTTATCAACCAATGAGGTACATTTAACAACATACTTTGTTCAAGAGGCAAGCTCCACATCATCATAAAAATACCCAGGAAAGTCTCCTCTATTTGTGTATAATATTTATTACCAACCGATGTAGCTCAAATTCCCAATCAACTCTATGGCATTATACCCATTTTGCATAGATTATTACCACCCATTACATTCACAAGTTTTGTTTACTGTGAGTTCACTGCGAAAGAATGTAGTTCAAATTTTCAATTGACAGCTCAACTCTTACATGTACATTTCTTCTCTTGTATGAATATGTTTATTGTGTTTTTTTGATGATTTTTCATTTACCTATGATTCTTAAGCAACCTAGAATAATGAAGAGTCTGCTATGCGGAACTGGGGAAAAGATTATCATGAAGAAAAATTTGTTATGGGAAACTTGAAACTGAGATTGAGGCATAATTTTTATAATACTCTAGTATCAAACCAACACCACAATGACTCTTTTGACAAGGCAACCTAATGAGTATATTTTTTGCCACATTTCAGAGCATACTTTCCCTTACTAACCCTAACCATATTTTTTGATGAAAGAAAGAAGATTTAACTGTTATTTCTCTATCCATGCAAACCCATAATTCCAAACACCAATGTACAATGACTTATAGATTCCAAACAACAACATTTTTAACATAAACAATAAATAAATCATTTTTTGCAAAACACCCTTTTAAAATGACTTAGAGATTGTGAAGAACACTAGTTTTCAATCCCTTCAATCTACGATAGAATGGAGTTGAAGTCATCAATTTTTAGAATGTCCCCATATTGAACCAACCATGGACCCGAACCTGATGATTTTTAGAATAGTGTGCTATCAAACTAGTACCACTATATATGTATATTTACATATACATACATACATATACATATATACATACATATATATATATATATACATATGTGTGTGTATATTGTAGCACCCCTCCATTTTGGCTCTTTGATCATATAGTGTTTTCTTGTTATGCTTTGTTCTACTAGTACTTTGACTATGGTACTTAGTTCTATTTGATCACAAACTGTTAAGCGATGTGTATGTTATATTTTAATGTGATGGAATTTACTCCGATGTTATCATTATGGCCTATTTTGAATTAGCTTAGTAGATATTTAATTAATGATGTTTTATGATTTTGAGTGTATTATTGATGTTAGACTCGTTAGTTAGAAATTCTATAATGGTGAAGGGGATGGGATTGTATCACTCTTTTGCGAGCGACCTACGATTCTGAGATTTTCTCTTCACGTTGTGTTTTATTATATCATATATATTCATTTTTGATATACTCTTTGTTCACAGGTTGACAAGTATAGGACATCGACTCCACCTAATTTTATAAGTTTGAGCATGTCTAGTGACCAACGGTATTCGATTGGGATATAGTAGCCAGGTTTTCCGTGCCAAGTCATCACACTAGTCATAGTGTGTTGTCAGATTGTAGTCAGGTTTAGTTGTGTTAATGTTTCCCTTTTCACCTTGGTTTTTATTTAATTTTAAATTTTAAAGTTAAATAAATGGCTTGTGTAGTTAAATTGATGATTAAATATATCTGGTTGTAATATTAGAAATGTTAGTTATTTTATTAATTGATTTAATTTAATTGATAAAATAATATAATCTTGGATTATATTTATTTTATTGATTAATTAAATTAATTGTGAGTAATTGAATTAAGTTATCCATCTTGGAATTAAAAGTGTTAGATTCTTTTTGAAAAGAAAAAAAAATTAAAACTTTTAAATTCTTTTTGTGAATTTTTTTTTTAAAATGTATGAAATTATTTTGGAAATGAAAAGGTTTAAAAGCAATTAAATTCTTTTGAAATAGGAATTTAGAAAAATGAAATAATAAAATAATGTCATTTTGAAAGAAATTTTGGGTTTTAATTTTAAAAAGAAAATCAAATATCTCCAAATTTGGAATAACTATAGTGGATGGGATATTTTAGGGTATTTGACCAAATTTAGGGAAAAAAAATAGGAAAGACTTTTAATTCTTAAAATTTGGCTATGAGAAAAAAAGGAAGGAGAGTTCTTCATGGTTTGTTGATGCTTTTTGGATTTTGGGTGAGGATTTGGAAAAAGCTTTGGAAAATCTTCTTGCAGGGAAGCTCAACTATCTTCTTCAAACTCTCCTTCAAGTTGCAGATCACAGGTTTTCCTTGCTTATTGTTTTACAAAATTGCATTTTTCAATTTGAAAAATTGCTTGAAAATCTTTTTGAAAACCCTATTTAAATCTTGAAAATAATTTAGATTGTTGTTGAAAAACAAAGCCTACAACATAAATTTTCAATTTCAACAATAGAAAAATGGAAAAAATGCAAAATAAAATTTGAAAACTTCTATTTTGGATTCGAAATAGTTCATATCAATTTGAAATTTAAACCAAGAAATTGTGTTCATAAATTAATTCTATTGCAAAAAATTTGTTGAGAAGTTGCGCAATTTGGCTGTAAATGGAAATTTTAGGTATATATTTATACATATATTTGTATATATATATATCCTTTATATATATATATATATTTACAAACATATATATAAATATATTTTAAAGATTTTGGGAATGTTGTTTTAAAATTTTATACACATAAATTTTCATGTGCAAATGAAACGGGGGAGGGTTTTTTTTTTTGTTTGAAAATAAATTAATAAAATATTTTTTTATTTGGGTTTAATGGTGGGGGGCCACAACCATGCTGCACACAGCCATGCCCTATGGAGGGGAACTGCTATGGCAGTGCTCCCCACAGTCGTGGGAAAGGCACTGCCACAGGCAGTGTCTGTAACACCCCTCCATTTTGTTCCTTTGATTGAACAGTGTTCGTTATGTATGTTTTGCGTTGTCAGCACATTGGTTGTACTTGATTACTTTGACTGCTCATTGATAAGCGATGTAAATATTGTGTTTTGATGTGATGGTACTTTCTTTAGATAATATTACTATTTCATGTTATGGATTAAAATTATCATGTATGTGAATTATTGATGCTTTATGCTTTGATTACACCATTGATGAATAGAGGCGTTAGTTAGAGATATTGTATTGGTGAAGGGGACAGGATCACATCACTCGCACACAAGTGCCCTGTGATTCCACGATTCCCTTTTTACGGTGTGTTTTAATATTTATATATATATGTATGCATGTTCGACACTCGTGTTGTATGCAGGATACAGGTATAGGACATTGACTCCACCTGATTTCATAGGTCTGAGCATGTCCCTTGTTCAACAGAAAATGATTGGGAGATAGTAGCTTGGGTTTCTATGTCATGACATCACCCTAGCCATAGTGGGTCGTCGGGTTGTGAGTTGGGATAAGTTAGTTTCTTGTCATCTCGTCTCTCTTTGCTTGTGTGATTAAATTTCATAGTGAAATGGTGTTTGCTTTATTTAAATTTATTGCCAAAATTCATAAAAGAGTGCTTGTTAATTAATTAATTAATTTAATTCAATCAATAAAATGACCTAATCATGAATTAGATTTATTGTTGATTAATTAAATTACTTCAATTGTGTTAGCTTTAATAGATATTGTGGCAAATCAAAAAATAGTAATTGCCTTGCATTCCTCTTGAAATAAAGTTTTTTTTGTTAAATGCAATTAGCAAATTCAATTTTGTGGATAAAAGAGAATTTTGTTTTAAATAATTGTTATGCATTTGAAATGGGAAATAGAATTGTTTTAGTAAATTTCAAAAATGAAAATATCCAAAAATATCCAAAATAGCAATAACTATGGTGGGTGAACCCAAATTAGGGGTTTGACAATTTTGGAGAAGGGCATAAGGAAATGCATTTTCTTTTTTGAATTATCTTTTTTTGAAAATGGTAATTTTGGAGAGCAACAAGAAACTTGAAAATTCTTGGAGAAAATTTTGAAGAAGGATTGGAAAGATTGGTTGAAGCAAGATTCGAAGGAGAGCAACCTCCATTGAAGGATTCAAATAGCTTGGACAAAAACAAAAGGTTCCATGCTTTTTTTATTATTATGCAATCTCATTTTGAAATCCTATTGCTTTTTGTTTGAAATGGTTCAATTTGTTAATGGAATTCAAACTATGATTGAAAACCCATGAGAAGATCTTCATTTGAATTTGAACAAAAGAACTCTCAAACTTAGTGAAAACAAAAAAAAAGTGAAAGAAAACTATCTATGAAAATCTTGAAATCAAGCATGGAAATTCAATAGTTTTCTTTGAAAGTGTAATTGCTTGGAAGATCTCAATTCATATTGTGAGAAATCTTTATTTTTGTGTTAAATCTAGCAATTTCAATGGCAAATTATTGTAATTCTCAGATTGAGGATTTGCTCAATCTGGGTATCAAAAATAAGCATTTTTACAGTCATTTATTATGACTGTGTATATACATACATATATATACATACATATATATACATACATATATATACATACATACATATATACGTATATATATGTATATATCTATATATACATATATATATATGCAAATTTATATACATTTATTTATTTGTGAAATGTTTATATCAAAAAATTTGAACAATGAGAAACTGTGTTTTTTTTACCAGTCTAGGTTTTACCCAAAATTTTTGCCTTTTTATCAGTCGAAGGCGTGTGAAAATCCGCATGGCGGATTGTTTTAAATGATGGGCTATGTGTATTGGGGGAGGGTTTAAACCCTTGGCCGCCCCAAGAATGGCGATGGCTATCTGTGGAGGCAGCGTCGTTGCTGCCTACACCGATCACCGCCCCCATTCATGGGGGCTGCGTCCCCTGTTCAAACAGGGTGTGACCAAACCCTAAAATGTGGATGGCGTTTGGTTTAAAATTTACTTTTTTAAAATTTCATTTATTATATTTATTAAATATAAAACATATAACATATTGTATATTATATGTTTTATATTTAATATATATAATATGAAATTTGTTTTTAATATTTTATTTTTTCAATTAAAATATAATTTATATATATTAATATATATGTTATATATAATAATTTAATATTATTATATAATATATATATTATAATATGTGTATAACATATTTTAATAAATGCTTAAGTAATTATCATGCACATGTAAATATTAATTATATATATATATAGATATGTAATTAGGTATATATATATATATATCGAGTGTATATATATGTATATCTGATTATATAGATATTTAATAAATATATATGTATTTTTAAATGTCATTTATTTTCTAAATGAAAGGAATATTTAAATTATAATGAGTTAATTGTTAAGGGATAAATGAAAGTTGATTTATGGGAAATTATTCGTTATTAAAAGAAAATAAATTGATTTAAAGATATTGTGTGTATTGCGTCAACAAGAATCAAACGAACATTCAAACCCTTATGTAATTGTGCAAGAACCTAGTTATTTAAACTATTTAAATGCACTAATGCGATGAATGATTGGATTTACGAAATCCGAAGGTAGATTACCTTATTTTGTTTGCAAGCTTTCTTTCGTTGTTGGGTACTTATTCTTGTTGGGTGTTGAGTCGGTTCTCGTAAGTCTTCCAGATTGAGTCATCTTTTATGTGTTTTGGGGTTGTCAGCATGTCATTCAACTTTGTTTTCCATGGGTAGTGTTTACGTGTGTCCAGTGTTATATCTGATTATCTTGGGCGGGTTTTATCTACTTCATGTCGTGGTTGGGGATTCATTATCCCTAGGTTGTATTTGAGTACCTTTGGTGGTGGCGTAGTTCCATGTGTTGTCTTAGAGAAGTGGCTTGCATCGAGAGCTGACACACAATGTGGTGCTAGGAGATCTCAATGCAAGTTGGTTAATTCAGTGAAAACCTAAACCAATTAATTAGCATAGGTGGTACCAACATTTAAAAAGATTAATTTTGCCTCGCTCATGGATGCAAGTGCTTGTATAGACTTGGGATGAGACAAGAAGGCCTGGAATTGCAAGATCGTTATCTTGTCCCTTTGAAAGATAATTGATTCTACATTGGTTTGCATGTGGGGCTGGGAGTCATTAGAGGTTACCAGGATATCCCAAGATGGAGGCCGGGACCTAGGAAGACTTGCTAGGATATCCCATGCAACATTGTGATGACACTTCTCCTAAGTCTACATTATGTTTGTATTTGTGATGTGATTACTATTTCAAAACTGGAATCATAGTAACCTTTGTGTCATGTGATGTCATGTTCGTATCATTTTTTAGTTGAGTCAAGTTGCCTATGTTTAGTGGTTGTTGGTCTTGACTTGAAACCCTTGTTACTATCTCCTAGGACGTGGGGTGAGCCTTTGGGTATCACATGGTTGGGTGGAATGTGCACCTTACTCCATTGTTTTGGCATTGGATTTTGAGGATGGGAGTTTCGTGTTGGAGAGCTCGTGGAATTCCAATTGCTACCTTGGTTTTATTTAAAATAGTTGCTCTTGTATTTTATTTACCCCTCATTGTTATCGAGGGTGAAATTTGTAATAAACAATCATGTTATTGAATTACCTCATACTGGGAATGAGAGATGTAATTGTAATTATATAACTTCTGTTGGTAACCATGATGGATCTCATGGTCTTAATGAAAATCTCATGTATGGAATTTATGTGCTTTAATTAGTTAAGTGAATGTCGTTATGTTTCATTTCATGCATGTTGTATTAATTTGTGATTTAATTATCTTTGTCTTGTAACCTTAGGGGATTGTTGGCGTGGGGTTGTGATCATACTTGTATTTGTAATTAAACAAAAAAAAATTGTGCATTTGTTTAGTAGTTGCAACTTCCCCTAGGGTTGCATGGTGGGGGCATTACACGTGGTATCAGAGCCTAGGTTTAAACACTGGGAACTATGGGATTATGATGACCCCATTAAGCTTTTAGTTGTGTGGGTTTTAATTGTGTGTTGTGCTTAATACCCTTTTTGTGTCTGTATAGGATAATGCCTCCCAGGCGTGGAAAAGGTGGGGGTCGTAGATGTGGCCGTTTACGCGGTCGCATTGGGGAACAACAAGACCCACCTCCACATGTTCCACTTGTTTCTGACCATGAGGAGTAATAGGATTCTTAGAATATTCAGGGAGATGGCAATCAGAATCTGGATGCACCTAGGATCGAGGACACTTAGTTGCGCTAGTTTTTAGAGGAGACCCTTGCCTGCCTTGGGCCTAGGTAGGAGGTAGAGCCAGTGGTGGTTGGAGAGAGAGAGGTACCAGTTCACTCTGATTTAGAGGTAGCAACCCATATGAGGGATTTTCTTAGAGCACGACCACCCACGTTCGATGGATTAGGCAATGGTTTGGAGGCAGAGACATGGCTCATTGACCTTACTAGGTGTTTTGCTATGCACCCATATGGGAGCAACACTCAAGCTAGGTGCGCTATCATGTACTTGAGGGGATTTTCCTCCACTTATTGGAGATTAGAGGAGCAGAAGCTCCATTTGGATATTGGTACAGTTTCTTGGGAGTTATTTCTATAGCGGTTTCGGGCTAGATTTCTTTCCGAGCATTGGAGGCAACGTCGAGGGGATGAGTTCCACACACTTCAACAGATGACTATGTTAGTAGAGATGTATGAGTGTCATTTCTATGAGCTCAAATAGTATGTGGGCATAGGTGATGATGAGGGCATGTTGGTACAACATTTTCTCAGGGGCTTAAATGCATGTATCAGTGGTGGAGTGCGGGTTTTTGAACCCAGGACCATGGAGGGAGTGGTTGACAAGGCCAGGCTCATTGAGAACCTAGCGATGGCCTTAGGTGGTCATGTAGAAGTGCAGGTGGGCAGTGGTTCAACAGCTGGGACTAGTGCTTGAGGAGGTCAGCCTCAGGGAGGTGCACCTTCTAGAGCTCAGGAGGGTCCATCTCAGAGTGGTTAGCAGCAGGAGTAGGGTTCTCAAGGGAAATGGAAGGGTTTCCAGCAGAGGCAAGGGGATAGGAATTGGAGGCGCATGAGATGCTTCAACTCTAAGCAGCTAGTGCAGAGTTCTCATTCATCTTTCAGGGGTAGTGCACAGCAGTCTAGTGCACCACCTGCAGGCAGGGGCTTCGGTAGAGGCACTGGATGTTTTGTGTGTGGCCAATAGGGTCACATAGCGAGGATGTGTCCCAATAAGGGTGCATCGGGTTATTCTCAGGTACTAGCTATGTTAAAGCCGACTGTAGGTGATGCAAGCCATGGGCATCGAGTATTTGCAGCGGTTTACAACCACCAGGCAGAGCACCAGGGTATAGTTGTTGAGGCTTATGGTATGTTGGGGGTAACCTAGTTTCTATTCTATTTGATTCTGGAGCATCTGATTCCTTTGTTTCTTCATCAGTCGTGACGCGATGTAGACTAGATGCGGTAAAGTAGGTCGATAGGTGGCAGGTAGAGTTAGCTTCAGGTGCAAAATTTGCATCCCTTTCCCTTGTGCTAGAGTGTAGGTTAGAAGTTAGACCTCTCCAGACTACCTTGGACCTACGTGTTATTCCATTGGGTTCTTATGATGTCGTCATAGGAATGGATTGGCTAGAGGCTCATAGTACAGTCATTGATTGTCGACGTAAGTCAATTAGATGCATTGGGGCATCTGGTAGAGAGGTAGAGGTAGTGGGGGTTCAGAGGCCAATATCTTTGAGGATCATCTCAGCTATGCAGTTAAGAAGATGTGTGCGGAAAGGTTTCCAATTGTTCACTATTATAGTGGATGATTTGGGTCTAGGAGGTGGAGAAGAGAAGATTTCTCTTGATAGTCACCTCATCCTTCAGGAGTTTTTCGATGTCTTTCCAGATGAGATTCCAGGGATGCCTCCTTAGAGGGACATTGACTTCAAGATAGACTTGGTATCTGGATCAGAGCCCATTTCACGAGCTCCCTATCGTATGACTACTTAGGAGATGAAAGAGCTTAGGTTGCAGCTTGAGGAATTGCTAGAAAAGGGTTTTATTCACCCTAGTGTTTCTCCATGGGGAGCATCTGTCATCTTTGTGAAGAAGGACGGTTCACTTTGGTTATCCATTGATTACCGATAGTTGAACAAAGTGACCATCAGAAATCGGTATCCTCTTCCTAGGATTGATGATCTATTCAATCAGATCAAGGGTGCTACCATCTTTTCTAAGATTGATCTCAAGTCAGGATATCATCAGCTTCGAATCTTTGAGTCAGATATTCATAAGACCACGTTCTGAA
Source organism: Sequoia sempervirens (assembly GCA_007258455.2). Classification (NCBI taxonomy): domain Eukaryota; kingdom Viridiplantae; phylum Streptophyta; class Pinopsida; order Cupressales; family Cupressaceae; genus Sequoia; species Sequoia sempervirens. The sequence goes on from VDFB02000017.1 coordinate 223,782,169, forward strand.
TGTGGTATGGTCACTATGAGTTCATAGTTGTGCCATTTGGTTTGACGAATGCATGCCCTTAGTGTTCATGAGTCTTATGAATGGGGTATTTCATACATACCTTGACAAGTTTGTTCTTGTGTTCCTAGATGATATTTTGGTATACTCTAGAACGATGGAGGAACATGAGGAGCATTTACGATAGGTATTGCAGTGTTTGCAAGATAATCAGCTATATGCTAACTTGTCGAAGTGTGAATTCTTTAGGACTAAGGTTCAATACCTTGGTCATGTGATCTCTGTGGAGGGTATTTCAGTGGATCTTCCAAAGATCCAAGCGATCTTAGATTGGCCTGTGCCCATGAATGTGGCAGAGATATGTAGCTTCATGGGGCTAGCGGGTTATTACAGGCGATTTGTGTAGGACTTTTCGAGGTTAGGTCATCCTATCACCTCCCTTCAGAGGAAGGGAAAGAGGTTTGAGTGGTTTGAGAAGTGTGAGACAGCCTTATAGTGTCTTAAGGGGAAGTTGACCAGTGCACCTATACTTGCGATACCAGATCCTATTGGGGACTTTGTAGTTTGTACAGATGCATCCTTGGAGGGATTAGGTGCAGTATTGATGCAGGAGGGTCGTGTCATTGCATATGAGTTACGAAAACTCAAGGATCATGAGCTAAACTATCCTACCCATGATCTTGAGTTGGCAGTAGTGGTTCATGCATTGATGAGATGGAGGCACTTTCTTCTTGGGCATAGGTTTGAGCTGCATAGTGATCATAGGAGCCTTCAATATATCTTCACGCAGCCCAACCTTAATGCTGGGCAAAGGTGATGGATGGAGTTTCTCTGTGAATATGACTTTGAGGTGAAGTATATCCAAGGCAAGGAGAATGTAGTTGCAGATGCCCTTAGTAGGCGAAGGATTGAGTTATCTGAGTTGACTCTTATTGTTGATTTTCAGAGTCAGATTCTTTCTGCCCTCCTAGCTGATAGTTGGTATCAGGATGTTAGATCGGTAATGGAGGCAGGAAGACCCCTTGAGGGTAGATATTTAGGATACTCTCTAGATGCTGATGAGATATTGAGACACATGGGACGCATATACGTTCCCCCATCATGTGAGCTTCACGCTTTGGTCATGACTGAGGCACATCGTGCACCTTATTCAACCCATCCAGGGGTGAAGAAGATGTATGTAGATTTGCGTCAGTTATATTTTTGGCCAGGGATGAAGCGAGATATTGCAGATTTTGTGTTGAGGTGTCTGGAGTGTCAGAGGGTGAAGGCTGAACACTAGCATCTAGTAGGGTTTTTGCAGTCACATTTAGTACCAGAGTGGAAATGGGATATAATCTCATTGGATTTCATTGTCGGTTTACCTAACTCTTTGAGATGACATGATGCAATTATGGTGATAGTGGATAGGTTGACGAAGGTAGCACACTTCTCACCTATGCGCTCTTCCTATACCGCATCATCCATAGCTAGAGTGTTCATGGAGGATATAGTGAGGTTACATGGCATTCTGCGTCGGATTATCTCTGACAGGGATCCTCTGTTCACCTCAGCTCTATGGACATCATTACAACATACGATGGGAACACAGTTGAACTTCAGTTCAGCTTACCACCCAGAGACAGATGGATAGACTGAGAGGGTCAATCAAATCCTCAAAGACATGTTGCATATGTATGTGATGGACTAGCAGACACGATGGGAGGACTATCTCTATTTGGTAGAGTTTTCCTATAATAATGACTTTCAGAGTTCTATCGGTATGGCTCCATTCCAGGCATTGTATGGGCGACCATGTCGCACTCCCTTGAGTTGGGATCCGCTAAAGGACAGAGTAACTTTGGGTCCTGAGATGTTGTAGGATATGGAGCAGCAGGTGGATAGGATTAGAGAGCACTTGGTGGTAGCACAGGATAGGCAGAAGAAGTATGTAGATGTGCATAGAGTGGATCATCAGTTTTCCATAGGCGATAGAGTCTTCTTGCGTGTGCATCCACGAAAGAGTCCAATCCATTATGGAAAAGGCTCTAAGTTGGCACCTCGCTTTGTTGGACCCTTCGAGATTCTCAAGAATATTGGTCCTGTTGCTTACCATCTTGCTTTACCGCCCAGTCTCTCACATGTGCACGATGTATTTCATGTATCAGTTCTTCGGCCATACCATCCAGACATTTCTCATGTCCTTGATTGGAATGCCTTGCAGGTAGAGGACGGCCAGCTGCCTTTGGAGCCCGTGGCCATGGTGGAGTGTAGAACACTTGTTCTTCGAGGGCGAGATATTGATCAGGTCAGGATTTAGTGGGATCCTAGAGATGACACATCATCCACTTGGGAAGATGTAGCTAGGATGAGGGAACTTTATCCCTACTTGTTTGCAGGCTTCCAAGAGTAAGCCTGACCCTAGGGGGGAGGATGTAACACCCCTCCATTTTGTTCTTTTGATCGAACAGTGTTCGTTATGTATGTTTTGCATTGTCAGCATGTTGGTTGTACTTGATTACTTTGACCGCTCATTGATAAGCGATGTAAATATTGTGTTTTGATGTGATGGTACTTTGTTCAAATGATATTACTATTTCATGTTATGGATTAAAATGATCATGTATGTGAATTATTGATGCTTTATGCTTTGATTTTACAATTGATGAATAGAGGCGTCAGTTAGTAATATTGTATTGGTGAAGGGGATGGGATCACATCACTCGCACGTGAGTGCCCTATGATTCTATGATTCCCTCTTCACGGTATGTTTTAATATTTATATATATATGTATGCATGTTTGACACTCGTGTTGTGTGTAGGATATAGGTACATGACATTGACTCCACTTGATTTCATAGGTCTGAGCATGTCCCTTGTTCAACTGAAAACAATTGGGAGATAGTAGCTTGGGTTTCTATGTCGTGACATCACCCTAGCCATAGTGGGTCGTCGGGTTGTTAGTTGGGATAAGTTATTTTCTTGTCATCTCGTCTCTCTTTGCTTGTGTGATTAAATTTCCTAGTGAAATGGTGTTTTCTTTATTTAAATTTATTGCCAAAATTCATAAAAGAATGCTTGTTAATTAATTAATTAATTTAATTCAATCAATAAAATGACCTAATCATGAATTAGATTTATTGTTGATTAATTAAATTACTTCAATTGTGTTAGCATTAATAGATATTGTGGCAAATCAAAAAGTAGTAATTTCCTTGCATTCCTCTTGAAATAAAATTAAAAATGTTTTTTTTTTGTTAAATGCAATTAGCAAATTCAATTTTGTGGATAAAAGAGAACTTAATTGGCTTTTGGGATGCAAATAGAATTTTTTTTTAAATAATTGTTATGCATTTGAAATGGGAAATAGAATTGTTTTAGTAAATTTCAAAAATGAAAATATCCAAAAATATCCAAAATAGCAATAACTATGGTGGGTGAACCCAAATTAGGGGTTTGACAATTTTGGAGAAGGGCATAAGGAAATGCATTTTCTTTTTTTGAATGATCTTTTTTTGAAAATGGTAATTTTGGAGAGCAACAAGAAACTTGAAAATTCTTGGAGAAAATTTTGAAGAAGGATTGGAAAGATTGGTTGAAGCAAGATTTGAAGGAGAGCAACCTCCATTGAAGGATTCAAATAGCTTGGACAAAAAAAAAAGGTTCCATGTTTTTCTTATTATTATGCAATCTCATTTTGAAATCCTATTGATTTTTGTTTGAAATGGTTCAATTTGTTAATGAAATAAAAACTTTGATTGAAAACCCATGAGAAGATCTTCATTTGAATTTGAACAAAAGAACTCTCAAACTTAGTGAAAAAAAAAAAGTGAACGAAAACTATCTATGAAAATCTTGAAAACAAGCATGGAAATTCAATGGTTTTCTTTGAAAGTGTAATTGCTTGGAAAGATCTCAATTCATATTGTGAGAAATCTTTTTTTTTTGTGTTAAATCTAACAATTTCAATGGCAAATTATTGTAATTCTTAGATTGAGCATTTGCTCAATCTGGGTATGGAAAATAAGCATTTTTACAGTCATTTATTATGACTGTGTATATGCATATATATATATGCAAATTCATATACATTTATTTATTTGTGAAATGTTTATATCAAAAAATTCGAACAATGAGAAACTGTGTTTTTTTTACCAATCTAGGTTTTACCCAGAATTTCTGCCTTTTTACCAGTCGAAGGCATGTGAAAATTCGCATGGTGGATTATTTTAAATGATGGGCTATGTGTATTGGGGGAGGGTATAAACCCTCAGCCGCCCCAAGAATGGCGATGACTACCTGTGGAGGTAGCGTCATTGCTGCCTACATCGGTCGCTGCCCCCATTCATGGGGGCTGCGTCCCATGTTCAAACAAGGCACGACCGAACCCTAAAATGTGGATGGCGTTTGGTTTAAATTTACTTTTTCAAAATTTCATTTATTATATTTATTAAATATAAAACATATAACATATTGTATATTATATGTTTTATATTTAATATATATAATATGAAATTTGTTTTCAATATTTTATTTTGTCAATTAAAATATAATTTATATATATATTTTAATATATATGTTATATATAATAATTTAATATTATTATATAATATATATATATTATAATATGTGTATAATATATTTTAATAAATGCTTAAGTAATTATCATGCACATGTAAATATTAATTATATATATATATATATATATATATATATATTTATAGATATGTAATTAGGTATATATATATGTATATCTGATTATATAGATATTTAATAAATATATATGTATTTTTAAATGTGATTTATTTTCTAAATGAAAGGAATATTTAAATTATAATGAGTTAATTGTTAAGGGATAAATGAAAGTTGGTTTATGGGAAATTATTGGTTATTAAAAGAAAAGAAATTGATTTAAAGATATTGTGTGTATTGCATCAACAAGAATCAAAGGAACATTCAAACCCTTATGTGATTGTGCAAGAACCTAGTTATTTAAACTGTTTAAATGCACTAATGCGATGAATGATTGGATTTACAAAATCCGAGAGTAGATTACCTTATTTTGTTTGCAAGCTTTCTTTAGTTGTGGGGTACTTATTCTTGTTGGGTGTTGAGTCGGTTCTCGTAAGTCTTCCAGATTGAGTCGTCTTTATGTGTTTTGGGGTTGTCAGCATGTCATTCAACCTTGTTTGCCATGGGTAGCATTTACGTGTGTCTAGTGTTATATCTGATTATCTTGGGCAGGTTTTATCTACTTCATGTCATGGTTGGGGATTCATTATCCCTAGGTCGTATTTGAGAACCTTTGGTGGTGGCGTAGTTCCACGTGTTGTCTTAGAGAAGTGGCTTGCATTGAGGGCCAGGACACAAAGTGGTGCCAGGAGATCTCAATGCAAGTTGGTTAATTCAGTGAAAACCTAAACCAATTAATTAGCATAGGTGGTACCAACATTTAAAAAGATTAATTTTGCCTCGCTCATGGATGCAAGTGCTTGTATAGACTTGGGATGAGACGAGAAGGCTTGGAATGGCAAGATCGTTATCTTGTCCCTTTGAAAGATAACTCATTCCACATTGGTTTGCATGTGGGGCTGGGAGTCATTAGAGGTTACCAGGATATCCCGAGATGGGGGCCGGGACCTAGGAAGACTTGCCAGGATATCCCATGCAACATTGTGATGACACTTCTCCTAAGTCTACATTATGTTTGTATTCGTGATGTGATTACTATTTCAAAATTGGAATCATAGTAACCTTTGTGTCATATGATGTCATGTTCGTATCCTTTTTTAGTTGAGTCAGGTTGCCTATGTTTAGAGGTTGTTGGTCTTGAGCTAAAACCCTTCTTACTATCTCCTAGCACGTGGGGTGAGCCTTTGGGTATCACATGGTTGGGTGGAATGTGCACCTTACTCTGTTGTTTTGGCATTGGCTTTTGAGGACGAGACTTTCGTGTTGGAGAGCTCATGGAATTCCAATTGCTACCTTGGTTTTATTTAAGCTAGTTGCTCTTGTATTTTATTTACCCCTCATTGTTATCGAGGTGGAAATTTGTAATAAACAATCATGTTATTGAATTACCTCATTCTGGGAATGAGAGATGTAATTGTAATTATATAACTTCTGTCATTGGTAACCGTGATGGATCTCATGGTCTTAATGAAAATCTCATGTATGGAATGTATGTTGTTTAATTAGTTAAGTGAATGTCGTTATGTTTCATTTCATGCATGTTGTATTAATTTGTGATTTAATTATCTTTGTCTCATAACCTTAGGGGATTGTTGGCGTGGGGTTGTGATCATACTTGTATTTGTAATTAAAAATAAATAAATTGTGCATTTTTTTAGTAGTTGCAACTTCCCCTAGGGTTGTGTGGCGGGGGCATTACACATGGTTTCAGAGCCTAGGTTTAAACACTGGGCACTCTGGGATTATGATGAGCCCATTAAGCTTTTAGTTGTGTGGGTTTTAATTGTGTGTTGTGCTTAATACCCTTTTTGTGTCTGTATAGGCTAATGCCTCCCAGGTGTGGAAAAGGTGGGGGTCGTAGACGTGGCCGTTTATGCGGTCGCATTGGGGAACAACAAGACCCACCTCCACATGTTCCACTTGTTTCTGACCATGAGGAGCAATAGGCTTCTCAGAATATTTAGGGAGATGGCAATCAGAATCTGGATCCACCTAGGATCGAGGACACTCAGTTGTGTCAGTTGTTAGAGGAGACCCTTGCCTGCCTTGGGCCTAGGCAGGAGGTAGAGCCAGTGGTGGTTGGAGAGAGAGAGGTACCAATTCACTCTGATTCAGAGGTAGCAACCCATATGAGGTATTTTCTTAGAGCACGACCACCCACGTTCGATGGATCAGGCAGTGGTTTGGAGGCATAGACATGGCTCATTGACTTGACTAGGTGTTTTGCTATGCACCCATATGGGAGCAACACTCAAGCTAGGTGCGCTATCATGCAATTGAGGGGATTTGCCTCCACTTAGTGGAGATTAGAGGAGCAAAAGCTCCATTTGGATATTGGTACAGTTTCCTGGGAGTTGTTTCTAGAGCGGTTTCAGGCTAGATTTCTTTCCAAGCATTGGAGGCAACGTCAAGTGGATGAGTTCCACACCCTTAAACAGATGACTATGTTAGTAGAGATGTATGAGCGTCATTTCTACGAGCTCAAACAGTATGTGGGCATAGGTGATGATGAGGGCATGTTGGTACAACATTTTCTCAGGGGCTTAAATACATGTATCAGTGGTGGAGTGGGGGTTTTTGAACCCAGGACCATGGAGGCAGCGGTCAACAAGGCCAGGCTCATTGAGAACCTTGCGATGGCCTTAGGTGGTCATGTAGGAGTGCAGGTGGGTAGTGGTTCAGCAACTGGGACTAGTGCTTGAGGAGGTCAGCCTCAGGGAGGTGCACCTTCTAGAGCTCAGCAGGGTCCGTCTCAAAGTGGTTAGCAGCAACAGTAGGGTTCTCAGGGGAAATGGAAGGGTTTCCAGCAGAGGCAGGGGGACAGGAGTTGGAGGCGCATGAGACGCTTCAACTCTAAGCAGCTAGCACAGAGTTCTCATTCATCTTTTAGGGGTAGTGGCAACAGTCTAGTGCACCCAAATTAGGGGTTTGACAATTTAGAATTGTTTTAGTAAATTTCAGAAATGAAAATATCCAAAAATATCCAAAATAGCAATAACTATGGTGGGTGAACCCAAATTAGGGGTTTGACAATTTTGGAGAAGGGCATAAGGAAATGCATTTTCTTTTTTGAATTATCTTTTTTTGAAAATGGTAATTTTGGAGAGCAACAAGAAACTTGAAAATTCTTGGAGAAAATTTTGAAGAAGGATTGGAAAGATTGGTTGAAGCAAGATTTGAAGGAGAGCAACCTCCATTGAAGGATTCAAATAGCTAGGACAAAAACAAAAGGTTCCATGTTTTTTTTATTATTATGCAATCTCATTTTGAAATCCTATTGCTTTTTGTTTGAAATGGTTCAATTTGTTAATGGAATTCAAACTTTGATTGAAAACCCATGAGAAGATCTTCATTTGAATTTGAACAAAAGAACTCTCAAACTTAGTGAAAACAAAAAAAAGTGAATGAAAACTATCTATGAAAATCTTGAAAACAAGCATGGAAATTCAATGGTTTTCTTTGAAAGTGTAATTGCTTGGAAAGATCTCAATTCATATTGTGAGAAATCTTTTTTTTTTGTGTTAAATCTAGCAATTTCAATGGAAAATTATTGTAATTCTCAGATTGAGCATTTGCTCAATCTGGGTATGGAAAATAAGCATTTTTACAGTCATTTGTTATGACTGTGTATATGCATATATATAGATATATACATATACATATAGATATATATATATATATATATATATATATATATATATATATGCAAATACATATACATTTATTTATTTGTGAAATGTTTATATCAAAAAATTCGAACAATGAGAAACTGTGTTTTTTTTACCAGTCTGGGTTTTACCCAGAATTTTCACCTTTTTACCAGTCGAAGGCGTGTGAAAATCCACATGGGGATTGTTTTAAATGATGGGCTATGTGTATTGGGGGAGGGTTTAAACCCTCGGCCGCCCCAAGAATGGCGACGGCTGCCTGTGGAGGCAGCGCCGTGCTGCCTACACAGGCCGCCGCCCCCATTCATGGGGGTTGCGTCCCCTGTTCAAACAGGGCGCGGTCGAACCCTAAAATGTGGATGGCGTTTGGTTTAAAATTTACTTTTTTAAAATTTCATTTATTATATTTATTAAATATAAAACATATAACATATTGTATATTATATGTTTTATATTTAATATATATAATATGAAATTTGTTTTCAATATTTTATTTTGTCAATTAAAATATAATTTATATATATATTTTAATATATATGTTATATATAATAATTTAATATTATTATATAATATATATATTATAATATGTGTATAATATATTTTAATAAATGCTTAAGTAATTATCATGCACATGTAAATATTAATTATATATATTTATTTTTTATAGATATGTAATTAGGTATATATATATATCGAGTGTATATATATATATGTATATCTGATTATATAGATATTTAATAAATATATATGTATTTTTAAATGTGATTTATTTTCTAAATGAAAGGAATATTTAAATTATAATGAGTTAATTGTTAAGGGATAAATGAAAGTTGGTTTATGGGAAATTATTGGTTATTAAAACAAAAGAAATTGATTTAAAGATATTGTGTGTATTGCCTCAACAAGAATCAAACGAACATTCAAACCCTTATGTGATTCTACAAGAACCTAGTTATTTAAACTGTTTAAATGCACTAGTGCGATGAATGATTGGATTTACGAAATCTGAAGGTAGATTACCTTATTTTGTTTGCAAGCTTTCTTTCGTCATGGGGTACTTATTCTTGTTCGGTGTTGAGTCAGTTCTCGTGTCTTCCATATTGACTCGTCTTTTATGTGTTTTCGGATTGTTAGCATGTCATTCAACCTTGTTTTCCATGGGTAGCGTTTACGTGTGTCCAGTGTTATATCTGATTATCTTGGGTGGGTTTTATCTACTTCATGTCATGGTTGGGGATTCATTATCCCTAGGTCGTATTTGAGTACCTTTGGTGGCGGTGTAGTTCCACGTGTTGTTTTACAGAAGTGGCTTGCATTGAGAGTCAGCACACAAAGTGGTGCCAAGAGACCTCAATGCAAGTTGGTTAATTCAGTGAAAACCTAAACCAATAAATTAGCATAGGTGGTACCAACATTTAAAATGATTAATTTTTCCTCGCTCATGGACACAAGTGCTTGTATAGACTTGGGATGAGATGAGAAGGCCTACAATGGCAAGATCGTTATCTTGTCCCTTTGAAAGATAACTGATTCCGCATTGGTTTGCATGTGGGGCCGGGAGTCGTTTGAGTTTACCAGGATATCCCGAGATGGGGGTCGAGACCTAGGAAGACTTGCTAGGATATCTCATGTGACATTGTGATGACACTTCTCCTAAGTCTACATTATGTTTGTATTCGTGATGTGATTGCTATTTCAAAACTTGAAGCATAGTAACCTTTGTGTCATGTGATGTCATGTTCGTATCCTTTTTCAGTTGAGTCGTGTTGCCTATGTTTAGAGGTTGTTGGTCTTGACCTGAAACCCTTGTTACTATCTCCTAGCACAGGGGTGAGCCTTTGGGTATCACATGGTTGGGTGGAACGTGCACCTTACTCCATTGTTTTGGCATTGGCTTTTGAGGATGAGACTTTCATGTTGGAGAGCTTGTGGAATTCCAATTGCTACCTTGGTTTTATTTATGCTAGTTGCTCTTGTATTTTATTTACCCCTCATTGTTATTGAGGTGGAAATTTGTAATAAACAATCATGTTATTGAATTACCTTATTTTAAGAATGAGAGATGTAATTGTAATTATATAACTTCTGTCATTGGTAACCATGATGGATCTCGTGGTCTTAATGAAAATCTTATGTATGGAATGTATGTGCTTTAATTAGTTAAGTGAATGTCATTATGTTTCATTTCATATATGTTGTAATAATTTGTGATTTAATTATCTTTGTCTCATAACCTTAGGGGATTGTTGGCATGGGGTTGTGATCATACTTGTATTTGTAATTAAACAAAAAAAAATTGTGCATTTGTTTAGTAGTTGCAACTTCCCCTAGGGTTGCGTGGTGGGGGCATTACAGTGTCGACCTCCACATGGGAGGCTAAGTGCAGGCTTGGCTATGTCTTTTCTCCCTATGGGGGCCCGTGGGGCCAGGGGTTAGTTCGCTTTTTAAAAAAAAAAGATTCATTTTCTTTTAATTATTAATATTGTTTTATAGTATATATATTACATAATATATATATATAATATATATATATATGTGTTAAATATTAAGGAATTAATTTTATTGGTTGGAATATAAAATAATATTTTATTTTAGACTTATATTTAAATGTTTTTTTTTCAAATATTTAAATATAGGGAATTTTAAATGATTATTCTATAATCATTGAGAAAAATAAAAAATGACTTTACTTGAAAAGTTGATTTTGATTATTATGGGTAATTGAAGAAATAGGGGGATAAATTATTAGTTTAAATTCCTCAATATTGAAATTCTAATTTTAAGTACTTTTGAGTAGTTGCATAGAATTTTAAATTATTTTTATTTGATGTAATGCCCCGCCACACAACCCCAGAGGAAGTTGCAATTCACCACTTAAACGTACCAATTTTTTTTTTTTTTTGGTGCAAATAACATGTAAGGTGAATACATATTGCCAACAACCTCTAAGGCCACGAGACAAAGATTACTTAAAACCCAAACAACGATTACATCCACTGAAACCAAAACATTAAACACTTAAGGAAATGATACAACATACATTCCATACAAGATAACTTGCAAAGAAGGATAAGAAATACCAAAATATTTCAATTACATGAATTACAATAAGATTACAATACTCATTCCCTGAATGAGGTAAATCCGATACTCATAATTACAATTACAAATTCCACCTCGAAACAAATGAGGGGTAAAAGATACAATAAGAACTGAGAGAACAAGGCGTGAGAAGAAACTGATTCCCACAAGCTCTCCAACTGGAAATCACGAACACACGAACATGAAGAAGAACCAACGGCATAAGATGCACGCCACCCGACCACGTGGAACCCAAAGGCCCCACTCCCTCCGTGCTAGGAGATAGTAACCAGGAATTCCTACCCAAGACCATGTACCTCTAGACACGAGTCACACAAAGCTGAAACAAAATAAATACAAGACCACATCACAAGGCTAAACGGTCAAACGTACCACTCTAGGTACGACTCACACAAAACTGCCATAGGTTACATTGCTCCCAGTTATAGAATAGATCAAGAGTGTCACATAAAACGTATACAAACTGCTGACTTAGGAAGAGTGTCATCGCATAGTTCATCAAGGGATATCCTCTGGGAATCTTCCTAGGCCCCGGCCCCCACTACACAGGTATCCTGGTAGCCTCTACCGCATTCTCGACACCCATGCTTACTCATGCGGAACCAAATACCTCTCGTGAAGATGAGATAGATGATCTTTCCATTCCAGGCCTTCCCGTCTCATCCCAAGTCTACAACAAGCCCTTGGGTCCATGAGCGAGGCATACTTAATCTTATTTAATGTTTGATGCAACCTAAACTTCTAAAATTTTATTAAATTATCACTGAATTAACCAACTTGCAAAAGGGTTATCCTGGTGCCACTTTGTGCGCCAGTGCCCATTTGCAAGCCACTCTCCTAAGGCAACACACAAGGTCATAATCACAAAGGAGACCAGCTAACACGACCTCTCCAACCCAAGGAGGCACAAGACAAGAAAACTCACTCCAAACAATAGAGGAAAACAAGGTTAAAACCCTCTCCACACGCTAGAGGAAAGCAAAGAACAAACCCACTCCAAACATAGGAGGAAACCAATTACAGAAACCCCCTCGTTTCAAAGGAGGTACAAAATATATTACCCTCTTCTATTCCAAAGGAGGCACAAATTACAAAAATCGAACGTGAAAACTGGGTGAGATGACTTGGTGACACATGCACAATCCCAAGGCACAACAAAATTGACTCACGTACCACAATCCCAAACAAATACATCAACTCCAAACTGGAAGACTTCAACATTGACTCTATTCTCCCAACATAGAGGATGAACGTTAAAACACTACAAGCATTCCGGACAGTTAAGTAAACTAATGTTCGGGTTTCCTAAACCCAGTCAAACACAGTTACATGACTTGCATTTATCAAACAATCGAACCCATTTCTTTGCACAACAAGAAATACGCAAGGAACATATCACATACTCAAAATTTCATATACTAAAACCAAGACATTTAATAGATAACATCATTGAAATGGAAAAGACCAATCAATCACTCTATGCCTTACAATCCTATACTATAAATAAAATTACTCGACTAACAAAACATTTCCATTAAATAATAAGCCCTTCCTTTCTCTAAGTTTTACCATTATATTCTATAATTAAAACACCTTGATAGATAGCACTTAGATCAACAAATCAATCTCCAATTTCAACTCAACATTAAATAACTCAACTATACTCAATTCTACTTGAACACAATATGTTCCAATCAATTTTACTGAATAGAAAATGCATAGGCCCTCTTGCCGACATTAAAGAATTTAATCCAATAATACAACTTTACTTGATCAATTTATAATTAACCGACATCAAAATTATCAATAAACCAACATTTGACCAACAAAGTTCTTTGATTGCAATGAATCATTCGTTAATCCTAAGCTCCTCAATTTTGGTTCCAAAGCTAAAGATCATAACCATCTGTGTGAACTAAGACATTCATTACCCTAAGTTTCTCAAATGTTCTCTATACTTAGAACGTTGCGCTAAAAGACATCTAGATGAAATAAATTAATCTTGAATTCAAATTGGCATTAATGATTTAACAATCTGTTAGTCATATAATCTACTCTATAATACCACATGGATTACACACCAAAGTGATAATCATTTTAGTGAAAGTTCTATTTTCGACAGTCAATTATTATCTAAAAGAGTACCCCTAAAAGATCGTTTCGGGTTCCAAGATTTTCTATTAAAACATCATTTAAAACCCTATTAAGATAGAGCATATCTAATAAATTCATATATTTCGATTAATCAAATTTCATTCTTTATTATTTTGCATAAGCAAAATACGTCTTTAATGCACATGTAGATAATAACTTAAGATCTCTTCTTTTGAAATTTACAACCATTTATAAAAATGCCAATTTCTTTAATTATAATAACCCCATGAATTATTGTAAAGTTTCAACTAACATTAAACATATTTTATTACACCGAATAAAATAACAATTTAAATAAAATATTAGTTTATTTCCATAAGAATAAATCATTTAAATTTTAAATTGAATTCTCATTCCTACATTTCCATAAATCATGATTTATTAGATTAACATATTATAATCATATATTTATAGATAGTTTAATAATATATAAATATATTAATATAATATTATGATATTATAATATTATATCATATTTATATATTATAAACCAATATACATATAAATTCATACCTTAAATAAAAACTATAAACAACATCGAAATTCTTTATTGATTTTAGTTTTGTTTTATTTAGTTTTTATTTTTAACCGCGGGGCCGAAACCCTAGTTCGGCATCCCCTGCCTCCCGTGGCCGGCAGGCTGAGTGCTCCGCCACCGCTCGCCGCCACCCAGGGCGGCGGGGCTGTGTGCAAAGCACACAGCATCCATCGCCATTGGCGGCGGAACTGTGTGCTTCGGACACAGTCACCGTTGCCCGTGGGTGGCGGGACTGTGTGCCGAGCACACAGCGCCAGCGCTCGGCGGCAGCGGCAGTAGCTGCGGTGGTGGTGGGGGATTAGTCTCCCCACCCCACACAAAAATAAAAATTTATATTTTATATCTTTTTTTTCATTAAATAACTTCACCGATAACTCAAAAAAAAGGAACCCCAATAACTTAAAATAAAATAATACAAACCCTGCGTCTGGTAAAAAACCAGAACGCCATTTTTTTTATTTTTTTATTTTTTTAACAGTCATTTTTTTTTAAAAACAATCTCTCATATGCTTAAAATTGTATGCAAAATTATACAAATGGACAATTATAATCAAAATATATCATCCCACAGCCTATACTAGCAATTTTTTTTTTTTGAAGAAAGATTGAGGAGGAAGATTTGAACAAAAGACAATGAATTTTCTGGGTTTTCTTTACCAAAACAACCAAGAAATTAAATTTCTTCACTTGAAACTTTCTAAGTTCCTATTACCAAATCTAACTAAAGATTTAACAAATTTGACAGCTTTTCCTTTGGATCTTTCAAGAAATCTAAAGCTAAAGTTTTCAACCAAGCAAAATGAGAAGAGGGAGAGGAGAGAAAAAGATAGTACCTTGTGTTTTCTCCAAATTTGGGAAGCTTTTAACCATGGAGAATTCCAAGCCCTCCTTCAAGATTTCATGCCCCCAATTTTTTTTCAATTGCAAGCCTCCAAATTTTGAGAGCCCCCTTTCTTTTCAAAAGTAGGGTTTTTATTCAATTTCCTCCAAGAAAAGCCCTAAAATTCCCACTATCTAATTTCTTTTATTTCCAAAGCCCATTTCTAGTTTTTAATTCATTAAAAGGCTTTTCTACTTTTAAATTTTAAAAAACACTTTTTAATTCCAAATATAATTCTTGTGTAAAATTTATAATTTTCATTTAAATCAACTCTCAAAAGTGATTTCCATTTTCCTTTGTAATTTGAATCTAATTATTCAATAAGGACAATATAATTCCTTTATTCAAATTTATCCATTAATAACCAAATCAATTTATATCGCAATCTAATTAATCAAATAAATCAATTTCATAGTAACTAAAGAATTATTTAATTAATTTAAATCTAATTGACAACCAAGATAAATTGCATATAATTACCGAAACTAAATAGATTAAATCTTCCTTGGACTATATCCACTATTAATCTAATTAATTAATAACCTAGTCATCATTTTATTAATTTCATCAAATAAATCAATAAAATAAAGCACATCTCAACCTTCCAACGAAACACATTTACTCATCAATTAAACTACGCAAGTCATTTAATAAACCTTAAACTTGAAATTAAATAAACACTCAAGGGGAAATTGACCAAGTTAAAACGACAGACCCCGACGACAACCTCAAACACGCTATGGCTAGGGTGACGACTTGGCTCAGAAAACCTAGCTACTATCTCCCAATCAATTACCGTTGGTAAATGGACACGCTCACGCCTGTGAAGCCAGGCGGAGTCGATGTCATGTACCTACAACCTCAACAAAGAACATGTCAAACATGCAAGATATATACATATATTATGATCAAACACACCGTGAAGAGGGAAATCCCAGAATTGTAGGGCGCTCACAAGTGAGTGATACAATCCGTCCCCTTCACCAACACTATATCTCTAACTGAGGCATCTAACAACAATGATATGATTGATAGCATAAAACATCACTTAATCATATATCTTCTAAATTATTCTAAAACATGTCATTAAGATACATTAGAATAAGATAACATCACATCAACATATGGCTTCCACGTTGTTTAACAATCACGATCACAAGTACTCAAGTTCGAAAGTCTAAGCATGTTCGGACATAAACGTCACATTACAATATAATCATATGCATCACTAAACAATTAATAATTAAATAATCGCCAAGTTCATAGTCACATCATGGGCATAATCAGACATAGAAGAACCTTTCCAATCCAAATATCCCAAAATGGAGGGGTGTTACATTTGATTACATGCAATATGTCATTGTTTGGCTTGGATTTAGGAAATCCTAAAGTAGGTGATTAAATCGTCAAATTTCCCTTTCATTAGGTAATCTCCCTCTTTCGTGATATTGGGAAAATATAGTTAAATGTTATGTAAGTCTTCTAGATTGGGTTTCCTTTGAGTTTGGTGGTTGTCGTAATGTGTTAGTCAACCTTGTTGTGCATTGGGTAGTGCGCGTTGTTGGATCTAGATAGATACCCGGTTATCATGAATTGGATGTGTGTTGAATTTATGACATGGATAGGGTGTCATTATCCTTAGGTTGTACTTGTGTACCCTTGGGTGCGGAGTTATTCCACGAGTTGTCTTAGAGAAGTGGCTTGCAATGAGGACCGACACACAAAGTTGTATTAGGGAAACTCTTTGTAAGTTAGTTAATTAAGTGATAACGTAAATAAACTTATTAGAGGTTAGCTTGCATCAAACACTTAACAAGATTATTTTTTCCTCGCTCATGGACACAAGGGCTTGTATAGACTTGGGATGACACGAGAAGGCCTGGAATGAAAAGATCATTATCTCGTCTCTATGAGAGGTAACTAATTCCGCATTGGTTTGCATGAGGGGTCGAGAGTCGTTAGAGGTTTACAGGATATCCCGAGATGGGGGTCCAGACCTAGGAAGACTTACCAGGATATCCCATGTAACATTGTGATGACACTTCTCTTAAGTCAGCAGTATATCTATAACAATGATGCAATTTTTATTTAACTCTGGAAGAATTGTAACCATTGTGTTATGTGATGTTGTACTTGTATTTAATTCAATTCAATTTTGAGTAGCCTATGTCTAGAGGTAGATGGTCTTGCCTAGGAATCCCTTTTACTATCTCCTAGCATGGGGGGTGAGCCTTTGGGTATCACATGGTTGGGTGGAATGTGCACCTTAATCTGTTGGGTCATCTTCTTGTTCGTATGGATGAGATTACCAGTTGGAGAGCTCATGGGATCTAGTTTCTTTTCATGCTTTATTCTTTCCAGTTATTATTGTAATTTTAGTACCCCTCATTTGGATCAAGGTGGAAGATGTAATTTATGACCATGCTTATTAGATTTACCTCATTCAGGGAATGAGAGTTGTAATCGTATTGTAAATTATATTGTTAGTGGAAATATGTGGTGTCTCCTTTGTCTTGAAGTAATTTTATTATATATGGAATGTATGTGTATTTAATTTATTAAATAATTAAATGTGATGGTTTATATTCATGTTTCTTGTTTGGGTTTAAGTAAACTCAGTCTTGTAACCTTATGGGTTGTTGGCAATGGGTAGTGAACTTTCATGTTAATTGTACTTAAACAAAAAATATATTATTGCATTGAGTAGTTAATTGCAACTTCCCATAGGGTTGTGTAATGGGGCATTATATATATATATATATATATATATATAGGTATGTGCAGGATTATCATGGAAAAAATAGGCCCTTAAGTGGAAAAAAATTTAGAAAAATCAGAGTTAGGAAGCTTGACGTAAAAATTTGAATAAATTATCTATATTGTTTCAAAAATATGTAAGAATAGAATCTGTAGTAAATTGAAAGCATTTTCTAAACTATTAGGTTTTTTTTTTTTAAATCTATTTGGTAAAAAAATTAAATTTCAATGTAGTAGTACTTAAATTTTAAGGAAAAAATAAGAATTAGGTGTTTTTCTAACCACCCTAACCACAATAAAATGATAATATTTTTATATAATATTTTAGGTATAAGTAGAGGACTCGTCCGATGTGATGCATTTTTTTTGTAATTTTTTTCCAAGTAAATAATTAATTATGATTTTTTTATTACAACTTTTAAAAATATAAAAACTCATTTGTCAGACCACCTTAACTTGGTCAAAACTTCGTGAAATTCAATTTTTCTTTTTTTAATCTTATAGTATGCAAAACATAGAATGTGACACATGTTTCGGATTAAAAAAATGCGATATAGTTTGAAAGCTATAGATG
>VDFB02000017.1:223805510-223952170 GCA_007258455.2 Sequoia sempervirens
AATGTCTGTTTTAATTTTTTTTTTTAAATAAATAAAATAAAATATCTTCAAAATGCATAGAGAGAGAAATAACTATGGTGGATGGGATATTTTGGAGAAGTTGACTAAATTTGGGAAAATTTGATGAGAGTGGAAATATTTCATTTTGGAGAAAAAGATTTCTGTTAAAAAAAGAAATGAAGGCTTTCTTGTTTTGGAGATGCATTTTGGATTTGAAGTGAAGTCTTTGGAGGAATTTTGGCAATTTGGAAATTGCAGCTCAACACCATATATCTTCTTCTTCAAGTTTCCAAAAGGTTCTTTCTTGTTGTGTTTTTTTATTGTTTTGAAATTTAGGATCTTCAATATTGAAAAACTTGTTTGGAAACAAATTTAAAAACCCTGTTGAATCATGGAAAAAATTTAGATGTTTGTAGAAAAACAAAAACTTATAACAAAATTTTTCAAGTGTAACAATAGAAAATTAAAAAGGAAACAAAATGAAATTTAAAAAACATCTCTGTTTGAATTTAGGAATTTCCAAAATTTGATATCATGAAATTGTGCCAAAAGAATTCTTCTTCTGTAATTTTCTTGTAGAAAATTTTCCCAAATAGACTACAAAATGGAAATATATATATATATATATGAAGTTATATGCTCGGAAATTTTCTTTTAAAAATTAAATTACCCAGAAATTTTTTTTATCAAATATTTTTGATGTTTTGCGTAGGAAGGGGAATTTACTTTGTTTATAAAAATTAATTAATTAAAAACTAAATTTTATGGAGTTTCGAGGGGGCAGTCGTGGCTGTACACAACCGCCCCCAGTGGAGGGCATTGTTGTTGCAGCGCTCCCCACACACAGTGTGGGGGAAGCGCTACCATAGGCAGCGCCGCCTCCATAGGGGAGGCTAGGCGCAGCCATAGGCTGCATCCTCCTCCCTTTGGGGGTTTTGACTTTATTTAAACTTTGTTTTTTATTTTAATATTATATATATAATATTTAATTATTATATATATAATATATGTATTATAAATATATATATTTATTATGTTTTTTATTATTATTTATTTAATATATAATATATATATTATATATTTTAAATAATTGGAAATATTGTGAATTAGAATTTAAATTTATTTTAGAAATATATATATTTAAATAATATTTATATATTTAAATATATAAATTATATATATATATATATATATATATATATATATATATATAATATATATATATATATTATATAATATTTATATATAT
This sequence comes from Sequoia sempervirens, assembly GCA_007258455.2. Lineage (NCBI taxonomy): Eukaryota > Viridiplantae > Streptophyta > Pinopsida > Cupressales > Cupressaceae > Sequoia > Sequoia sempervirens. The sequence goes on from VDFB02000017.1 coordinate 223,806,760, forward strand.
ATATAATTGTATATACATTGAGTATACAATTATATATGTATGTTTAACATATATTTATATTTAAATATATTGATCCTAAGATGGTTATTTTATTATAATAGATACAAAAAATTGATTTTATAAGAAAATGATTTTATTTAAAATTTGATTTTGATTATTATGTATAAATTAAGGAAAATGGAATTAAATTATTAGTTTTAAATTCCTCAATGTTGCAAATGTAATTTTATTTACTTTTGAGTATTTGCAAGTAATGTTAATTGAGTTAATTAGATTTAGGAAATCCTAAGTAGATTAATAAATTGTCAAAATTGTCCTTTCATTATGTGATTTCTCTCTTTCTTGATTTTGGGAAAATGAAGTTATTTGTTTATGTAAGTCTTCTAGATGGGGTTTTTATTTAATTGTGTGGGTTGTCGTAATGTGTTTATCAACCCTTGAATTTCCTTGGGTACTGTGTCTTAATGGATCTAGTTATATACCTAGTTATCATGAACAAGATGTGTTGGCTTTATGTCGTGGATAGGGATTTACTATCCTTAGGTCGCTCTTGTGTACCCTTGGGTTGTGGAGTTATTCCACATGTTGTCTTAGAGGAGTGGCTTGCAATGAGGGCCAACACACAAAGTGGTGCCAGGGTAACTCATTGTAAGTTAGTTAATCTGGTGATAATGTAAATAAACTGATTAGAGAAATAGGTAGTATCAAACACTTAATAAGATTAATGTTTCCTCTCTCATGGAGGCAAGGACCTGTATAGACTTGGGATGGGATGAGAAGGCCTCGAATGGCAAGATCATTATCTTTTCTTTATAAGAGATAACTAATTTTGCATTGGTTTGCATGAGGGGTGGAGACTTGTTAGAGGTTTCCAGCATATCTCGAGATGGGGGTTGGGACCTAGGAAGACTTACCAGGATATCTCATGTAGCATTGTGATGAAACTTCTCCTAAGTCAGTAGTATGTTTGTATCAGTTATGCAATTGATTATTTAAATCTAGAAGCATCGTAACCATTGTGTTAAGTGATGTTGTATTTGTATTTGTTTCAGTTCAATTATATATTAGTCTGTGTCTAGAGGTAGATGGTCTTGTCTGGGAATCCTTGTTAGTATCTCCTAGCACGGGGGGTGAGCCTCTGGGTATCACTTTGTTGGGTGGAATGTGCACCTTACTCTATTGGGTTTTCTTCTTGTTTGTGTGGATGAGATTTCTAGTTGGAGAGCTTGTGGGATCCAGTTTCATTTCATGATTTATTCATTTCAGTTGAAACTTTTAATTTATTACCCCTCATTTGTTATCGAAGTGGAAGACGTATTATGTAACCATGCTTATTGGATTTACCTCATTCAGGGAATGAGAGTTGTAATCTTATTATTAAATTATCATTATTTGAAATCATGTGGTATCTCTTATTCTTTGATGTAATTTATCATGTATAGAATGTATGTGTTTCTTAATTCTTTAAGTAATTAAATGCTATGGTTTCAATTCATGTTTCTTGTTTGGGTTTTAAATTAATCTCAATCTCGTTTAACCTTAGAGGTTCTTGGAAATGGGTAGTGAACTTGCATGTTATTTGTACTTAAACAAAAAAAAAATGTGTGTTTGAGTAGTGAATTGCAACTTCCTCTAGGGTTGTGTGGTAGGGCGTTACAATTTTCCTTTTCCCAATTTCCTTGGCCTCTACATATTTTTCTTGTAACACCCCTCCATTTTGGCTCTTTTGATTGGCAGTGTTCTTCTTTGTTATGTTGTTTCTGTTTATGTTGTGACTTTGGAACTCGGTTCTATTTGATCGCAAACTGTAAAGCGATGTGAATGTTATATTTTGAAGTGATGGAATTTTACTATGATATTATCATTATGGCATGTTTTGGATTAACTTAGCATATATTTGAATTAATGATGCTTTATTATTTTGATTATTTTATTAATGTTAGACTCATCAGTTAGAAAGTCTATATTGGTGAAGGGGACGGGATTGTATCACTCACCTGCGAGCGCCCTACGATTCTTAGATTTCCTCTTCACGCTATGTTTGATCATTTTATGTATATATGCATGTTCGATATACTCTTTGTTCATAGGTTGATAATTACAGGACATCGACTCCACCTGATTTCACAAGTTTGAGCATGTCCATTGGCCAACGGTATTCGATTGGGAGATAGTAGCTAGGTTTTTTGTGCCAAGTCATCACCATAGTCATAGTGTGTCGTTGGGTTTTAGTCAGGTTATGTTGCTTCTTTGTTGTTCATCTCCCCTTGATTTTATTTAATTGTAAGTGGAAAAGGTAAATAAATGGCTTGGGTGGTTAAATTTTTGATTAAATTTATCTGGTTGTAATGTTGGAAATGTAGTTATTTATTGATTAATTTAATTTAATTAATAAAATAATCTAATTTTGGATTAGATTTATTTTATTGATTAATTAAATTAATGGTGATAAATTGAATTAAGTTATTTGTTTTGGAATTAATAGATATTCTAATTTAAATTGAAAAAATGGAAATTATGTTTAAATTGCACTCTTTGAAAATTATATGTAAAATAATTCTCTTTTAAAAAAGTTTTAAATAAGTTTTTTGTTGAAAAGAGATTTTTAAAATATATGAAAAATTCATTTTGAAAACAATTTTGTTTTAAACTTAAAAAAAAAATATTCAAAATATCTCCAAATTTCAATAACTATGGTGGATGGGATATTTTAGAGGGTTGACTAAATTTGGGGAAACTCTATGTGAACAAACACAATTTCATTTTTTGAAGGATTCAATTTTCAATTGGGGAAAGAAAAAAGATTGAAAAGAAGAGAAAAGAGAGGGAGTTCTTCGTGGTTTGGGGATGCACTTTGGATTTTGGGTGAGGTTTTGGAAGAAGCTTTGGAAAATCTCTTTGCAGGGAAGCTCAACCATCTTCTTCAAACTCTCCTTCAAGTGTCAGATTTCAAGTTCCATTTGTTTATTTTTTTAGAAAATTGTTTATTTTTTCAAATTTGAAAACTTGCTTGGAAATCATTTTGAAAAAACCTTGTCAAAATCTTAAAAGCATTTAGAGTTCTTGAAGGAAAACAATCTCTTTCAACTGAAATTCCAAGTTAAACAATAGAAAATGAAAGAGGAAACAAAAGAAAAGCATTTAAATTTCTGTAGTTGAAATTGGGGATATCTAGGAATTGAGCTATGAAATCATGCTTGAGTATTATTTTGCTGTATTTTATTTTGTAAAATTATATATATATATATATATTCTTTTAGTTGTATGCATCTGGTAAAACCTCTGTTTTTAGTTTATCTGGCAATGGAAATTTCGCCATAGAGGAAATTTTATTTTTTCTTTGTGTGTTTATGAAATCAAAAACATTTATAGAATTTTTATTTTTTTTGATGAATTGTAGAGGTGGGGAAACTATCCTCACTGCTGCCCAGCCCAAGAGGAGGTGACTGTGTGTCCCACACAGGAAGCCGCCCCTATGGGAGGCAGACTATGTGAAGCACATAGGTTGTTGCCCCTTGTGGGAGGCAGGCTATGTGCCACACAGGCCACCGCCCACTGTGGGAGGCGGGTTGTGTGCCTCACACAGGTCACCACCCTATGGGAGGCGGACTGTGTGAGGGAACACAGGCTGGCACCCTGGGGAGGTAGGGTAACCTGCGTGCCCTAATTTAGGGCTTTCTTTTTTTAAAATTCATTTTTTATTATTTATTTAAATTATTTTATATAATATATATATATATATATATATATATATATTATAACTTAAATAAATATTTGATTATTATTATTTAAATATATATGTATTATATATATATTATATATATATTTTAAATAATAGGGATTTAGTTTTAAATTAGTTGGAATATAAAAATGATATTCTTTTTTTAGAGGCATATATTTAAATGATATTTAAATATTTAAAATAGGAATTTCTTTAAAATGATTATTTCATTATCATAGTTGAATTGAAATTGACTTTATAATAAATGTTTTTATTTAAAAAGATTGATTTTAATCATTATATAGGATTAAGCAAATGGAATTAAATTGTTAGTTTTTAAATTCCTTAATGTGCCCATGTGAGTTGATTTACTTTGAGTATGAAAAAATAATGCGAATTATTTAATTTATTTCATGTACTTTGTCATTGCTTGGCTTGGATTTAGGAAATCCTAACATTAGTTTATGGTGTTGCTCGAAACGCTTTCTAAGTGATGTTTTCATTCACTCTCTATGTTGGGAAATTGAGTCACTTGTTTATGTAAGTCTTCTAGATAGGGCTTTTCAGTTAATTGTGTGGGTTATCGTAAAATGTTGTCAACCTTTGGTTTGTCTTGGGTAATGCGTATAGTTGTATCCTATTGTTTCACATGGTTTCCATGAACGGGGATGGTTTGTGCCTCCTTTGGATTAGGAGTGGCTTATGTGGTTTGTGCCTCCTTTGGAAGGAGTCCTAGATGTGTTTTGTAGCCTCCAAGTGTTTGGAGTGAGTTTCGTTATATGTTGACTCCTGGACTTGGAGTGATTGTTCTTCTAGTTTGTATGCACTTTGACACCCTTGGTGATTTGTTTTGTTGGGTATGTTGTCGATAGGAGAGTGGCTCTTTGTGGGGGTCTGACATAGAAAGGGGTGCCAGGGTAACTCACATAGGGTTTAAGTAAGTGATAACATAAAAGAATTAATGAAAAAATCTCAAACTAATTAAGATAATAAATCCCTCTCTCGTGACTCATCCACTTATCAAGGCTTGATATGAGAGGAGAAGCACAAGTTGTATGAGGGTCCAACGGCTGGTAGAGGCAAGCCAGGGTAACCAATGTTGGGGGTTTGATAGCCTAGGAAGGTTGATCCAGGGTAACTCATAGCAAATGATGCATGACACTATCTCTATCTCAACCAGGAGTCAGTTTGTTGTACTGCGTAGATGATCATTGTTCTCTAGAAGCATTGTAACTAATGTGTTAAGTGTTGTGGTGTTTGTATTTGATTTAGTTCAGTTATGCTTTAGCCTATGTCTAGAGGTAGATGGTCTTGTGTAGGAATCCTTGTTAATATCTCCTAGCACGTGGGGTGAGCCTTCGGGTATCACATGGTTGGGTGGAACGTGCACCTTAATCTGCTGGGTTATCTTCTTGTTTGTGTGGATGAGATTTCCAGTTGAAGAGCTCGTGGGATCTAGTTTCATTTCATGCTCTTTATTCTTTTTAGTTGATATTGTATTTTTACTACCCCTCATTTGTATTGAGGTGGAATTTATAATTTATAACCATTCTTATTAGATTTATCTCATTCGGGGAATGAGTGTTGTAATCTTATTGTTAAGTAATGTTATTTGAAATCATGTGGTATCTCTTATGCTTTGTTGTAATTATCATGTATGGAATGTATGTGTTCTTAATTTGTTAAGTGATTAAATGTTATGTTTTCAATTGTTGTTTCTTGTTTGGGTTTAAGTGAACTCAGTGTCGTAACTTTAGGGGTTGTTGGAAATGGGTAGTGAATTTGCATGTTAATTGTTCTTAATCAAAAAAAAAATTATTGTGTTTGAGTAGTTAATTGCAACTTCCCATAGGGTTGCGTGGAAGGGTGTTACATTTCTACCTCTCTTAAAGTTTTATTTGATGTGGGTTTTTTGGCCATTTGTCATTTACCTATGATTTTGAAGTGTTTTTGTAATAGTTGTTTTAGAGTCTCTCAAATGGCAGATCATCTATAACAGATTATATATGGGCATTTAACATATGGAGAGTACAAGTTGCAAACCATACATATGGAGAGATTCTTCTACAGAGCCTCTTATATACAAAATGCATATAGTACTAATGTGTATATATATATATAAATACAAATATATATATAGATAACACCACAATGGTTTTTTTGAAAATACAACTTAATCAAAGTATACTTTCCCACAATGCAACACTCAATATAGCATTTACTTCATCCACCCACATTTACTACCCCTACCTCCATCATACAACAACGACACAATGCATTAACACTCCTACAAGAAAACACTTATATTTCAGCTTCCACGTATCAAGGACACCAACTCCACCACATTGTGGACCAAATTTTTTTTAAAACCCTCCAATCTAGTATAAAACAGAGGCAAAGCAAATGAATTTTACAATAGCCTACTATGAAACCAACACCGTTGTGATGCCAAGGAAAAGAAAAAACATATTAAATGCACAAAAACATATTTTACAGTTTCCCTATTTGTCTATACTATTTAATGGAAAATAATGTAGCTTAAATTTTGAATTGAAAACCCAATTTTTCCATAGATTGCTTGTCTTCTATCAATAATTTTCATGATATAGAGAAATTTTAAAAGAACTATTAGGAAAAACTTTATGAACTAGGGATAAATGACATATGACTGAAACCAGCTTGAAACATATTGATAGAAGACAAGCATTCTATGTAAGAGTTGGCTTGTGTGCTAGAGCCTCCAAGGATCCATGATCTGTGAATATAGTTAGGAGCTCACTGCCTATGCATTTAGAGCTTTTTCTTTCAAACACCATATATTTCTTCTTGGTTATATACATGGACACACAAATTCTCTGAAGTGCTAGCCTACAAAAACCATACTCTACTCCATCGATTGCATTTCATATTCTTCCCATAGCTCTCTTTTCAGCTTCTTAAATAGATCCCTTGTCGACAATTCTTTACCAACATGGCATGGACTGAAGATATTCAATTTTATCTCTTCCTAATTAGAACATATAGTGCTTACCTCTTTTATTGTATATCTATATTGTTTCATCTATAATACTGCATAGATACAATGGACATTCATCAAAATTAGTCTATTGTAAACTATCTATTTTAATTTCTTCTTCCATGGTCATAGAAATCAATCCAACCATAAGTATTAATTACCTTTTTGTTATATCTATTGCAAATTCGGTGTAATTGTTTCCATTTTCCTTCAATTTAAGGTGTCTAGGCACATGGGTGGACCTAAAAAAGCATGTAGATATGTAGGGAGATACAGATTGATATTTTCCAACATATAAAAACCATCCCTTTTATGTGTACATGTATATGTGTATGTATATGTATGTGTATGTGTATGTGTATATGTATATGTGTATGTGTATGTGTATGTGTATGTGTATGTGTATGTGTATGTGTATGTGTATGTGTATGTGTATGTGTATGTGTATGTGTATGTGTATGTGTATGTGTATGTATATTTATATGTATAGAAAGAATATTTAACTAAAAATTATCCATATATACAAAGCGGTAATCTCTTTCAAATCTCCAAAATGGTTATAACACCAAAGATGGAAACATATCACAAGAAGACATAAAAAATTACATACATATATATGTGTATATACATACAACATGAACTATATGTGAAAATCAATGCTTGGAAACATAGACAGATAGATATGCGTATATATATATATATATATATATATATATATATATATATATTGAAGACAAATAGACTCACATCATAGTTAATACATCTTCTTGTTGTTGTATGATGGAATGGATTCTTACAAGGAAATAAACCTTAGTAATAGTTGTAAGACATATTGAAATAACATTTAAGAATCACACATAAATGCCAGATGGACAGAAACCTTTGGCTTCCTTTCAATTTCTTTGTTTTGTGTATCTTTTTGTATCATTTTTCATTTACCTATGACTCTTATCTGTTTTCCTAATTGATATAAGATGAACAATCTATCTGAGAGTTATCTTGTCAATTCTAAATTTAGGTTACACTATTTGGCACTAAACACTATAGAAAAATAGGTAAATTCTAAAAGAACTATTAGGAAAATACATAGGAACCACAACAACATAATAAATGACCATAAATCAACTTTACAATACAGAGCATGGAATAGGGAAACTACGATAATGAATAGTTTGTTGTGGGAAACTTAAAAAATCAATATCATGAAGAATAGTTTGTTATTGTGAACTAGAAATAGATGAGAAAAACTTGAGTATGATGAAACATATTGATACAAGCCACATAAAATGTTACATCCAAACAAAATAACCATAGCAAAAATTTATGAATTTTTAAAATTGATAACATTCATTCTTACAAGAACAATAGAATAATTTGTTGCAGCCTGTCCCTTCAAATAGATGAGGAAAAAATAATATCATGAAACATATTGATGAAAAATAACCAATCTATGTAATAGTTTGGTTTTCAATTCTCAATTTATAGTTGTTTTGCAACTGTTGTCAACCAATGAGGCACATTTAACAACATACTTTGTTCAAGAGGCAATCTCCACATCATCATAAAGAAACCTGGGAAATTCTCCTCTATTTGTCTATAATATTTACTACCAAGTGATGTAGCTCAAATTCCCAATTAACTCTATGGTGTTATACCCATTTTGCATAGATTATTTCCACCCATTCCCTTCACAATTTTTTTTATTGTGGGTTTACTATGAAAGAATGTAGTTCAAATTTTCAATTGATAGCTCAACTCTTACATACATTGCTTCTCTTGTATGAATATGTTTACTGTGGTTTTTTGATGATCTTTCATTTACTTGTGATTCTTAAATAGCCTAGAATAATGAAGAGTTTACAATGGGGAACTGGGGATAATAGTATCATGAAGAAAATTTTGTTATGGGAAACTTGAAACTAAGATCGAGGCACAATTTTTACAGTACTTTGGTACCAAACCAACACAATGGCTCTTTTGAAAATGCAACCTAATGAATATATTTTTTGCCACATTTGAGAGCATACTTTCCCTTACTAACTATAACCATATTTTTTTGATGAAACAAAGAATATTTAAATTTTATTTCTCTATCCATACAAAACCATAATGCCAAAAACCCATGTAAACTGACATATAGATTCTAGACAGCAACATTTTTAACATAAACAATAAATAAACCATTTTGAGAAACACCCATATAAAATGACTTATAGATTGAAGAGAACAATAGCTTTCAAATCCTTGAATCTACTATAGAACAAAGATGAAGCTATCAGTTTTTAGAATGTCCCCCTATCGAACAAACCATGGACCCAAACCTGATTATTTTTAGAATAGTCTACTATCAAACTAGCACCACTATATATATTTACATATAAATACATACATACATACATACACACACACACACACACACACATATATATATGAATACATACATACATACATATATCTACATACATGCATGAATCCTTACATGTACTAAAGAAGAATAAATAGATTTTATTCTACACATTACATTTCACCATGACTCTACAGTTATCTTTTCAACTTATAAAAACATCACCTATAGGTGGCTCTTCATCAACATATCCATCTTTCTAAAGTTGTTACATGAAAAAAAATAGTGGAATATAAGAAACCATATATAGAAACAGTAGAATTTTTCCGACTTCACCATTGCGTGATATATTAGATGACTCCATTCAATTTTTGATGGACCTTGCATACTTTTCTTGCTCAGGGGTTTGGCTAGATATGTATATACTAGTTATTCTTTGCTGATGATCATGTTACGTTTGTAGGTGGAAATCTACATAATTGTAGTCACGATATATGTAGTTCATTGGATAGATATTTTCCAATTAGATATTTCACTTAAAATAATGGGAATGAAAAAACAAATGCAGTTATTTTGGCCTACAGAGGGTGGAGGGAAATGTTAGAAAACTTGCGGCATTCATGATGACTTTAAAATTGAGGTAATTTTCCAACAAATCATAATTTATGTTGTTTTCCATGGATATTATAACTTTTTTGGCTGCATGTTCTACAACCTAGGAGTGCCTTGGTGTGCATATGTCAGATTTCTCACATGGCCATCATGTCGATTACATGTGTATACATCTATTTTAGGCAACTCTTTATCAAAAAATCCATCTTTTTAAAGTTGTTACACAAAGAAAATTAATGCAATATAAGACATCATATATGGAAACAACACAATTTCCTCTATTTCACCTTTATGTGATATATGATATGGCTCCATTGAATTTTTTTGTGCACCTTGCATAGTTTTCTTGCTCAGGGATTTGACCAAAGCCCATGAGGCTTCATGATGTCAATATTGTAGGGAGAACAATGAGCATGAGTTGTGTGGCTTTCCCTATCAATGACATACATTAGCTCCTACATATCCACCACATATTGTATTATGTCAAATGCATTTCTCCTACTTGCAGAGCTACCTTTTCAGCTTCTTAATTGAGCTATTTAAAACTTTTTATTTATGATGATACCTATTTTCTTTAGGTTATGACAAAAATATATGATGTGATTCTAATTTTTTTGTGTAAAGAAAACCTTTCCCATCTATTTAAACTTATACATACCTAACAAAATTTGAAACATACTAATACAAGATTCAAGCTACGTACTTTAGTGGTAAATATTGAAGACAAATAGAGAATTGTATAGGAGGTATTAGAATGAGACTAATTTGTTGCTAAATATTATAGAAAAAAAGACACATTAAATACAACTTTAAAATATGGAGTCTAGGAGAGGAAAACTACAATTATGAATAGTTTGTTATGGGGAACTAGAAAGAACAATATCATGAAGAACAATTTGTTACCAAACCAAATAACACATACATAGAGAAAAAAGAATTGAAAGCATTAATGTAAAGGTACAGTTGAATTTCATGTTTGTACATTATACCAATCTACAAAATTCCACAATTTTGAAACTTAAAAATAGTAGTTATTTTACAACTTCTCATTTTTGTCTACAATATTCAATGGAAAATAATGTAGTTTGAATTTTGAATTGATAAGCCAACTATTACATAGATTTCCTATGTTGTATCAATATCCACTTGCTCATAAAAAAACTATTCATTATTGTAGTTCACCTCTTCTATTATCCATGTTTTTAAGTTTTATTTATTGTGTGTTGGCTTTTTAATGTTCACTATATGTATATATATATATATATATATATATATATATATATATATATATATATATATATATATATTTGTATATTCATTGAGCTTCTCATGCTCTCTGCATGATATATACCTGCATCTTCTTTATGTGATCTCTTCTATTGCAAATGCATTAAACATATTATTTATTATAAACTTTACAACTATTTTATATTTCCTAATTTAGATATTATCTACCAATTACACATGTTTACTGCACTAAACTTCAAATTTTTGTTGTGACTAACTATATTTGATTTAAACCATTTTAGATTGCAAACATTTTGAACTATAACTACACATCTCCACAATACTAAATAGCTTTGTGATTCACATGTTTGGCATGGTGTACAAGCTACAACTGTGTTCTATTTATATAGAAGGTAAGGCTATATGTCCTTTAGTCCATCTCTTATTTCATGACTACATGTCAAATTCTCTATCATAAAGCGGTCATTGATATATTTGACTCCAAATTCTGATAAAAGTTCATTGGAATTTTGACAAACTTTCGTCAGAATTATTTTGTCAATTTTTCTAACAAACTTTGAAACGCTGAAATTCCTACCTAGCATCGTCGGTTGGGTTGGAATTTCGACGTTCAAAAGTTAATTAAAAATTGATGAAATAATTCTAATGAAAGTTCGTCAAAATTCTAGCAAACTTTTGTCAAAATTTGGAGTCAAATGTATCAATGGGTACTAACTATATATATTTTTAAATGTATAGCACTGATTTCAACTAAAGAAAATTCTTAGGTTAATGCTATGATATTTCCACAATCTATAATACTTAAGATTTTTTATTTCTGGATATTTGATTGTTTTTTTTTTGGATGAAAAAACTCAAACACAATCAAATATCTAGAAATAACAAACTTAGGTGCCTAACATTGGCTTCACCATTGATCATAGTGGTGGGAAGTGTATGTTATTGCTTTGGCGTATGGTGATAGGCCATGAGCCTACATCACCCAATATGGTAGGGCAAAGAGCAGCCTTCTTTTCTTCTGTTCATACAAAATCCAGTTGCACACAGAAGGTATGCCTACATCTTATATAAGACTTATTTTGTAAATATGAATGTAATCTATTCCTATGTTTGCATATATATATTCGCACATTCATTGAGTCCTCATACTTTTGATTTTAATACGGTTTCATCTCTTATTTCATGACATGTCAAATTGTTTTCATAAATAATACAACTATATATATTTTTTAAAATGTATAACACTGCTTTCAACTAAAAGAAAATTATTAGGTTATATGTTCTTGCTTGGGGGTTTTGTGAGAGCCCATGAGCCTAGATGACCTGATATGGTAGGGTGGAGAGCTAGTGTTCTTTTTTTATGTTCATACTACATCAATTGCACCCATAAGGTATGGATGCATCTTATCTAAGACTTTTATTTTGCAAATATGAACATAATTTATTCCTCTGTTTGTATATATATTTATTTCACATTCATTGAGCTCCCATGCTTTTGATTTTAATATGGTGCCCACATTTTTTTTAGTCTACTGAGAAATAGAGTAATTGTATAACAAGACGTGCATTATCAGGAATTCAATATTATAGAGAAATAGGGAAATTGTAACATATCTATTAGTATAACATAGATACATATATTTATGCATATATACATATACATGCACATGTATATATATTTATATTATATATATATATATATATATATATATATATATATATATATATATATATATATATATATATGTATACATGTCTTTCGAGACATCTCCAGTGCTACCTCTAATTCTTAAGTGTATTCCCTAATAGTTGTTTTATAGTTTCTCTATTTTGTCTACAATATTTAGTGGAAAATAATATAGCTTCAATTTTGAATTGACAAGCCAACTGTTACATAGAATTTCCTATTGCATCTTGTCTAAACAGTGATATAATTGCTGGTAAGTAGGAATATGCTACAAACTCAAATCTATAAATGGGATATGAAGAGGAACCATTCACATTTTCCCAATTTCTTTGGCATGTGTATTTTTTTCTTCCTCTCTTAAAGTTCTATTTGATGTGGATTTTCTGGCCATTTGTCATTTACCTGTCATTCGGAAGTGTTTCTGTAATAGTTGCTTTAGAGTCTCTCAAATGGTAGATCATCTATAACATATTTTATATGTAAGTTTAACATATGGAGAGTTTCTTATACAAAGCTTCTACTCAGCAAAATGTACATTGGGTGTTTTGACAATAAAACTTAAGCAAACCATACTTTCCCACAATGCATCACTCACTATAGCATTTACTTCATCTTCCCACATTTATTACCCCTATCTCCATCATACAACAATGACAGAATGCATGAGCACTCATGCAAGAAAACACTTATGTTTCAGCTTCCATGTATTGAGGACACTAACTCCACCACATTATGTACCACAACAGTTTTAAAATCCTCCAATCTATTATAAAATAGAGGTGGAGCAAATGACTTTTACAATAGTTTGTTATCAAACCAGCACCATTGTGATGCCAAGAAAAAAAAAAAGATATTAAATGCACAAAAATCTCATTTACAGTTTCCCTATTTGTCTATAATATTTAGTGCAAAATAATGTAAATTGAATTTTGAATTGACAACCCAACTTTTCCACAGATTGCTTATCTTCTATCAATATGTTTCATCATATAGAGAAATTGTAAAAGGACTATTAGGAAAACACTTTATGAATTATGGATAAATGAAAAATGATCAAAATACACATGAAACATATTGATACAAGAAAAGCAGTCTATGTAAGAGTTTGCATACATGTGTTTTAGAGCCCATGAGGCTCCATAATGTGAATATAGTTGGGAGAAGACTGCCTATGTGTTTAGAGCTTTTGCTTCCCAATACTATATATTTCTTGTTGGTTATATACATGCACACACAAATTCTCCTAAATGCTAGCCTATGAAAAGCATACTCTACTGTATCAATTGCACTTCATATTCTTCCCACAACTCTCTTTTCAACTTCCTAAATAGATCCCTTGTCGACAATTCTTTACCAACATAGCATGTGCTCAAATTATTCCATTTTATCTCTTTCTATTTAGAACAAATAGTGCCAACCTATTTTATTGTATATCTATAATGTTTCATTTATAATACTACATAGATACAATGGAAATTCAACCCAATTAGTCTATTGTAAATTGTCTATTTGAAATTCTTCTTCCATGGTCGTAGAACTCGATCCAACCGCAAGTATAAATTCACTTTTTGTTATACCTATTTCAAATTAGGTGTATTTTTTTCAAGTTTCCTTCACTTTAAGGTTTCTAGACATGTGAGTGGACTTGACAAAGCATATAGATGTGTAGGGAGATATGGATTGATATTTTCTAACATATAAAAAACATCCCTTTTATGTATATGTATATGTATACATATGTATAAATATGTATATATATACATATTTATAAATATGTATATTTATACATATGTATATGTATATATTTGGATATATATATATATGAATACATACATATTGAACCATAGATTTTTAGCACCCTAATCCCTTCTAGCACTTCTAGGATTTTTCACCTAAAAGGAGAAGGTCAGAGCCAAAAGTCTAGCTAGGTTCATTCAAATAAGGAATTGTATGATGAAATTATGTCTAAATGAAATGTTATAGATGCAAATAATTGATGAGAATGATTGATTAAATAGGAAAAACCTAAGATTAATGCAATTTTTGAAAACACATTGTGTAATGCAACAATGAACTAGAAATGAATGTGAAACTTAACAGAAATGAATCAAACTGAAAGTGTACACTTGGAATGTGGATAAAGACTGGAAAAGGATTCTGGAATGTTTTTGATGTTGATTTTTAGGCCTAGAGGGACTCATACACCATTCTAGCCGATTTAGTCCAAGTTCTGCAAAACTGAGCTAGAATTTGTTTCTAACAAAAGGGTACCCAAAAATGTAGAAAACTCAAAATTAACCCTAGAGTGGGACTCATTATACACCCATGGTGAATGATTCCACTTTTAAATTTATGTATTTTTCAAAAGTGGAATCCAAACCTTTTGATCTGCACTTTAACTTCCTATAGGTCTTTGCTTTCAAAACTCTGAATTATAGGTCTGAAAATGAGCTTTTGTTTATATTTTGACTTGATTAATGAAGAGAAGACTTGAAAAACCTTGCAACTTGATCTTCAATGATTTCCAAGCTTCCAAGAGTCCTAAATCTGCAAAAACACAAAATAAGAGAGAGAAAAGTTGGATGTTAGGGCATGGGGGTTTGCCTTGGTCAAACCCCTTTTAGGTAATTAAACCAAAATGATGAAAGAATGGAATGAAACATGAAAAAATTGAATTTATTACCTTTCCATGATGTTTTATTTTGTATTTCTACAAAAATAGATGAAGATTCATCACTTGAATGTCTTTAGGAGCTTCCTTGATGTTTTGCAATGATAAATCCCTAAGTTGCTTGAATTGAGATAGAAGAATGATGGATGAATGAATGATAAGAGATCTCAAAATGAGTTAAAATACTTATGTTTTAGGAAATTCACCTATTTTACCTGTTAATACCTCATCACATGCCAACATCAAGTAATATTAAACTCAAATTTTAGTTTTTTCTAGCTGAAAGATCAAAATTGAGCCAAATGGAACTCATTCACCACACATGGAAAATGGATCCCACCTAGATGGGACTAATTCACCATGCATGGAAAATGGGTCCCACAAGGTCCAATTTGACAGCTAGGAAGCTTGAAGATAAAGAAATAAGGTTTAAATTGCAACTTTGTTGGGTATTTGATCAATTTAGGCCTCGAGATGCACAATATGGGTTAATAGGGGCCTATTAATGATTATGCAAAGGTCAATTAGGGCTTGGGACACAAAAATCAATGTGAAAGTGTGATTAAATACACTTTACAACTCTAGAATGAGGTCCACATAGCCTAGGAAGGCACAAGAACCAATGTGAATGTGCAAGACATATTACAGACACTAGTTTAACATTAAGTTTAAGTTATAATCCTTCTAAATTGATTTGATAATGATACTAAACACATTTTATAATTTTGAATTAGGGATAAATAGGTTCATTAAGTCTAGAAAAGTGTGAAAGTATCTAACAACACTTTACAACACCTTTACAAGACATCATTAAATGCATGTTATTCAATTTGAAAGGTACAACACCTAGTGTGGATGCATAAAATGCCTCACAACACCTAAATAAAGGTCATATTAAGTTCATTTTATCATGAATTAATCCCATGTCAAGCAAAGGGTCCTTTTTTCTATGGTGCATTTAGTCCCCACTTTAGTAAGAGGATGAACTTGCTTATACTCACACTAAAGTAGACATTCAAGAGAGATCTGAGTGTTCTGATGTAGATTGAAAAGTATAAAAAAATCAAAGGAGGTTGCAAAAGCCCCCAGGATACAAGATCCTAAGTCAAACCATCAAGATACAAAATCACGTAATGGCAAGAAAAAAGATTAAAATGAAAAGGTGGATCAAGCATTAATCGTTTGTCCAGCTAGTTGTGGATTAGATCTAGGATTATATGTTTTGAAAAGAATATTCATACTCACTCTAGGGAGACAAAAATCTTGGTTGTCTATTGGGTGAGAAGTCCACAACATACTCACTTTAGGGCCAAGAAACTTCTGATTGTCCATGGGGTGAGAAATCCCAAAAGGGTGAAGTACATACGCTAGTTGGTATGTAATCACAAACACATAGGTGGCTATGGGGAAAGTCATGTTATGTGGGATTCCCGCTCAACCATATCAAAGTTAAATAACTCCTTATAACTTTAGCAAGGCACCATAAGGGAAGATGGTTTTCGAGCTCCATGAGGTAAGAAAAACTTTGTATGCTTGACACTCATAGACAATGTTAATGCAAGATATTGCAAAGATTGTTTAAAGGGATTTTTCTTTGTCCATGCAAGGTCTCATCTTAGGGAACATCATGCGTAATTTTTCCAAGAGACGATAAGTGCAAAAGAAGTATCACGCTCTTGGAAGGAATCAAGTTTGATGACTTCACCAAGAAAAGGACGCATCGCAAGAAGAAAGAAATGGCACAATGAAATGTGAGTGGTGATGAATGCCTCCACTTTAAAGTAGTTGTGAGCACTCGTACTATGAGAAATTGCTTTAAGTAGAAGAAGAAGACATGAGAGATTATTTAGAAAGGCCTATGCCAAGTCATATGCTTCTGATAGGCTTCATCATGAAAAAGAGAAGTATGTCATATGTGAGCCAACTTAAGGCATGTCATCCACATCCCAAGCTTCCTCTTATGTGTTCATGAAAATTTAATGACTAGCCAAAGGAGGAAATGGCAAGTGACATACGACAACAAGGCTAGTGAACCCCTTGCCCCCACTTAGTGCAGGACAAAGGTGAGCTGAAAGGATTGATAAAATGTGTGCGAGAGTGAAAATTTGTATTAATTAGAGGAATTAGATGCTCCCACAAAGGGAAGCATACCAAACTCCTAAAAATGTTAGATTTTACAGCTCAAAGATTTGTATTCATTAGTGTAGTTACCATGAACTCTATGATATATGCAAAATGAAGTCTTGGAATAGCATTTCTTTTGAGTTCTTAGAGGGAGGGTGATCAAGTGATCTTGAAGGAGTCTCGACAAGATATCCTTATGATAAATGGTAGAAGGTGGTCTTGTAGTTGGTGTCAAAGATACATATTTCTTAGTAGTAGATGTCATACTTACACAAGTTTCTCTATATTGCAAGATTTTGTTCTCACTCTTATAGGAGGAGGGAAAATCTATCAAATCAGTGGTGTCTTGTGAGATGACATTGACATTAATTGAAGATGTAGGTGTTTGTTTTATGTTTGGTAAAGGATGATGTTCAAGACAACTAGTGTTTAGGAGTTCAGGATGG
The DNA here is from genome assembly GCA_007258455.2 of Sequoia sempervirens. Classification (NCBI taxonomy): domain Eukaryota; kingdom Viridiplantae; phylum Streptophyta; class Pinopsida; order Cupressales; family Cupressaceae; genus Sequoia; species Sequoia sempervirens. The sequence continues at coordinate 223,824,629 of VDFB02000017.1, forward strand.
AAGATTGGTAAGGATGATTTAGGATTGTGTTGTGTGAAATTGTTGATGTTGAGTGAGGGTTTTGTTATGCCTTGCATATCCACCTTATTTTAAACTTGATTAAAATGGGTCCCCCCTTTTTGTTTTGTTTTCCTTTAGTTTTATGTTTTGCACCTTAGGAGTTTTCTTTCTTCCTTGGGCCTTTTTCTTTGTTGTTCTGGTGGACACAGAATGTGGACGGAAACTAAAATTTGGAATTTGTTACCAATTCCAGTTATGTTTCTAGTTACAATTTCGGTTTTGCCCGTTGCGTTTGATTTTCCTTTTTATCCTTATGTTTGGTTGTGGAGTGTTTTCTTCCCTTAATTTTCTTTCTCTTGTCTCTTTCTTTGTCATCTCTTTATGTGTTGTCAGAGGCAGAGTCAGGATGGAAACTCAACCAGTAACTTGGAAAAGTTTCAGGGTTGGGTTTCTGTTCCACTTTCACCACCATTTGGGTTCACTCGGGATCAATTTTTATTTTGATCTCACTTGCATTCATTTTTGTTTGTTGCTTGTGTTTGGTCTCTTTGTTGCAGGGCTGGGTTTGGAAAGATATAGGATCTAAATTTTTTGTAAAGTTTTGTTTCCTCATTCAGTTCTGACTCTATCCCTTGCCCTACTGTGAGTGCCAGGGTTTCTTTAATTTTTCTAAAACGGAAGAGGAATGTGGTTTGAACTTGGAGATGTTGGTCATTTATGGGTTTATTTTTCATTCTAGCTCTAGTTTTGGTTCTGATCGCTTGGTCGATCGGTCGAGTTTTGGTTTTCGCATACTTGCTTTCTTGCGAGGTCAAAGCTAGAATGGTGCGAAGAATTTAAAGTTAAGGAATAGTCTTGTGTTTTGTCCCCATTCTAACTCGGGTCCTAGTTCTGATTTCATTTTGGATCCCATCCCACTGGTATTAAAGGTAAGTGTTGTCCCTAGTTCTAATTTGGTTTCGCCTCTGCCAAAGTTGAGTTTTTGCTAAGTATGAGAAAGCAGAAGGGTATGAAGGTTAAGACAAAGAATGATATTTTCTATGCTTTTAGAGGACTGATGAGGGAAATTTTTTTGCAGGGTTAAAACATGTCAGGAACATCAGATGCTACTTCTCAAGGGATTCAGCCTCCAAAAAGTTCTAGGCAGAGAGGAAAACCTTAGAGGAAGAAGCTGCGAGTCTTAATGGAAGACAGGATGTCTACTGGCAAAAGTAGATTGGCATTAATGGCAATGCTTCAGAAAATTCAAGGAAACTCTGCAAAGGAGTCTCAAGGTAAAGGATGAGGGCTACGAGTTAATGATGGTGGTTGTAACAATCTTATAGTGTTGCAGGGGACCATACCTATGGGAGATCATGTGCTAATATGATCGGTGCCCTTGCATTTAATGCATGTTTGACTTTGTTTCAAACTCTTCTATGACCGACTTATTGTAAACCCTAAACTGGTCCAACGCATCTGATGTGTTTTATAAATATGGCATTTTTTCCTCTTTTGTAAAATAGATCTTTAGCTTGTTAGAGTTATTAGAGAAGAGTTAGAAGAGTTAGATGAGCTAGAAGAAGGTTGAAGAAGGATTCAGAAGGTAGAGGATGGGATAGTGAAAAAGCAAGTTATGGTTTTGAAGTAAGTTGGACATTTTTGTAGTTCAGCAGGAAGAGGAGGTGATGTATCTTTATGATTTTCTTAGCATAGATGGAGATAATCTGAAGACATGGGTTTCTGTACACTGGTGATCTTGCCAAATTTGTAAATGCTACTTATCTATTTCATTAACATTAGGAGCAGCCAGATTTAAACCTACTTTATATTATGCTCTAGAATGGTATTAATTTTGGGTTAATCTTTTGATTTGAAAATCTTTCAAGGAATGAAATTTTATCTTGTGTTTTGTTTGAACGATGATTTGCAATCTACTGTTAAAGTTTTCACTGTGAATGAATGACACTTTGTATCAATTATAGGTTAATTTTATTTTGCAATTCTAGTTTAGGAATTCCTTGGAAGGTAACAATTTTGATTAGTTGAATGAATCAACATTATTTTCAGTTTAAAAACCTTGATCTATCTTTTTCTATTTATTTATAACCCCTGTTAAAGTAGGTTTAGATATAGGTTTGATCTTGCAACAATCTAGAAGCTCAAAACTAGTAGGCCTCTTGAACATTATAGCCATATTGACCACTTCATGAAACAACAACATTGTGAACCAACATCAAAGACCTTTGGAGGTGATTAGTTTGATTATTGATTGTCTCTTTCAGGAGAGGTGAGATACTTTTACTTTTATCTTACTTGCATGTTGTGTGTCAGCTTGGCGCATCAACAGGAACTAGAGCTAGAAGGAGGGCTAGAAGAGAAAACTGGATAACATTAGGTCTTTTTCACCAAAGAGGTCCCATAGAGTTCTTCGATCAACTGTAAACCCACCACCTTTGATAGAACTCTAGACCCCAATAAGACACAAGATTCATAGGGCAACCATTCTACCACCCTTTTCAGCTCCACTCACTTCACCAGGGTTTTCACCAATAGCCCGGTTGATACCTATGAATCCACCACCAAATCCACCTCAAGTGCCATTATAGCCGGTTCAGCCCATCCAACAATTGGCTCAACCTCCACCACCACCACCAATGGAATTTTTTATGAATAATCCCTCCCCATTGGGGACTATTCTAGGAGGCTTTCATGATATTCCTAAGAATTCTAAGAGATTATATCCCAAATACATTCATGGTGAATCAAGGAGTGTTGAGGAGTACATACAAGATTTTAAAGACGCTTGTACCAGAGCCCAAATAGCTCACCATGATGTGGTTTGTAGGTCATTCCCTTATTCCTGAGGGGATATGGTGTACAACTAGTACCTAAATCTTCCACAAGGTTCTATTATGAGCTGGACATATCTGGAGAATGCTTTCATCAATCAGTTTATATTTTATGTGGATCCAACTAATTTGTTCCATCAATTTGCTACCATTAGGAAGGATCCATGCAAATCACTAGCCTTGTTTAATATAAGGTTTCAACGAATGTATAGGAGATTGCAGGACCCCTATCTAGTTGTTGAGAATAGTGCCATTCAGGAATATTTTAGAGTTATAGACCCTTTGCTTGGCTTGTTCCTACAAAGGACTTATCAACTAGTAGATATTGATTGTCTATCTAAAGTTTATCATCTAGCCATCAAATTGCAATAGTAAAATATCTCTCAACAAGGGAACTTGGGAGGAAGTTTTCCTTCTATGGGATATCAGATGCCTAATCCAACCCTTTTATTCAATACTATCCTAGGGATGTCTCCTTCCCATTATGGACCTATGTCTGAGTTGCAGACTCAATCTCCTATTCCATTCTTTTCCAATGGAGCTCTTGAATTCTCTCAACAATCACAGGCTCATCACAATCCACATGGTCACCATAATCAAGCTAGAATACCAAATCCTATCAGTCAACCACCTGTTGCTAAGAATGCTGAGAGTGAAAGGAAAGTTCAACTCACAAATGAGGTGGAGACCCTAAAGAAAACCCTGTCTCAAGTCACAAATGGCATGGCTTAGCTTAAAATGAACCCCTCTCAGAACCAAGGTAATTATGCTAATAAAGGTAATTACCCTAATCAAAATAATAATAATAATCAGGGTCATTATCAAAACAACAACAATCACAGCTAGAGGAATTATCAAGGCCAAAAATTCCCTAACAAGGGCTATCAAAATCAGAATAGAGGATACAACTAGAGGCCTACTAACAATAGACAATGGAACACAGGGAAAAATAATGGTGGGGTTTCTCACAATTATCAAGCTAATGAGGACAGGCCACATACTACAAATGCAGATGACCTCAATTTTATGACCAACTGGTGCAGGCTGCATGATACTACAACTCATTCTGAGGTGAACTGTCCTAAAATGGAAAAGGTTGTGAAGATGGCACAGGTAGGTGCCCAAACATTCCAGGGGAATTCAAATAAACAAGGTGGCTTAGTGGATACAACAATGGCTTATGACCTCTTTGAAGCAGAAACTTCATTCCCAATGCAGAATGAGAATGAACCAGAGGAACATGTGTATGATGCCCAAGCCTTTCAAACAAAGGGAGGACACTTCCTAAGAAACTAGAATAAGGGTCCGTTCAGTACATCAACACCACCTAACCACATGGTGCCTCTGAATCAGAGTGTTGATAACAACCCTCCTCCACCGAAGGGTCCACCTAACTTCCCTAGCAAAGGTAATTAATCTAGTGTTTTCAAATATAATGCAAGTTATAACATAGAATTTGATAGTTTCTGAGATGAAGAAATAGAAAACCTCTTTATCATACTTTGACATCCTAAAATGGTGCCCTTACCAATGGGATATAGTGCTGAAAGATTTGGAAGAAGCTAATAAATCAAAAGGGAAAACCAAGGTGGCACCCACTGTGGACATGAACGCAGTTTTGTTCAGAAACAAGGTAGGGACCTCACCATTTCTTTTAATTTTGAGAATCTGTGGGAAAAATTTGCACAATTTTCTACTAGATTCAGGGGCTTCTGGAAATGTTATGCCATTTTCCATATGCAAGAAATTAGGAATGAATCATATCCAAACAAAAAAAAAGGTCATCCAACTTGATAAAACAGAGGTTAATGTAGTTGGAGAATTGAGAAATATACATGTGCAAGTAGGGTCTGACTCTAGGATTCAAACCAATATGGATATTCAAGTAGCAGACATTCCTAAGACTTACGATATTATTTTGAGTAGAGATCTAATGAAGAGTATAGGGGGATATATCTCCCTTGAATTTTCACATATGTGGTTACCATGGAGGGGAATTCCTACAAAGATTAGGATTGAGAGTGAACCTCGCCTCAAACATATCATCATTGAGTATGACTGTCCCAACGAGGTAGCTTATTTTGAAACCGAGATAGGGGTTTATAAAAGAGAGGAAATTATGAATCTTTCAGCTCTTGATTCTAATGATTTGTCAATGCAAGAATTCTCTAATCCCATGATTAGTGTAAACTAGCATGTATTGATCAGGAAACTGTAACAGGATTAGTTGGTCTTGGGGGAAGATATCGATTTGTGGAGTCTTCTACTCCCAAATTGGTGCAGGGTGTACTACCAAAATCACTCAGAATTGACCTTCCAACACTGCATCAGTGTTCTAAATCATGTTTTCCAAACTGAAGAAACTAGCCAAGCTCACTTTGAGACCATTTCAGATCACTTCTCATTTGAAGCCAAAAATACAATAATGTTAACCAGGGATAATATACCTTCAAAGGAAGTCCCTCCTCAAAGTGAACTTACCCCAGTCATAATACCAGACCAACATAGTTATGTTGAACAACCCCAAGGTTTGTTTGATATCCCTACACTCACAAGTATACCAAAACCCAATGGGTTAGTCAAAGATACAAATAACTATTAGAAAGATATCCTAGGATTACATGATATATCTGAGCGGGAATTTGATATTGCACCTAATGAACCTATTGAACACCCATTCCCAATAATTGATTCAAAAGATTAGGTGGCCCCACCTATGGTTCATCTTATCCAAGCACCCACAAAAAGCTTAAAGAGATCAACCCCAGCTCATAATCAGCTATGGACCCTCACGTTTGATGGATCCAAATATAAAATAGGGTGTGGTGCTAGAATTGAGTTAACCAACCCAAAAGAGAAAACATTTTTTGCTTCTTACAGGTTATAGTTTGGATGCACTAAAAATATAGCAGAATATGAAGCATTAGCTTGGGGACTGATGATCACACATTAGAAGAAAGTTACTACCTTGATGGTTAAAGGAGATTCGGAAGTGATTATCAAGCAAGTACGTAGCTAGTACACATGTCATAATAAAATGTTGGCAACTTATAGAAATTGGGTGTGGAACCTGATTGAAGACTTTGATGCTTTTGGGACTAGTTTAATCCCTAGAGAGGATAGTTGATTCATTAGTTGTTTCTGCAAGTACCCTTGAGCCCATGCAAGGATCCAAGCTCAAGAGATTCTCAGTAGAATTGATATCCATCCCAGTTGTCCCTGATAATGTCAAGAAATTTCAAGTCTTTGACGATGATTGACATATCCTTGCTTTTCTAGCAAGCTTAGATGGTTTTGAAGGACAGATCATCGATGAGTCCAAAAGGGATCAAGAAGACTGGAACCTCGAAGAATGTGATACATAAGGTTTCCTCAATTTTAAAAGTAATAGCATTCCCAAGGTAATGGTGGCATTAGAAATAATTTTTGATTCAGATCCAAGGGCTCAAGAAAAGGTATCAATCAAAGATAAGGGAGGTGAATATGAAACTTTTAACTTAGCTGACTCTGGCCCTAAAAGGAATGTTTACATAGGGAAAACCTACCATGAAGCAATTATAGAATATATATTGAGGGAACTGAAGAAAGATATTTTTGCAATAGCTTGGGTGTATGAAGACCTAAAAACATTTGATACTTCTGTGATAACTCATACTATTCCTTTGAAGCCTAAAGCTAGACCATTTCGGCAGAAACAATGTCCTGTCAACGCCCTGATTGAACCAATGATGATTAAGGAAGTTCAGAAATTGCTTTCTACAAGAATAATCTTCCCTATATGATATTCAACATAAGTGGCTAACTTGGTTCAAGTTCGTAAAAATAATGGGGAGATCAGGCTATGTGTAGATTTCAGGAATTTGAATAGAGCTTCGAAAAAAGATAACTACCCACTCCCTTCTCTGGATGAAGTCTTGCAAACTGTCAATGGGTCTCAAATGATGTCATTCCTGGATGGTTATTTTGGGTACAATCAAGTGATCGTTAATTATGAAGATAGAATGAAGACAACCTTCACTACTAAGTGAGGAACATTTGCTTACAAGAGGATGCCATTTGGTTTGATAAACGCTAGAGAAACCTTTCAACATGCAATGGACGTGGCATTCAAATATTTGATTGGTAAGTGCATCATCATTTGTATGGATGACCTGACAGTATTCTCTAAAGATAGACTAAACCACACTGTAGACTTGGCTCAATTTCTTGAAAGATGTATCCAATATGGTGTTTCTCTGAATCCAAAAAAGTGTTTGTTAGGGGTTTCCGAAGGGAAAATTTTGCAACACATAATCTCAGAAAGAGGGTTATCAATAGATCCAGACTGAGTTGAGTCTATTCTGAAGTTAACCATGCTACGAAGTAAGAAGGAGATGAGATATTTCTTTGAAAATATCAACTTTGTGAGGAAGTTTATCACAGGTTTTGCAAAAATTGTTAAACCTTTGAATGAAATTATATAGAAAGATGCTAGAATAGAATGGAGTAATGAGGAAAAGGCTACTTTTTCTCAAGTTAAGCAATCCATTTCAGAGGTGCCAGTCCTCACTAGTCCTGACTACTTGAAGCCATTTTATATTTATTCTTTTTCTTCTGAACACTCATGTGCAGCTGTCCTGAAACAATGAAGAGAGGAGGGAGATGAAAGGCCAATTTACTTCATGATCTCTCTATTTGAGAATGTTGAAGTCAAGTACCCACCTCTTGAGAAACATGTTTTTGTGTTGGTTAGAGCTGTCAAGAAGTTTAGGCATTATATCCTTTGAAGTCAGATCATTGTTGTGGTTCCTAATGATGTTGTGAAGTCTCTACTTATGAAGAGCAATTTGGGAGAACAAAGGGGGAAGTGGATGGCTATTTTGTAGGAGTTCAATCTATAAATCCACCCTATGAAACTTTTCCAAGGTCAGGGCCTATCTAAAGCAATGGAAGATGCTGGTAAGAACATTACTTGTCAACGGTACACAATACAGTCCTTTTCTATAATGATTCTTGGTACACCGATATTATTCATTTCTTGCTCTTGATAACTGGTGCCCAGAGGGAATGAATACAACTCAGAGGAGAGCACTAAGAATGAAAAGCTCCCATTATATGCTCAAAGGAGAATTTTTATACAAAAAGAATTTTGAGGGGGATTATCTACGATGCCTTGATCAGCAAGAGGCTAGTCATGCAATTGTTGAATTTCATGGGAAACATGGCACATGTCATGGTTCTACAGATTCTTTACCACACCAGATCCTCAAATATGGTTATTATTGGCCGTGTGTGTTTAAGTATGGCCATCAACATGTAAGGAAATTCCATACATTTCAAACTTCTGCATCAAGAGAGCGCCATCCAGCCATGGCATTGCAACTTGTTTATGAGGTAAGGCCATTTTCCCAATGGGCACTTGAGTTTATTGGGGTAATTAACCCAAATTATTTTGTAGGACATAAATTCATTTTGACTACCATAGATTACTGCATGAGATGGATAGAAGCTATACCTTGCAAGAATAGCACAATAGCGGTAGTAATCAAGTTCCTCATTGAATGCATCACAACCAGGTTTGGAGTACCCTTCACGCTGGTATGTGACAATGGCCCTGCATTTCTTCTGTCGAGTTCATTTCATGGGCTTATGATCATAAGATTGTTTTAAATGATTCTTCAAAATATTATCCGCAAGGAAATGGAGTTGCCGAATCAACTAATAAGAATCTCATAGGAGTAATCAAAAAATTGTTAGAGAACAATCCTAGATATTCGCATACCCAATTAAGATTTGCATTATGGGAAAGTAGGACTAGGATCAAGGATGCATTGAAGACTTCACCATTTAAGCTATTGTATGCCCAAGAGCCTATGTTCCCTATTCACTTGCAAATATCTGTCCTAAAATTTATGTAGGAATTTTACTCTAGTGATGATAGGATTGAAGTGAGGTTAGCCAACTTACTGAAATTAAAAGAGCAGAGAGATGTTGCTTTGCAACAATTCTTTAAACACCGAGTTGTTGTCAAATGATGGTTTAAAAAAAGAGGCAAGGTCAAGGCTTTCAGGATATTAGACCTTGTGCTGCTATGGGATAAGGCTAACGAAAAGAAGGGTGACCACCAGAAGTTTGATAAGCTCTAGTTGGGTCCCTATCAAACTGTTGAAATCCTAGGAGAAAATGCTTTCCGACTAAGTAGTTTAATAGGAGAACCTTTTCCATTTCTTGTCAATGGATAGTTTCTCAAACATTATTTTGGGTCGTAAAAGTTCTAGTATTTTGTTGGATTATATATATGTAAATAATTTGTTGTTCCATTGGTTTTGTCTTTTCCTTGTGTTTTCTTTTTCCTTTTTGTTCGTTTTTTTTTTTTGTGGGGACCTTCATTTTATTCAATTGAGTAAGGGGGTTGTTATCTGAAGTATAATTTGGTTACTAGGAGAGAAGTTGGTTTAGATATTTTTAGGTTTCTTGTTTGGATGATTTTGTCCTAAATTCATTGTTTTATGTCCATTCCTCAGTGACAGTTGTGGAAATTCATCAAGAACAAGGTGTAAAGTAAGCAATCTTCACTAACTACGATTGAATATATTACAAATCATCAAAAATATCTCCTTTTGTAATAGTATGTTTGTCTTAGGACAATGGTGTTGCAAGATTTGAGTGAAAAATCTGATTCCCTAGATGTTATTATGAGGTCCATGGTATTTTTCAACCCAGTAAAGATGTTGGACATATGACATATTGAGAAGGAATTGAATGAAGAAACTTCAAGATAAATAAATGAGAGAAAAGAGAACTATCTAAGAAAAGAGAACTCAATATTGAATGGCTGATTCTGGTATATCTATCAGGGCTATAGACGCCTGACTAGCAGTAGAGCAATGCTGTGAGAAAACTAGAGGTATCTCCATCAGAGCTATGGACGCTTGACTGGTAGTGGAGCAATGCCCAGGGTATCACTGCACAACAGTAGAAGAGAATTAACTCATGTTCAAATCTTGTGCATAATTGTTCAAAAGATGAGGAAAAGTTTGTAAAAGGATGATACAGCATCAAGCACACACATAGATTCGAGAGTAGTAAGTATTGATTTACATTTGAGATTCTAGCTCAACCTTGATTATTGAAACTGACCTAACTTGAATTGTAATGTCCATAAACTAGGATTTTTGGGTAACTAAATCCTTTAGTTTCTTGAAAATGGTACCAACCAAGTCGTCAATTGTTATGCCTTGAATAACCACCCCATTTTAAACTTGATTAAAATGGGCCCCCTCTTTCTATTTTTTTTCCTTTGGTTTTGTGTTTTGTGCCTTACGAGTTTTCTTTCTTCCTTGGTTCTTTTTCTTTGTTGTTCTAGCAGATGCGGAACACAAACTGAAACCAAACTTTGGAATTTGTTAAAAATTCCAGTTCTATTTTCGGTTCCGGTTCTGGTTCCACCCGTTGCATTTGTTTTGCATTTTTATCCTTGCGTTTGGTTGTGAGGTGTTTTCTTCCCTTCCTTTTCTTTCTCTTGTCTCTTTCTTCGCTGTCTCTTTGTGTGTTGTTAGAGGCAGAGTCGGGATGGAAACTGAACCTGTAACTTGGAAAAATTTCAGGGTTGGGTTTATGTTCCACTTTTTCCCCCATTGGGGTTCACCCGGGATCAGTTTTCATTATGATCCCGCTTGTGTTTGTTTTTGTTTGTCGCTTGTGTTTGGTCTCCTTGTTGCGGGGCTAGGTTCAAAAAGGATTTAGGATCTAGAGTTTTTGTAAATTTTTGTTTCCTCATAAAGTTCTGACTCCACCCCCTGCCCTACTACGAGTCCCAGGGTTTCTCTGCCTCTTCAAATGCAAAGTCGGAATGTGGTTTGAACTTGGATATGTTGGTCATTGTCGGGTTTAGTTTTCATTTCAGCTCACGTTTCAGTTTTGATCGCTTGGTCAATTGGTCGAGTTTTGGTTTTTCGCATACTTGCCTTCTTGTGGGGTCAAAGCCAAAATGGTGCAAAGAATTTAAAGTTAACGAATAGTCTTGTGTTTTGTCCCCATTCAGACTCTGTTCTCGGTTCTGATTTCATTTTGGTTCCCATCCCGTCGGTATTAAAGGTAAGTGTTGTTCTTAGTTCTTATTTGGTTCTGCCTTCGCCAGAGTTGAGTTTTTGCTAAGTATGAGAAAGGGGAAGGTATGAAGGGTAAGATGAAGAATGATATTTTCTATGATTTTAGAGGACTGATGAGGGCATTGTTTTGCAGGGTTAAAACATGTTAGGAACATCGGATGCTACTTCTCAAGGGAGTCAACCTGCAAAAATTTCTAGGAAGAGAGGAAAACCTAAGAGGAAGAAGCCATGAGTCTTAATGGCAGATGAGATGTCTACTGGAAAAGTAGATCGACATTAATGACAATGACTCTTAACATTCAAGGCAACTCTGCAAAGGAGTCTTGAGGTCATGAATGAGGGTTGCGAGTTAATGATGGTGGTTGTAACAATCTTGTAGTGTTGCAGGGAACCATACTTGTGGGAGATCCTAGGCTGATCTAGTTGGTGACCTTGCATTTAATGCATGTTTGACTTTGTTTCGAACTCTTCTATGACTAACTTATTGTAAACCCTAAAGTAGGCCAACGTAGCTGACGCATTTTATAAATATGGCATTTTTTCCTCTTTTGTCAAAAATATCTTCAGGTTTTTAGAGTTGTTAGAGAAGAGCTAGAAGAGTTAGAAGAGTTAGAAGAAGGTTGAAGAAGGATTCAAAAGGTAGAGGATGGGATAGCAAGAAAGCAAGTTAGGGTTTTCAAGTAAGTTGGACATTTTTCAGTTCAGTAGGAAGAGGAGGTGATGTATCTTTTTGATTTTCTTAGCATAGATGGAGATAATATGAAGACATGGTTTTCTGTACACTGGTGATCTTGCCAGATTTGTAAATATTACTTATCTATTTCATTAATAGTAGGAGCAACCAGATTTAAACACACTTTATATTATGCTCTAGAATGGTATTCATTTTGGGTTAATCTTTTGATTTGAAAATCTTTCAAGGAATGAAATTTTATCTTATGTTTTGTTTGAATGATGATTTGCAATCTACTATTAAAGTTTGCACAATGAATGAATGAAACCTTGTATCAATTACAGGTTAATTTTATTTTGTAGTTCTAGTTTAGGAATTCCTTGGAAGGTATCAAGTCTGATTAGTTGAATGAATCAACATTCTTTTCAGTTTAAAAACCTTGATCTATCTTTTCTATTTCTTTAAAACCCCTGATTAAAGTAGGTTTAGATAGATTTTTTATCTTGCAACAATCTAGAAGCTCAAAACCAATAGGCCTCTTGAACATTACAGCCATATTAACCACTTCATGAAACAACAACATTGTGAACCAACATCGAAGACCTTGGGAGGTGATTAGTTTGATTATTGATTGTCTCTTTTAGGAGAGGTGAGTTACTTTTACTTTTATCTTACTTGCATGTTGTATGTGAACTTCGAACATCAACAGGTTTGTTAAACTCAATTAAAGGACAATAACCAAGACCATGAGTTGTTTTTTGTGTGATAAGGTCAATAGGGTTGTGGATACCTTGTTCTTGAGCACCACATCCTTTCCCACTATAGCCAAGTTGTTTCATGAGCTCATAACCTTTTCCATAAAGCTTATTCATTTCTTTTGAATCAGGTGGTTGTGCATTATTGTGTTCATCAAAGGTTGTTGTGTAGTTTGTATGTTTGCCTAAAGTGGTTGAGGCAGATGTATTTGAAAGGTTTTCCAAATTTTGTGTTGTCATGATGGTTGGTTGTGCTTGTTTCTCATCTTTCTTTTGTGTGATTATGTATTTTCCCATAAATGATGGCGTGAATTCTAAGGATCCCAATCATCTCCAAATGATTTAGATGGTGCTACCTCATCATTGTGTTCAATTTCAAGAGGATCTATGTTGGATGTTAGAATTAATGTTTTCAGAGGACTCTTAGCTCCTTTTTTAAGCAGGAAGAAAATTTCAAGCTTGGTGTTTATTTCAACTTGATACATATTATTATAGACATATTCATTATACAATGAAGGGTTTAAGGTACTACATTCATATCATGAATCCATGTTCCACCTAGAACAAGATTATACGAAAGATCATAAGGCATAACATGAACAGGAGTTTTCAAAGTAGCCACCCCAACTATAATAGGAAAATTAATTACACTAAGCGGTTGCTTTGTTGTATTATCAAATCCTCAAACAGATATGGAATTAGGTATTATTTGTGACTTTTCAACAAGAAATCTATCAAGGATATTCCCTATGCACACATTAAAGGGTAGAACCATTCAATAAGGGTTCGCTTTATCCATATTCAATTGTATTGAGTAATGATCATGAAAGATTCATTTTGTTTTCACAACTCTAAAGGATGGAGCTCATGTTGATGGAAAGTAATGTTGAGATTCATTCTATGGATTAAAGTCACCACATCATTTGGAGTTGTACTAGGAGAAACTACAATTTGTTTTAAGGCCATTTCAAGAATATTGTGGTAATTTGGTGAGTTCTGAAGTAAATCCCAAAGGGAAATCTTTGCAGGAGTATTCTTTAATTGTTCAACAATATCATACTCCTTTGTGTGTGGGAGGTAATGAGGACCACTAAGAAAATTGGGTAAAGGTAAGGAGGGTGGGGTTGGTTGTGGATTATTTCAACTGAATTATGTATGAGAAATGGTATTATGACTTGGTTGCTACGGAAAATTAGTTTGAGGAGGGTAGAGGATAAATTCAATTTTATTTTGAGTTTTTTGTTTTTGTGAAGGTGGGTAAAGAGTAAAATAGGGTTTAGGTGGAGGTTTATGTGAAGGGGGATAAAGGATGAGTTGAGGTTGAATAATGTTAACATCCCTTAACAAGTGAGAGTCTTCATTATCTTTGAAGGGCATGTTATCTTTTTCTTGGGTCATAATATCCTCCCTAGAAGGAGATTTCTTAGGAGAAAAACAAACGACATGTTCATGATAATTAAGGTTTGGTTCATCCAAAATAACTTCATTGCCACTAAGGGAGGTATTAATGGTTGAATGTGTTTGATTATTGATAATGGGGAGGGGAGAAGAAGACTTTATTTGATTGTGGGTTGTTTCTAAGGTCTCATTCTCTTGTGCCATATTATCTTCCCTACTAGGAGGGTGTTTAATATGTTCATCCAAGTTTGAGGTAGTGTCATCACAAGTGGGAGAGGAATCAAGAGAAGGACTAGTATGGTTTTCAAATAGGTTGTCCCAAATGGTAGGAGCATTAGGGAATGGAGGGTCAAGGGTGGAATTATTCTTAATAGGGATGGATTCTAACACCAACCTATCCTCTTTACGTCAAGGAGGGATATTAGGAGATAAACAAGTGTGATTGTCATGAGCATAGAGATTGGGTATGGTGATATTTATGAATGTATATATGATCTCATGTTCTTGTTCTCTAATATCATCCAAAGGGTAATAAGGAATTGAACAATCAAGACCCTCAATTCTTGTCACTTCCTTCCCCAAGATACCTTCGTCACTAATAGGAGAGGTATCAAGAGAAGAACAAGTATGTGTGTTATGATTGACTATATTTCCATTCGCACCAATGGATAATATAATGCTGTGTTTAGGACTAATATGTTCCTCATTATTGTAATCAAAATCAAACTCATAAGAGTAGATGTTATGCTTATAAAATCCATGATTAATCAAATCAAAGGCACATTGAAAGAACATGTTATGCAAAAGTAAAGAAATTCCAATGTAATTTTCAGATGTAAAACAAAGTAAATTGCTGATTATAGTATGCAATAATAAAAAAAAAGAAATTTGGGAGATGTAAATGTGAAATTAAACTATGCATGAAATGAGCTATTTTAAGTGAGATCTAGTGAAATGTAAGGAAAGACTCTAATGTGGAAATTTCTTTCCTAATATCAAATCACAGGGGAATAATGCAGGAGTAATTTCAATTCCAAATTATAGAGCATTAAGATTCACATGTGAAAGAATAGACAATATTATCAACAAAGAATAGACACCAGATTTACATGAGAAAACCCTTCCAAGAGAAAAACCCACCACCAAAGAAAGATCACTTTATTCACAATTAAAATAATTTACAATGAATTTGTAGATCCCTTCTTCAAAATGAAATCATTCTTATATAACACACAAGAACATTACAATTGGCCAACCAAAGTTAATCATGGCACTATTACAATGTTCTTTCAACATACAACACACTCAACCGAGACCAAATTTTTTCTTCCAATACTGCATGCAATACCAACCAACCTTTTCACTGTCGTTTCTCAGCAATTCCTCTTCGACCCTTCAATTTATAGGAAAACTACTGTCAAAAAATGATTCAGTTGACCTAACTTCCAAGAAGCTCAACCATCAACATTATCCCACATTGGTGTGGAATATGAACAATCAATAGTTTAAATGCAAATGCTGGAAGACTTTAGGTATCCATGAATTAGCCCTTTTGTTACCAACTCACTTGTACACCCACGTTCAAACCAACCATTGCCATGGCCCCACCAAAGTGAACACTCATTGATTCATCACTCAAAATGCTAACTTCATAACCACCGCATATGAGTTAGGAATTTCCCGATCCCCACAACAAGTCGATACCACCCAGTTAGTAAAAAATAAAACTTCATAACTCCCAATACAAGTTAGAAAGTTCCCAAATGTCATGATAAGTTAATATCATTGTCACCAAGTTAGAAACTTTCAGAACCTTGTGAGTAAATAAAAATGTTACAAAGTTAAGAACTTCAGCGATCAACCGACAATGAACACCAAACAAAGGTAAAAAATTCTAAATCCTTAACAGAGATACAAGCTAGTAAGTTGAGGCATAATTTCCAACAATCTCCCACTTGAGGGAGACTTACTGGCTTCCTCTAAACTCAAAGATAATGAATATCATGGGCTTCAAGGCCCATCGAACTAACATACTGCCTGTACTTGTCCATGCTCATGGGCTTTGTCAACACATCAACAAAATTTTCCAAAGTATCCATATTTTCTAAATAGACCTTTCCATCCTCCACCATATCTCGTACAAAGTGATACTACACATCAATATGTTTTGTCCTGGCATGGAAAGTTGGATTTTTTCAAAAAAAATAGTACTTTGAATATCATAGAAAATTAAAAATTTCTTTGCATTGAACCCAACATCAAAACACAAATTTCTAAGCCATACAAATTCGTTACAGGCACGTGTTTCTGCCATGTACTCAGCTTCAGTAGTGGATAGAGTGACTACAACCTTCCACTTACTCATCCAACTAATTGCACCACCATTCAACATAAAAATATATCCACTAGTGGATCTTCAGCTGTCAATGTCCCCTACCCAATCAAAATCCACATAGCTCTAATGCTGAGAGAATGCTATGATCGAAATGAGTTACCATGATAACACAACGGGTACTATGATGTACCTTTTAAATATCTAAAAACTCTTTTCACATGGTGCTGCCACAATAGTTGTTTACAATTTCTGGGAGATCTTGATTTTTGTTGAAATCACATGTTTTTTAAAAATATAATGATTTAACACTTGAAAAGTTCCATTTAAAGGATTCCAATTGAAGAGGGTTTGATCAAACTACCTTAGACCAAGCCCCCATGGATAGAACCCTGCTAGTTTTAAACCATACCTATAACGAAGTCTCCTTTACACCTATCAAAATGTTGTTTAAAAACCACTTTTGATTTACCTTTTGGAGGATCAAATCAATTCATTTAAAATTTATTTTTTGTATGTATTCCTTATTATAAGCTTCCAAAAAGTATAATTTTAATTAAATTTAATTTGATTGTTATATTTATTTTTTATTTCTTGTGAATGTAGGTTTTTTTATCAAAAACCAAGCTCTTTGTTCTACACATGTGGAAAAATAGAAGATTATCAATTTTTTTTTTGAAAAATATGAGTGCACTAGATATTGAAGTCCTTGATCCAACAAAAAAGATAAAATTGAATATTGATACATACAAAAAAAGTTACATGTTATACGATTGCACTATGTCTGAATTGTAATTAGTTTCACTTTGAAACTTGATTAAAGAAAAAAAATTTAATAAAAAAATATCTAACCAAGTGGAAGCACTAAATATTAGAGTTACAAATCTAAATTTAAAATAATTATAATTTTATCCTTCATGGAAAAAAAGTTATGCATTATACGGTGAACATCACTTTTTATAAATGTTGTTTTCTAAAAAAAATATCTTTTGAGGGAGATGGAAAAGGAAGTGCAATCTGATTCCAAAAATTTTGAAAAAAATATATTTAGAATCTACAGACAAAATGTGATGAAACTCTAGTTTGCATCATCTTCAAATTCCTTACAGTTTAGTTGCTATAGGTGCCTGAAAGTGAAGATTTAGTTAAAAAAAAATAGTGAAGTGTCCAGTTTGGCCAAAAATTGTAAACCACTATTGTGGGATCACTGCATGGCATCCCAATGTGGCCTTCCTGGATTCGCCATAAACTGGCTAAGAAATCCCACTACTTGGACAATGTCAGGCCTTGTGTAGACCATTGCATACATTAAACTTCCAACTGCACTTGCATAAGGCACTTTGTTCATGTCCTCGATCTTAGTAGGATATTTTGGACAATCTTCAACAGATAGTTTTGTTCCCCTCAAAACTAGAAATACTAGTTGCTTGCAAGTAGTCATACCAAATCTCTCTAGAATAGTGTTAATGTACTTACTCTGGTTGAGCCAAATTTTTCTACTCTTTCTATCCCTGGTTATTTCCATCCCCAGAATATACCTAGTTGCACCAAGATCTTTCATCTTGAACTTTGCAGAAAACTAAGATTTTAGATCAGAAATCATAAACTTACTATTCGGGTGCTGTCATAATAGTGGTTTACAATTCCTGAGAGGAACAAATTTTAGCTGAAATCACATATTTTTAGAAAATATAATGATTTAAGCCTTAAAAAGTTCCATTTTAAGGATTCCAATTGAAGAGGGTTTGATCAAATCACCTTAGATCAAAACCCTTGGATAGAACCTGCTAAACCATACCTATAAATGCATCTCCTTTACACCTATCAAAATGCTGATAAAAATCACTTTTGATTTAGCTTTTGGGGGATCAAATGAATTCATTTAAAATTTATTTGAAATGATTATGGTATTCCTCAAAACAAGCTATCCAATGAATATAATTTTAATATGTTTTGGTTTTGTTATGTATTTGTTTTAAGTTTTATTAAACATAGGTTTTCATCAAAATGAATTTCTTTGTTCTTCACATGTTGAATAATAGAAGATTATCAAAAAAAAAAAATGAAAAATATGAGTGCACCAGATATTGAAGTCCTTGATCCAACAAAAAAAATTAAATTAAATTTTGACATATACAAAAAAAGTTACGCGTTATACGATTGTGTTGTGTCTGAATTGTAATTCGTTTGACTTTGAAACTTGATTAAGGAAAAAATATTCAATAAAAAACTATATAACCACGTGGAAGCACTAGATATCAAAGTTAAAAATCTAAATTTGAAAGAATTATAATTTTATCCTTCATGGAAAAAAAGTTATGCGTTATACGGTGTGCGTCACTTTTTTAAAATGTTGTTTTCTAAAAAAAATCAATTTTCATGGGAGATGGAAAAAGAAGTGAAATTTGATTCCAAAATTTTTGAAAAGAATATTTTTAGAATCTACAGAAAAAATTTGATGAGACTCTAGTTTGCACCATCTTCAAATTCCTCACAGTTTAGCTGCTATAGGTGCCCGAATGTGAAGATTTAGTTAAAAATAATAATTTCAGTGTCCAGTTTGGCCAAAAATTGTAAACAACTATTATGGGATCACCCATTCCCTATGAACAACATATCATCAATGTAAAGGGAAATAATAATAACATGATCATTTTTATTCTTGTAATAAATATAATGATCATATTTTGATCTTACAAATCCCAATGATAGAACAAATGCATCAAGTTTTTGGTACCACATTCTAGGTGACTTTTTCAAATCATACAAAGATTTCTTTAACTTGCAAACCAGATTTTCTTTACCACAAAGTGCTCAAGTTGGGACATATAGATTTATTCTTCAATATCTCCATGAAGAAATGTTTTCTTCACATCTGTTCAACTTCTAAATTATATGCTGCTACAAGTGACAAAAGAAATATGATAGATGCCATTTTAGCTATAGGAGAAATTTTTTCTCCATAATCAATTCCCTATACCTGAGAATAATCTTTCACAAACCTTCCTTTATATGTTTCAACACTTCCATTTAGACTAGTCTTCTTCTTAAATACCCACTTACAACCAACAAATTTTATGCCTTTAGGCAAGGACACCAAAATCCAAGTTTCATTCTTTTCTAATGATGCCACTTCTTCATTCATGGCTTACAACCAAAAGTTTGAATTAGGCATTCTAATTTCCTCTTTAATAGTCCTAGGCTCATCAGTGCTAGTAATTAAAGCATAGGAACAATTATAATCTAACTTAGAAAACCCATATCTATCAAGTTGATGCTTCTCACATGTAGACCTCCTCATGGGATAAGGTTGAGGTTATGGTTCTTTTTCTTGTTCAGAACTCCTTAGAGTTGCTTGAACTCTCCTCAGTTTCAGGTACACTATCAATTTGTTGTTCCTCTTTTTTAGGAGTTAGAAGAATTTCAACACCATTATTTTGCTCCTTGACTTCCTCCATCCCTGACTGTAGATCCACTAAAGAAGGTTTCAGCTCACAAACGACTACACTTTTGTTGTATACCACCTTTTCAGTCACAAGATTCCAAAGTTTGTATCCTTTCACACCAATGTCGTAGTCAATGAAGATACACTTAACAACTTTGTTTTCCAATTTATTTTTCCTCTCATTCGACACATACACATATGCTTCACAGCCAAAGACATGAACATGTCTCAGAGAGGGCTTCTTACCAGACCAAGCTTCCATAGGCATTTTGTCAACAAGTATTGAAGAAGGAGATCAATTTACCAAGTAACATGTTGTAACCACAACCTCAGTCTAGAACTTATACTCTAGACTAGCACAACTGAACATACTTCTTGCTCTCTCCATCAATGTCTTATTAAACATTTTAGCAACTCCATTTGTTGCGGAGTGTAAGGTGTTGTTTTATTCCTTTTAATTCCATGGTCCTTACAATGCCTTTAAAATTATGTAGAAAAAAATTCACCACCGTTATTTGTCCTCAAACGTTTGATTTTCTTACCAATCTAATTTTCAACCAATTTCTTGAACTCTTTAAACTGACTAAACACTTATGATTTACTTTTTAGAAAATATACAAATTCCCTTCTCGAATAATCATCAATAAAAAGAAAAAAATCTTGATCTTGATAATGAAGGAACATTTACTAGACCAAAGACATCAAAGTGAATATAATCCAGAACACCAGAATATTTGTGAGGACTATAGTAGAAAGAAACACGGTGATGTTTTCCATATGTACAATGTTCACAAAATTTAAATTCTAGGTTACAATCTTCAAGCCTCTGAACTAGGATTTTAATTTTCAAGGCTTTTAAGCCTTTCTCACCAATGTGACTGAGCCTTTGATGCCTGAGCATAGTGCTTTCTCCAAGAAGTTTAAATTCCAAATATTTTTCACTGACAAAAATGTTTTCCTTCTCTCCACGAGCAAATTTTTGTGACTTTGCAAAGACACTATTACATTGAACAACAAGTGCATCCAACTTGTAAACAGTATTAATTTGGGCACCTATCCAGCACCATCGAGCTTCTAGCCATTTTGTAGCCATTGCTAGAGAATGAGACTTGCACTCCAATGTCATTTACCTTATAGAAATTAAATTCTGAGCCAACATAGTATATGAATTATGCCATCGATTCCCTTAATTATTCCATCGAGAAACTGAATTCTGACTCTTCCACGACCAATCATTTCTAGAGATGAATCACTTGCTAAATAAACCTTTCCACCATCATATTCTTCATACTTATTGAACCAGTCTCTATGAGATGTCATGTGGAAAGATGCTCTAGAGTCTATCAGCCAGACATCATCAGATGTTTGAGTTGCCAAGGCTATAAAGAAGGCATTTGCTTCACTCTGAGAAGAATCATTATCGGAAGAGTTCTTATTTTTCTCCTCTTTGCAATCTTGTTAGACATGACCAAGCTGTCCATAGTTCCAACACTTTAGCTTGGACTTCTTTCCAGGAGACTTTAATCTCCCTTTAGATTTATATTAAGACTTCTTGTCCTTCTTCCTACTTTTCTCCTTCGATCTACCATGAACAACAAGATCCTCTTTCATCATCTTAGAATATTTTCTTCTCATCTCTTCTGATAACAATGAAGTAACCACATATTCCATCTTAAAAGTGGTTTTCATGCTCCCAATCACCATCACTAAATAATCCCAAGAACCAGGAAAAGAACAAAAGTGCATACATCGATCCTCATCATCTATCTTCACACTCACAGATGTCAACTAAGCAATCAGTTTGTTAAAAAGGATTCAAGTGATCAGCCATAGACGCCCCTTCCTCCATCATCAAAGAGTACTTCTTCCTTAAGAAGAACTTATTCACCAAGGACTTGCCCTGATAAATATCTCTAAGTTTTTTCCACAAAGAAGATGCAGTCTTCTCTTCATAAACATTCAAGAGAACCAATTTTTCTAAACAAAGTCTTATTAACGCTTTTTATTTTTTGTTTGTGAGATTCTAATCTTCTTGCTTCATGCCCAAGGGTTTCATTCCAGACATAGCAAGCCAAAGGTCACGATCCACCAACAGATCTTCCATTTTGAGTTTCCACTACTCAAAATTGTTGCCATTGAATTTCTCAATCTCAATCTTTCCTGATGTGCTTGTCATCTTAATCTGTAATCAAGGTTACCAAGTTTCTACGAAACTCCCACTTTAGAGTTGATACAAGAAACCAACCCAACCCACAAGGATAACACAACTGGATAGGCTCTGATACCACTTGTAATGAAAGAATCTAGTTTGGAAATTTCTTTCCTAATGTCAAATCACAAGGGAATAATGTAGGAGTACTCTGAATTCCAAATTACAAAGCATTAAGATTCACACGCAAAAGAATAGACAATATTATCAATAGAGAATAGACACCAGATTTACATGGGAAAACCCTTTCAGGAGAAAAACCCACCACCAAAGAAAGATCACTTTATTCACAGTAAAAAAATTTAGAATAAATTTACAAATCCCTTCTTCAATAGGAGTTCGTTCTCATGTAACACACAACATTATAATTAGCTAACCATAGTCAATTGCATCACTGTTACAATGTTCTTTCAACATACAACATGCTCAACCAAGACCAAAATTTCTTCCAATATTGCACGCGATACCAACCAACCTTTTCACTATCATTTCTTAGAAAAATTCTTCGACCCTTCGATTTCCAAGAAAACTACTATCCAAAAATGATTTGGCTCTTTTAACTACCAAGAAGCTCAACCATCAACAATATCCCACATCGGTATGGAATATGAATAGCCACAATTTAAATGCAAACAACTGAAGACTTTAGGTATCCATGAGTTAGCCCTTTTGTTCTCAACTCACTCATACACCCAAAGTCAAACCAACCATCAGCATGGCCCCACCAAATTGAACACTCATCGACACATCCCTCAAAATGCTAACTTCATAACCACCACATACAAGTTAGGAATTTCTCAATTCCCGCGGCAAGCCAATACCACTATCACCCAATCGGTAAAAACTCAAACTTCATAACTCCCACTACAAGTTAAAAAGTTCCCAAACGTTGTGACATGCCAATACCATTGTCGCGAAGTTAGAAATTTTTAGAACCCAATGACTTAGGCTACAAAGATAAGAACTCCAACGATCAGTCGACAATGAAGACCAAACAAAGGTAAAAAATTCTTTATCCTTAACAAAGATACAAGTCAACAAGTTGAGGCACAATTTCCAACATGAAATTAATGCTATAGAAATACAACTAACTGATATAGGTATGTGAAGGCACCAAATAGAAGCTTAAAAATACAGTTCTGAGTTTTGTAAAATGCAATTTCAGGGGTCAAAAGGGATTGATTCGCTCAGGGTGGCGAATGAGTCCCAATATGGACTTTTTTTAAAATTTTGAGAAATTTGTGAGGTATTTTTATGGTTTCTAAGTTCTATGATGCAAACCTAATTGAAAAATGTATAATTTCAAAGAGTGGGAATGAATTTAGATGCCAACAATGCAACCTAAATGCACTTTTTATGAATACAAAATTTAACACCTAGCATGCAAATGAATCATGCAAACCCTAATGAAAGTTAGATATATGATGATGAAAGGACTCCAAATCAGTCAATATAGCATTCAAAAAGAAGGTTCACCAAAATGAACTGTAGATTTTTGGACCCTAATCCCTTCTAGCACTTCTAGGATTTTTCACCTAAAAGGAGGTTAGAGCCAAAAGTCTAGCTAGGTTCATTCAAATAAGAAATTGTATGACGAAATTATTTCTAAATTCAATGTTATATATTCAACTAATTGATGAGAATGATTAATTAATTATGTGAAACCTAAGATTTATGCAATGTTTGAAAACACATTGTGTAATGAAACAATGAACTAGAAATGAATGTGAAACTTAACATAAATGAATCAAACTGAAAGTGTTCACCTGGAATGTGCATAAAGAATGGAAAAGGATTTTGGAATGTTGCTGATGCTAATTTTCAGGCCTAAAGGGACTCATTCACCATTCTAGGCGAATTAGTCCCAATTCTCCAAAATTGAGTCAAAATTTGTTTCTGATAAAAGGGTACCCAAAAATGAAGAAAAATCAAAATTGACCTTGGAATGGGACTCATTCACCACCCATGGAAAATGAGTCCACTTTTGAATTTCCAAATTTTCAAAAGTGGAATATGAGGCTATTGATCTGTACTTTGACTTCCTACAGGTGTCTACTTTTGAAACTTTGATTTATGAGTCTGAAAATGAGTTTTGGTTGATATTTTGACTTGATTAATGAAGATAAGACTTGAGAAACCTTGAAAATTGATCTTAAATTATTTATAAGCTTCCGAGAGTCCTAAATTTGCAAACACACAAGACAAGAGAGAGAAAAGTTGGATGTTAGGGCATAGGGGTTTGCCTTGGTCAAACCCATTTTAGTTAATTAAACCAAAATGATGAAAGAATGAAATGAAACATGAAATAATTTAATTGATTACCTTTCCATGATGTTTTATCTTGGATTTATGTAGCAATGGAGGAAGATTTATCCCTTGAATGTCTTTAGGAGCTTTCTTGATGTTTTGCAATGATAAAACCCCAAGTTGCTTGAATTGAGATAGAAGAATGATGGATGAATGAATGATAAGAGATAAGAGAGATAAGAGATCTTAAAATGAGTTAAAATACTTATATTTGTAGGAAATTCACCTATTTTACCCATTAATACCTCATCACAGGCTGACATGAAGTAATATTAAACTAATATTTCATGTTTTTCTTGCTTAAAGATCAAAATTGTGCCAAAAGGGAATCATTCACCACACATGGTGAATGGGTCACACCTGGATGGGACTAATTCACCATGGATGGTGAATGGTCCCCATAGGGGCCAATTTGACAGCTAAGAAGCCAAGAGATGAGGAAATAAGGTTTAAATTGCAACTTTTTTGGGTATTTGATCAATTTAGGCCTCAAGATGCACAAGATGGGTTAATAGGGGCCTATTAATGATGATCCAAAGGTCAATGAGGGCTTGGGACACAAAAAACAATGTGAAAGTGTGATTAAATACACTTTACAACACTAGAATGAGGTCTACATAGCCTAGGAAGGAACAAGAACCAATGTGAATGTGAAAGACATATTACAACATTAGTTTAACATTAAGTTTAAGTTATAATCCTTCTAAATTGATTTGATAATGTTATGTAACACATTTTATAATGTTGAATTAAGGAGAAATAGGTTCATTAAGTCTAGAAAAGCGTGAAAGTATCTTACAACACCTTTACAAGACATCATTAAATGCATGTTATTCAATTTTGAAGGGTAGACCTAGTGTGGATGCATAAAATGCCCCACAACACTTGAATCAAGGTCTCATTAAGTTCATTTTAACATGAATTATTCCCATGTCAAGCAAAGGGTTCTTTTTTCTACAGTGCACATATACATACGCATATGTATATGTGTATGTATATGTATGTTTATATGTATATGTATGTGTATATGTATATCTTTATGTGTATGTGTATGCGTATGTGTATGTTTATGTGTATGTGTATGTGTATGTGTATGTGTATGTGTATGTTTATGTATATGTGTATGTGTATGTATATGTATATGTATATGTATATGTATAGAAACAAGATTTAATTACAATTTCTGCATACATACAGAGTGATAATCCATTTCAAATATTCAAAAAGGGTATAACACCAAATATGGAAACATATCACAAGAAGATATCAACAATTACATACAATGTGAACTATATGTTAAAATCAATGGTTGGAATCATAGACAAATACATATGTGTATATATATATATTGAAGAAAAATAGACTAATTGTATAAGAGGTGTTGGAATAAAACTTATATGGTACTAAATATTATAGACAAAAATTGAAATTGGAAAGAAGGGTTCATCATGCTTGAGCTAGTTGCCTCGGTGTGTAGAAAGAGCATAGTAAGTGTTTTCTCACATCAAAGTTAATTCATCCTATCGTTGTTGTATGATGGAAAAAATTATTACAAGGAAAGAAATATTATTAATAGTTGTAAGACATATTGGAAAAACATTTAACAGTCACATGTAAATTCCAGATACACATAAACCTTTGGAATCCTTTCAATTTATTTGGTTTGTGTATGTTTTTTTATCATTTGTCATTTACCTATAACTCTTATCGGTTTTCCTAATTGATAGAAGATGAACAATCTATCTAAGAGTTATCTTGTCAATTCTAAATTCAACCTACACTATTTGACACTAAACACTATAACAAATAGGAAAATTCTAAAAGAACTATCAGGAAAATACTTAGGAACCACAACAACAAAACAAATGATCATAAATCAACTTTACAACATGGAGCATGGAGCAGGGAAACTATGATAATGAACAGTTTGTTATGGGAAAATGAAAAAAACAATATCATGAAGAACAATTTGTTATTGTGAACTTGAAACAGATGAGAAAAAAGAGTATGGTGAAACATATTGATATAAGGCACATAACATGTTCCATCCAAACAAAATAACCATGGCAAAAAATTTAGAATTTTTAAATTGATAACATTCATTCTTACAAGAAGAATAGAATAATTTTTTGCAGAACCCTTCTAATATATGAGGCAAAAAGAATATCAAGAAACATATTGATACAAAATAACCAATCTATGTAATAGTTCAATTGTCAATTATAAATTCATATTTTTTTTGCAACTATTATCAACCAATGAGGAACATTTAACAGCATAATGTATTCAAGAGGCAAGCTCCACATCTTCATAAAAAACTCGGGCAAGTCTCCTCTATTTGTCTATAATGTTTACTACCAAGTGATGTAGCTCAAATTTTGAATTAACTCTATGGCGTTATACCCATTTTGCACAGATTATATCCACCCATACCCTTCACAAGGTCTGTTTAGTGTGGGTTTACTGTGAAGGAATGTAGTTCAAGTTTTCAATTGATAGCTCAACTCTTACATACATTACTTCTCTTGTATGAATTTTTTTATTATGGGTTTTTGATGATCTATCATTTACCTGTGATTCTTAAGTAACCTAGAATAATGAAGACTCTTCTATGGGGAACTGGGGAAAAGAGTATCATGAAGAACATTTTTTATGGAAAACTTGAAATAGAGATCGAGGCACAATTTTTACAATACTCTGGTATCAAACCAACACCACAATGGCTCTTTTCACAATGCAACCTAATGAATATATTTTCTACCATATTTTGTAGTAGACTTTCCCTTACTAACCCTAACCATATTTTTTTGACGAAAGAAAGAAGATTTAACTATTATTTCTCTAGATCCATACAAAACCATAATGCCAAACACCCATGAAAATGACTTACAGATTCTAGACAACAACATTTTTAACATAAACAATAAATAAATCATTTATGTAAAACACCCATGTAAAATGACTTACAGATTGCAAAGAACAATAGTTTTCAAACCCTTCAATCAGCTATAGAATGGAGCTGAAGCTATCAATTTTTAGAATGTCGGGCCCTATCAAATGAACCACGGACCCAAACCTGATGATTTTTAGCATAGTTTCTTATCAAACCAGCACCACTATATATATATTTACATATACATACATATATATATACATATACATACATATATATGCTTACATATATACATGCATATATATACATACATACATACATACATACATACATACATACATATGTATGTATGTATGTATGTATGTAACTATACAACTCACAAATTCCAAACCCACCAAACTATTTTTCCCTCCACAGTTATATACATATATTTTCAGCTTGGTAAACCAACTATTTAAACCTAGTTCTTTATCACGATACATATTTTATTTAAGCGATGACAACAATTATATGATGCAACAATCTCTAGAAAATGCCTATAGTTCAACAAGCTTTATTGTAAATTTGAGCTACATTGCTTGGCATTAAATACTGTAGATAAATCATTTATGCAAAATACCCATGTAAATCAACTTGTGGCAAATATTTTTTATTCTAGCACCTATTATACAATTTATCTATTTGTCTTCAATATTTATTAACAAAGAATATAGCTTGAATCTTGTATCAATATGTTTCATGATATTTTTTTTTCCCGATCTACTTGAAGGTCCCTGCAACAAACTGCCTAACTCTATTTATGCAAGGGATCAAGCTTGCTAATTATGTGGGATGGCACTGTATTATATCAATATGTTTCATTATATTCTTTCTTCCTCATCTTTTTCAACTTCCTCACAACAAAGTGTTCTTCATGATATTCTTTTTTCTAGTTCCCCATAGTTGTTTTACAATTTCCCTATTTTTTATATAATAATTAGTGGGGAGTAATGTAGCTCAAATTTTGAATTGACAAGGCAACTATGATTCTTAAGTATTTTCTTAATAGCTATTTTCAAAATTTTCTTTTTCTCTTGTACCAATATGTTTTATGATATTCTTTTCTTCTCAATTGAACATTGAGCTTCCCCATAACAAACTCTTCTTCATGATATTCATCTTTCCAATTCCCCATACCAAACTATTCATTATCATATTTTTCCTATTCTATTCTCCATATTTTAAAGTGCTATTTAATGTGGGTTTGTTCCATTTCATCTCTATCTATTTATAACAAATAGTGGTAACCTCTTTTACTCTATATCTATATTATTTACTTTATAATGTTGCATAGATACAATAGACATTCAACAAAATGAGTGTGTTGTAAACTCCATATTTCAAATTCTTTAATGCTCCTACAACTTGATCCAATACTTCTCATCCTTGTTTGACACCAACAACAATACATGTAAGTACAAATCTTTCCCATTTCCAATAAATAGATCCAATCAACGAATTGTAAATATTATTTAATTTTAAATTCATAGTGTATATATTGATTTCTTAATTGTTTTCCTAATAGATATTTTATAATTTTTCTCTTTTCCTATAGTATTTACTATCTAATAATGTAGCTCGAATTTTCAATTGTGAAGCTAACTGTTACATAGCTTGCTTGTTTCAATATGTATCACACTACTCATTTCTCCTAGTTTTCCATTACAATCTGGTGACATTGTTTGCCTTGTATCAATCTATTTAATGTGGGTTTGCAACCATCTCTTACTTATGATTCTTAAGTTTTTTCTCAATGGTTGTTTTAAAATTTCTCTATTTTTGTTATTGTGTGATACATGATAAGAGTCCTTGATATTTTCCATGGACCTTACCTGCTCTTTTTGCTTACGGGTTTGGCTAGAGCCCATGAGGCTTCATGATTCCAATATGGTCAGGAGGACAACGAGCGTGGGTTTAGTTCTTTTGGATTCTATCATGATATATTTGTTGTTTCTTATATACATGGACAAACAAAATCTCACATCCACTTGTCCACCAAA
Organism: Sequoia sempervirens; assembly: GCA_007258455.2. Lineage (NCBI taxonomy): Eukaryota > Viridiplantae > Streptophyta > Pinopsida > Cupressales > Cupressaceae > Sequoia > Sequoia sempervirens. The sequence continues at coordinate 223,853,601 of VDFB02000017.1, forward strand.
GACATACTTTACTCTATCCATTGTGTTTTTCATTGTTTTGATAGCTCTCTTTTCAACCTCCTCAATAGATTACTTATACACAATTTTTTACCAACATCCCATGTATTCAATATCTTCTATTTTATCTTTTTCTATTTACAACAAATAATGCTAACATATTTTATTCATTATTTATATTTTTCCCTTTATAATATTGCACAAATACAATAGACATTCAAGGAAATTAGTGTATTGTAAATTATCTATTTCAACTTACTTGTGATTCTTAAGAGTTTTTCCAATAGTTGTTTTAGAATTTATCTATTTTTTTTATTTTCTAATATATGATAAGAGTCTTTCAAATTTTCCACGGACCTTACCTACTTTTCTTTCTCCACGGTTATACTAGAATCCATGAGGCTTAATGATTCCAATATGGTAGGGAGGACAACAAGTGCCAATTTAGTGCTTTTGGATTCTATCATCGTACATTTGTTGCTACTTATATACATGGACAAAAAATTCTCACATCCACTTGTCCACCAAAAAACATACTCTATTCTATCCATTGTATTTTTCATTGTTTTCATAGCTCTTTTCAACTTCTTTAGTAGATTTTTAATACGCAGTTGTTTGCTAGTATCCCATGTATTCAAAATGTCCTATTTTATCTCTTTCTATTTATAACAAATAATGCTAACAGGTATTTTATTCTATATCTATATTTTTTCCTTTATAATGGTGCACAGATACAATAAACATACAAGGAAATTAATGTATTGTAAATTTTCTATTTCAAATTATTTCCTGGTTGAACAAGTTGATCCAATGCTATTGACTCTTTTTGAACACCACCAACATCACATGTAAGTACACAAATTTCCTATTATCAATAAATAGATTTGTTGAACCAATTGTAAATATTTTTAATTATTTCTCTCATTTTTTTGCAATGGAATGTAATTTTTCCAAGAATCTAGCTTTCCAGATAGACAACTAACCATAGTGAATGAGATTCTATGTAATTCATAAACATCAAACTATTCTTTGCTCATGAGCATGTTGCCTTTTTAGGTGTAAATATGCATAATTGTACTCATCATATATGTTGTTCATCACATACATATTTGTGTAGCACATATTTCATTTAAAATAGTGGAGATGAAGAAACATAAGCAACAATTTTGGCCTACAAGGTATGTAGGCAAGTGTTAGGAAATTTGTGGCATTCCTCGTGACTTTAAAATTCATGGAATTCGCTAATAAATTATAATTTATGATGTTTTCCATGGATTTTATAACACTTGTTATGCATACTCTATACGCCATGAGTGCTTTGGTCTGCATGCATCAGATTTTCCAGATGGTGATTATTTTGATTCCATGGTACATTTACATTTAATTCATAATGGGTGGTCCAAAAAAAATGTTAATCACTCCCAACTATATAATGCTACCAATCAATAAATAAATATGGTGAACCCGCTATAAATACCATTAATTATTTTTAGTTTCAGATTGTCTTTAATACTTTTCCAGATATACTTAGTTACTTTTAATTGTTCCTTTTTTATTCCAATCGGTTTAGTAGAATATCTTTTTTGAGCTTTCCTAATAAATTATTGTTTCCCCACAAAAAAATCCATACCTTTTAATTCAATTATTCTAAAAATGCAAAATATGTGTCGTTCCATCGTATTCCTCTTCTTGTGACATTTGTTTATTCATTTTCCATCAAAGATGTTGTAATTTAGTCTTCAATTGGACTATGCACATGTTTCCTATCTAAGTACTATTTCTTCTTATTCTATTTGATCATCAATTTATTGTTTAGGTTTAATTAAGTCCTCCTAATTTTGTTTATAAACTAATATAAAACATCTTTTTACTAGAATCAATCATTTGAAATCTAATATTTTTTACTTTCAATTTCCTTGTTATGAACTAATTTTTAGTTCTTTTTACCTATGATGATTTAATTATACTACTACTAACCCATAAACCTCGTTGATAATAATGATTTTATTTACAAAACTATGGACTAGATACTATTTATAAAAACTATTTATATATTAAAGTTCTTTTTTTTTTTTAACCATTAGTCATGACCATCATAACTAATATTCAAATAAGAAATAATCACAACAAATAACCTGAAAGTAATAAATCATCCAGTACCATCCAAGCATTGTAACAAATATGCCATACTTAAATTTATGAACAATTTTTTTTAAAGAATATTTTTTTATTCAATATTACTAATTAAATTTTTCATTCAATTATGGTAATTAAGGGGATCACTAATAACTTTTTAAAAAAGGAGAATTCTTTAATGTTCCATGTTTTTAAAAAATATTATTGTATCTAGACCTTCAAGTTTTCCATGTATTAGTATCCATGATTGATTAACCTAGCGATAAATGTCAAATATAGATATGCATCTAGGCCTAGCAACTATTAAACTAAAACACATATAAAATTACATCATGCCTTAAATTTTGCAGAGAAATTATTACTATTAACAAAACTAAATATTTGAAAAATTAAATTGTATTTAATTCACCAAATGTAATTTATTAATAAATTTTTTTATATATTTTGTATACAAATAGACATCTGAGGCATATCGTATGATAGTTGGCACACATATTTATAAGTGGAAAACTTGTTTTATAACATTCCATTATATTTTTGCGCATCTTTACATGGCAACAACCTACGTGTCTTTATAAATGTTGGTTTATTGCACTATAAATAATGTGATTGTTTAATAAGTTTGATAGGTTAGTTAGAGGAGATTGTTTAATGGAGGTTGAGACTATTCCAATGCTTTCTTAAATTTGTGTACATAGCTTTTTAAAACAATAAGCAAATGTTTTATTTTTAATACTATATATTTTGGTGCAAGTATTTTATTGATTCAATTCTGTAATATTAAGATATTTGTAATATTGAATTTTTCAACAATGTTGTGTCTATTTGAAATTCTTCCATGGTCCAACAACTTTACCCAATACAACTTTTCCTTGTTAAACACCATTAAGAGTGTATATATATATGTATGTATGTATGTATGTATGTATGTATGTATACTAAATTGCAGCTGCATTATTTCACACTAAATATTATGGTACTCGTGATTAATTGCTTGAGATTGCTATTAATGGATACATTAGAAATAATCAAGACAACTTATATTTTTATTATACATTTCCATAATCAATTTGTAACTAAAAATAATTGATGTGGAAATGCAAAAAAACAATTTCATATTTTATGCAAATGGTTCTTAATCTCCCATGCATTGCCTATCAAGTAACAATAAAGAATTGGACTATAACATCTAGTTTAAAATGTTGTACAATGCACCAATTAAATGTAGAGATATAAAATAATTTTTTAAATTTATTTTTGAATATCTTTGTTCATTACAATGTACTCAACAAATGTTGTTCTCATTCACCTCCTACTATAAACTAATCTCGCATTATTCCATATTCAATTATTAACATTGTTTCCTTTATTATGCTTGCCCCAGTAATACTATTGCAATGAGTTTTGGTTTTCTTAGTTAATTAGTTATTAATAAGTTAGCTTTTAACCAATCAAAAATAATAATTTTTTTGGAAAAAAATATAAATTCAATTTTATAAAGTGAACTTGCAAAATATTTAATTTTATAAACTATAAAAATTAGTTTTGATGAATATGATTGGTTTAAAAATTGTGTTTTATTGGAGGATTTTTAGGAAAAGTGAAACTTAACTATTATTTTGCCTATTTTTTAGAAAATTGAACTATTATTTTTCTGATTTTTGAGAAAGTTTAACTATTATTTCCCATATTTTTAAGAAACAAAATTTACTCTATTTCATTTCATAGATCCATTCATACAAATGGATAATTATAAATTCATATATATTATTATTAATGTTTAAATAATTTAATGACAATTTTAATAGATTTTAATTTTTTTACTCAATATAAATTATATTATAAATATTATTATTTAATAAAACTATTATATGAATTTTATGCTTAAATAATAATTATTTAATTATTTCCTATAATTATGTTATATAATCATTACATTTTATTTATATTTTATTTAATATAAAGTAATTTTTAAAATTATTATTTAAATTTATACTATATAATGAAGAAATATTATTTAATATAATATAATAAATTTTTATTATATTATACATATTATTATTATGTGACATAATTATTAGATAATTTTTATATTTATATAATTATCATTCTTTTCTTCTAATTATATTATACTATCATTTGATTTTACTTTTATTTTGTTTGATATATATACTATCTTTATAATATTTAAAATTTTAGTAGATAATTATTTTTATATAGATAATTAATTTTTATATAATATGATTAAAATAATATTAATAATTATTAATATTAATATAATTGCATGTAACTACCTTTTATTCTATTATTTTAATAAAAATTAAGTGACATTTTTAATTATTATTTAATACTATAATTAACAAAATTAACATTTAATTTTATTCACATAAACAAAACTTACATTGATTTTTATTAAATCTAAAATACTATAATTAAGATACTATAAAGAAAAGTATTGGCCACTATGCACTGCTAGTAAATTATTTTCTTTCTTTCTTAAGCCTATATTAATTAGCTGATAGGCTATTTGTGTCAACTTTGCTAAAAAAAAATTCAACTTTTCTGACGTCAGGGTTAAGGTAGTGGATGGGTTATAGCTTGGTCAGAATTTCGGACAGCCCTCCTGATTTTTAGGTCTCCCTTGTCCTATTAAAGGTGGTGGAGTTTTTTTGAAATAAAAAAGTGTTTGGTGCAACGATAGAGGAGGCTAGCAAAATGGAATCAACATTGATTGTTGTATGGTTTCTATGTAGTGGTCATGGTGCAAGTAACGTCTATTTTAAAGTCCTCAGAAGAAAAAAAATGAATGTTTGTGCAGTTATCGATAACTTATTGTTGGGTGTCATTCTCTGGGTTTTATGTTGTTGAAGGTAGTTGTGAGTGAGGAGGGCAAGCTTCTGTGAAGGTGCAAGTGTGTTCATCGGCTATGAAATTTCTATGATGGTGGTTGGAGGTTATCTTATGTTTTTTGCATGTGTCGATGGTTGCAAAAGGTGTGGGTTTTGATAGTTTTGTGGTTTTTTTTTGCAGGCTATGGAGAAAAAACAGAGGGAAGAGAAATCAAGCAGAAAGTGTTATTGAAGGAAGCAGGAAGAGGTGCATATTGGGAAAATAAATTGTCGAGTATTTCTAAATAAGTTTATGTTAATTTCAAAAGGGGATTGTTGATTGTTGCTCTGTAGCTTAGTCTAAATTGTTTGGTTTATGGTTTCCGTGTAGCTGCCATTGCTGGAAGGAAATACTGTTTGTTTTTATGTTTCGTGTGTTGAATTCATGTGTTTTTTGTGGGATTTTTCATTTGGGTTACTCTTGAAACCAAAATTGTTTCATTGTGTTGATTGTTGTTGAAAAGACTGTATAGTTTTGTGGGATTTGGCATGTGGGTGACTATTGGCTATATTTTTCTATTTATGGCTTTGATTATGTGAGAATGGTTGCAAAATAGTTAATCTAATGTGTTTTTGGTGAATCTTGAAATTAAGATTTCTTGTGTATTGTGGGTTTTGGCATGTGGGTGACTATTGGAAATATTGTTTCATTTATGGCTTCTATTTTATGTGAATGATTGCAAAATAGTTAATCTATTGTGTTTTTGGTGAATTTTCCCATCTTGGTTATCATTGAAACAAATATTGATTCATTTAGGGAGGTTTCGTGCTCAATTTCTTTTTGACTTCTACTAGTAGAGATGTGCTAATGAATTACATGAGCTTCATCAGTTGACTATGACGACAGATCAATATGAGCATTGTTTCTTTGAGCTTAAGTAGTATGCTAGCATTTCTGATGATGAGTCGATGTTAGTGTAGCATTTCATTAGGGGCTTGAATGCCTGTATTAGTGGTGGTGTTCAGGTGTTTGAACTAAAGACTTTAGAGACCGCCATGGAGAAGGCGAGGTTAATAGAGGAGAATATAGTTAGAGGATTTGGTGGTCAGGAAGGTGTTTAGGTTTTTAGTGCCCCTCCTTTAGGATTAGTTACTCAGGGTACACAGCCTCAGGGAGCTAGACCGTCTAGATCTCAGTTTGCACCTTCTAGATCTGGTCAACGGCATAGGCATAGGCCTTCTTAGTCTCAACAGAGTGGGCATAGTCCTGGTACTCCATTTTCTAGGGATTTTTCATGTCATCATTCTCGGAGTAGGGAGCAAAGTGGTCCAACGCAGAGTTCTTAGAGTGCACAGTAGAGTTATAGGGGTGAAGGAACCCTGTAGTCACATGCACCATTTTTGAGCCGAGGTTTTGGCAAAGGTGGTTGTTTTGCTTGTGGACAACACAGTCAAATAGTTGTTCAGTGTCCTCAAAGATCAATAGTGGGAGGTAGTCATAGATAAGCTACGTTAGAGCCTACAGTAGGTGATACTGGCAGATGTCATAGAGTTTTTGTGGCACTGGATAGCTGCCAAACTGAGCATCAGGGCACCATGGTCGAGTATTCAGGTGTGTTATGTGGGATTACCACATCTATTTTGTTTGATTTAGGAGATTCAGATTCTTTTATTTCTCCTTCTCTCATAGAGTGTTATGGACTCATGGTGGCAAGGCAAGATGTTGGTTGGCAGGTTGAGTTAGCCACTAGAGCCAAGGTGGCTATAGACTCCCTTGTTCATGGTTGTGTGTTGGATTTTGGAACCTTCACTACCACAGTGGATCTTTGTGTATTTCCTTCGGGATCCTATGGAGTTGTTTTAGGCATGGATTGGTTGGAGACACACCAAGCTAGTATAGATTGTTAGCGTAAGTCAGTTCGGTATGTACATGATGTTGGAAAGTGTATTAAGTTAGTCGGGGTCTAGAGACCCATTTATCTCTATGTGATTTCAGCCATGCAGTTGAAGCGTGCCATGCGGCAAGGTTGTCAAATGTTTGCTATTTCGGTTACTGATCTTGCTGAGGGTGGGATTGAGGAGGTATCTCTTGACGACCATCCTCTTCTTTAGGAGTTTTTGGATTTCTTTTTGAGTGTTATTCCAGGTATGCCACCTAAGTGCAACATAGACTTCCGTATTGATCTCATTCTTGGAGCAAAGCCCATCTCTCGGGCACCGTATCGTATGACTACTCAGGAGTTTAGTGAGTTGCGGTTGTAGTTAGAGGAATCACTAGAGAAGGGTTTCATTTATCCTAGTGTATGCCCTTGGGGAGCACTAGTCATCTTCGTGAAGAAGAAGGATGGATCTCTTCACTTGTACAATGATTATCCCCAGTTAAACAAAACGACAGTGAAGAATCGTTACCCGTTGCCTCAAATAGATAATTTGTTTGATCAGATGAGGGGAGCCAAGGTTTTTTCCAAGATAGATCTAAAGTTAGGATACCATCAGCTTAGCATTCATGAGGCAGACATTGATTTGACAACATTTCGTATACGCTATGGGCATTATGAGTTCATGGTTGTCCCTTTTGGATTGACTAATGCTCCATCATTTTTCATGAGTTTGATGAATGGGGTGTTTCAAACCTATCTTGACAGATTTGTTCTCATTTTACTTGATGATATTTTGATTTATTCGAGGACTATCAAGGAGCATGAAGGCCATTTGTGGCAAGTGTTGTAGTGCTTGTGAGATAATCAGTTGTTTGGCAATCTAGCCAAGTGTGAGTTCTTCCAAACTGAGATGAGATATTTGGGCTATATCATCTCAGGAGAGGGTATCATTGTGGATCCTTCTAAGATCTCGACCATTATGGATTAGCCAGCACTGACAGATGTGGCAGAGGTTCGCAGTTTCATGGGATTGGTAGGCTACTACCTCCGATTTGTGAGAGATTTCTCTTGGGTAGCCCATCCCATCACCTCTCTTCAGCAGAAAGGAAAGAAGTTTGTGTGGTTTGATCAGTGTGAGTCAACTTTTAAGGCTCTTAAGGAGTAGTTGACTAGTGCACCCATCCTTGTAGTTCCAGATCCTATAGGTCATTTCGTAGTGTGCACCAATGCTTTGTTGGAAGGTTTTGGGGGAAATTCTTATGCAGGAGGCATGAGTGATTGCATATGAGTCTCGTAAGCTCAAGGATCATGAGTTGAACTACCCCACCCAAAATTTGGAGTTAGCAGTTGTCTTCCATGCACTTGTGCATTGGAGACATTTCCTCTTGGGACATCAGTTTGAGTTGCATAGTGATCATCAGAGTTTGCAGTATATCTTCACTTAGCCGAATCTAAATGCTCGGCAACGTCATTGGATGGAGTTCCTCTGTGAGTATGAATTTGAGATTCACTATATCTAGGGAAAATAAAATGTTTTTGCAGACACCTTGAGTAGGAGGAGACATGAGATATCTATTTTGTCCCTTGGAGTAGATTTGCAGACCCATATTTTGGAGTCACTTCCTAGGGATACTTGGTATCGGGAGGTGAAAGCAGAAATTGATTCTAGGAGAGTCCTTCAGGGCAGATATGCATGTTTCTCTCTCGAGCCTGATGGATTGTTGCGGCATCTTGGTTGGATTTATGTTACAGATTTTGGCAATCTTCATTCCTTGGTTTTGTCTGAGGCCCATCTTGCACCCTATTCAGCTCATCCAGGTGTCACGAAGATGTATGTCGATCTTCGATAGTTGTACCATTTGGAAAGGTTGCAGCGTCATATTGCTGATTTTGTGGCTTGGTGTCTTGAGTGCCAGTGGGTGAAGGAAGAACATTAACACCCAGCAAGACTGTTGCAGCCTCACTCCATCCTTGGATGGAAGTGGGATAAGATATATCTTGATTTTATAGTGGGGCTACCAATGTCTTCACGTTGTCATGATGCTATTATGGTTATAGTGGAAAATTTGTCCAAGGTGGCACACTTCTCACCCATAAGGTCTTCGTACACTGCAACATTTGCAGCTAGACTGTTTATGGAGGATATTGTGTGGTTTCATGGTATTCCTTGTAGGATCATTTTTTATCATGATCTAGTGTTCACTTCAGCTTTGTGGACTTCTGTCCAACATGCTTTGGGAGCTCAGCTTAATTTCAGGTCTTCATACCATCCCAAGACTGAGAGACAGATAGAGTGGGTTAATCAGGTTTTAGAGGATATGCTTCGGATGTACATTATGGATCAGCAGTCTCGTTGGGAGGACTACTTGTACCTAGTTGAGTTTGGTTATAATAATTGGTACCATAGTTCTCTTGGTATGTCCCCCTTCTAGGCCTTCTATGGTAGGCCATGCCAGACACCGTTGAGTTGGGATCATTTAGAGGACTGAGTTCTTTCAGGTTCAAAGATGCTTTAGGATATGGAGTAGTAGGTAGTGTGGATTAGAGAGCAATTGGCTACAGCTTGGGATCGGTAGAGGAAGTATGTCGATGCCCATAGGCTGGACCACCACTTTTCAGTGGGTGACCCTGTGTTTCTAAGAGTTCATCCGCAGAACAGCCCCATCCATTATGAGAAAGACTCAAAGTTGGCACCTCGATTTGTTGGACGTTTTGAAATCCTTGAGAGGATTGGTCTAGTCACCTATCGCCTTACGCTACCACCGACTCTATCTCACATCCATGTTGTTTTCCATGTTTCTGTTCTTAGACAGTATATTCCTAATGTGACCCATGTTCTTGATTGGACTGCTTTGCAGGTCGAGGTAGATGAACAGCTTTCGTTGGAGCCCGTTCAAATCTTGCAACATCAGAGGTTGACCCTCAGGGGCCAGGACATAGAGCAGGTAAGGGTCTAGTGGGATCCTAATGGTGAGTCCTCAACATATTGGGAGGATGCAGTGAGGATGAGAGACCTTTATCTATATCTGTTTGCAGGCTTCTAGGAGTAAGCTTGGCCTAGGGGGGGAAGATGTAACAACCCCTATGTTTGTATTTTCTTGTGGCCTTCTCTTCATGGATTCTGATAACTGTATATTTTTTATTTACTCTATTTGTACCTTCATTATTCTATATTGACACTTGAAAGGTGTAATTCCATTACTATTATGTTGGATTACATGTTTACATGCTTACATGTTTATATAAGGTTATGCTGCTGACATGATTATTGTTCATGCTGGATTTCATGTTTACATGGTTAGATATTATGCTAGATTACATGCTTATATTTTATGTATACATCATTGTCCTTATTTTTGTATGATTATGGATAGGAAAAAGATGATATCATAACTCTCGTAATCGAGAGGCTTATGATATTACGATTCTTTTTCCTAATGGTTGATGTTGCCTTGGATATATGATATATGATTCATGCACATGTACTTGAACATTTGATTGAAGTGATGCAGGTACTGAGTATTGACTCCGCCTAAATTAGTAGGCCTGAGCGTACTCTCATTCCCTGATGGTGGTTACTGGAGATAGTTAAAAGTTAATATTCCCTACCCTAGCCACTGTACACTGTTAGGGAAGTGTTTTAGTATCCTAGTTACCTAACAGTAACTTCCGGAGCACCCTTCTCCCTTATGTGTTTTCTCAGCTTGTCTCATTGGAGGTATTTGGTTTTGGTTTTTATTAATATTTCATGCATGTTATAATATTGATTATTTTGTGATCTTATTTAGTTGTTCCTTGTGGGAGAGCTTTAATGGTTAATTTTAATATTAAAAATAAAAAATAAAAATAAAAAGGCTTTTATTCCCTTTTGTGGTTTTGGGGAAAATATAGAAGAAAAGAGAACTTTTGTTTTGGGGAGGAATTTTTATTTGGAGGATTTGGATTTTTGGAAAAAGAAGGAAATTATTGTGTTGCATGGAAAAAAGAAAAGCCTTTGTTTTTGGGATTAAGTGGGGAGATTTTGGAAGCTTTCAGTGAAGGAGATTGTGGGCAGTAAAGGGTTTAAACCAGTTTATCAGCTCTTGCTTGCTACTTGATTTTGGAGCTTATTCGTGCCTTCTCTTTGTGCAAACTCATGATTTCATTTTGGGGAAATTTGAGGTAATTTTCCTATTATTTTTCATTTATGCTTGGCTTGTAGATTCTCTTTCTTATCTGGGTTATTATTGTCGCTTGAAAACTGAGGAATTCCTTCATGTTTCTGTCTTGTTGTGTGGAGTGAATGTTGGATGGTTTTCTGATGAAGGCACAAACCCGAGACATAGAAAATAACACAAACAACAGAATAATTTTATTATTCAAAAAATGGAACTTCTTACATGCAGAGGATCTCAAATCCCCAAGTTCTACAGCACATGCAAGCTACAGAAAGCTACAGAATAACCCTTTCGCAATATGCGAGCTTGTCCCCAAAAAGTTACCCAAAAATTAGAAAACCCACCCATAAATAGAGCTCCTCATTTGTTTGGAGCCAAAAAAACATTCAATTTGAGTTTAGGTGGTTTGGCGCCAAAAATTTATAACATGAAGTTCAAATTTCAAAAGAGCATTTGCAATGGTATCTTCTAGAAAGTGCGCCAACTTTGCGGGGTCATAGATTTTGATCCAGGCCTGTGATTCGCGAACCGTTTGAACCGTTGGAAAGGTCTCGAAGTCAAGAACGCACTTAAAATTTACTATACCAATTTTGGCAAGTTTTGGGGCCATTTCGGAAGCTCTAAGTGCCTCAAATCCCACTCTGAAGATTTTCAGGTGCAAATTTGGGAAACTAAAACTGCAATATCTTTCAACCCAAGAACCGAAAATTAAAAACCATAAATTGGGAATTTTATTATGACGAAATGGGTATCCAAAAATGTAAAAACATCTAAAAACTGAGAAACTTGAATTTTAACAATTTTTGGGTGATGCAAGATTCCCTTACACCACTGGATGCTCCTGCATCAGACACCCAGGGTAATTTGAGAAGTGAACCTGTCACATCTCAGATGGTTGAGGAAAACCCAACCGGTCAACCGCTACCTTAGATAGTCATGATGAATCTTCCATAGGTCGTCCTCTCCATTTCACCAGATATTCTTCATACTGCCTGTTTCTGGTACTCCTTCCCACATGACTATCCAAGATTGCCTCAATCTCCTCCCTTTCTGAAGTAGGTGCTAGAATGTCATACTACCCTATTGTTGGTGCTTCCTCTATTCCACCTTCATGATATTCTGTCAAATCTGAAATGTTGAACACAGGGGAAATATTGATTCCATCAAGCAACTCTACCTCATATGTATTCCCTAAATCATGCTTCTTCAAAATCTTACAGGGACCGAACTTCTTCATCTTCAATTTGTTATATGTTCCCATTAGAAATCTTTTTTTCCTCAAGTGGACCATCACTTCATCACCAATTTGAAACTCCTTATACCTCCTCTTCTGATATGCCTTAGCCTTATACTGCATATTCATCTTGTTAATATGTTCTTTTACCTTCTCATGTATATCCTTGATGTGTTCTACAAAATCTTTAGCTTCAACACTTCTTTTCTTCTCTTGGTCCATCTTCCTTAATTCTGGAGTTGTTCGAGGGCTACCTCCATACACAATCTGGAATGGTGATCTACCAGTGCTTATGTTGACAGAATTGTTGTAAGAAAATTATGCTTGGGGTAAGATCAAGTCCCATCCCTTGGGTTTATCTCCTACCAAACATCTCATTAGGTTACCTAGACTCCTGTTAACAACCTCTATCCGCCCATCTGTTTGTGGATGGTGTGTAAAACTGAACTTCAACTCTGTCTTCAACTTCTTCCACAGGGTCCTCCAAAAGTACCCCACAAATTTGGTGTCACGATCAGAAACAATACTCTTTGGCAGACCATGTAGCCTCACCACCTCTTTGAAGAACAAGTCAGCAACATGGATTGCATCATGGGTCTTCTGACATGGAATGAAATGTGCCATCTTCGAAAACCTATCAACCACCACAAATACTAAATCATTCCCTCATTGTGTCCTTGGCAAACCAAGAACAAAGTCCATACTTGTATCCTCCCATGGCCTCTCTGGTACAGGTAAGGGCTGATATAAGCTAGTATTCTGGCTCACTCCTTTAGCCATCTGACATACCATGCAGCTTTGTACAAACTTCTACACATCCTGTGATAACTAAGGCCAATAATAATCCTCACTGATAATGGCAATGGTCTTATTTTGACCAAAATGTCCTGCCATTCCTCTACTATGCTTCTCCTTTATCAGGTTCTCCCTCATAGAACTCCTCAGAATACATAATTGACTTCCCTTAAATAACATGCCATCCTGGATTATGAAATCCAGCCACTTTGTCCTATCCACTGCAACAGGTTCCTTGCAAGCTTTCGAAGCCTCTTCAAAATCAGGATCTTCTGCATATAGTGTCTTGAGTTCAGTGAACCCAACCATTTCAATCTGCATCTTTATCATCAATGTATGCCTCCTACTTAAGGCATCTGCAACCCTATTTGACTTCCCACTCCTATGTTTCAAAACAAAGGTATAACTCTGCAAATACTCTACCCATTTCATATGCCTCTGATTTAATTTTCCCTAACTATTTAGGTACTGCAAGGTCTGATGGTCAGTATATAGAACAAATTCCTTCGGCAACAAATAATGTCTCCATTTCTTTAATGCTTGAACTATCGCATAAAATTCTTGATCATATACATAATACTTTCTCTTCGTATCATTTAACTTTTCAATAAAATAGGAAATGAGCTTACCTTCTTGGCTCAACACTGCTCCAATGGCACAACCACTAGCATCACAATCCACCTGAAACACCTTGTTGAAATCTAGGAGAGCTAGAATAGGTTGCTCTGTCACCTTCTGCTTCAACAGTTCAAAACTTTTTGCTGCTCCAGTGCTCCACTTGAATTCTTTTCTATCCCCTCTCATTGTTTCAGTCAGGGGTCCACAAATACTACTGAAGTTTCTAATAAAATTTCTATAAAAACTAGCCAAACCATGGAAAGATCTCACCTCGGTAGCAGTTCTTGGGGTAGGCCATTCCATTATAGTCTTCACCTTCTCTAGGTCCATCTTGAGACCTTCTGCTCAGACAACAAACCCCAAGTACACTAACTCCCTCTTCACAAAACTACACTTCTTCAGATTAATCAATAGTTTCTCTTCTCTTAACTTCTTAAAGACTCCCCGAATATGCATCAGATGCTCATCCAATGTCTTACTAAAAATAAAAATATCATCTATACACACAATAACAAAACTTCCTAGAAATTCTTTTAGTACATCGTTCATGAGCCGCATGAATGTGCTCGATGCATTGGTTAGCCCAAAAGGCATGACTAACCACTCGTACAGGCCCTCTTTGGTCTTGAAGGCGGTCTTCCATTCATCTCCCTCTCGAATCTAGATCTGGTGATATCTAGTCTTTAGATTAATCTTTGTGAAGTACTGAGCTCCACTCAAATAGTCCATCAGGTCATCCATCCTTGGCAGGGGAAATCTGTACTTGATTGTTATCTTGTTTATGGCTCAGGAATCTGTACACATCATCCACTCCCCATCCTTCTTTGGTGCTAGTACTGCAGGTATTGCACATGGACTCAAACTCTCCCGTATCAAGCCTTTTCTCAACAACTTTTGAACTTGTCTGTTCAACTCCTCATTTTCTGCTGGAGTCATTCTATGGGTTGCCTTATTTGGCAAGCTGGCTCCAGGAATCAAGTCAATCTAATGACTGATCTTCCTTAATGGTGGTAAACCCTCAGGTACATTATCAGAAACAATAACCTGAAACTCATCCAACATCCTAGAAACTTCTGGAACCTTCTCACTATCCTCCTTACTCACTCTAGGAATCAATGCATAACACACATGCTCATGCTTCATACTTTCTAAAAAATTTCTTCCATCTACATAACAAATTCTAGCACTACTGCATACCTTTTCTTCAGTCTCCTTCAGGGGTTTCAACTTGTGATGAACCCCATCCTTTGTCAAGAAATAAGTGTTTGCATGGCCATCATGTATAGCTCGCCTATCGAACTGCCACGACCTTCCCAAAAAGATGTGATAGGCATCCATGGGGATTATATCATAGAGTACCTCATCATGGTAGCTCCCAATCTTGAACTTTACTAGGCACTGCTCAATGACCAAAACTTTGTGGTCTTTCTGCAACTAGGAAATCCAATACAGACACGAGTGTCTTTCCCTCTTCAGCTTCAACTTTGTGACCATCTCCTCTGACACCAGATTATCAGTGCTCCCACCATCAATAATGACATCAAAAAATTTTCCTTCACACTTGCACCTTGTGCTAAACAAATTCTTCCTCTGTTTTGGTTCCTTTTTCTCAGTCACTTGGGCTCTCCTAATCACTAGGGTTTCCCCCCTTTTAGCATCATCTGAATGTTTAGATTGGGCCTCCTCATCTGCATGTGCAACCCTTCCAGGACCTTCTGGCCTTTTTTCTGCCCTTCCTTGGTGTTGTGGACATTCATAGGCTCGATGCCCTTCTTCACCACACTGGAAACACGTTCCTTTGAAACCACCTCTTCCAGATCCTTGTCCATATCTCCCTCGTCCTCTGCCTCTTTGATCACCACTATTTTGATCATGAGGGTGATAAAAGTTGTCATTCCTTTGGCTTTGGCTAGTACCCACATCTTCACTTTTTTTTCATCATCATTTCGGCTTCCTAAAGGCCTGCCATTGCCCCTTCTGCTTTGACCTCCTCATCCTTTTTGCTTGCCATCAAATCTTTTGTTCAGCTTCTCTTCCATGTTTAGAGCAAACTGATACACATCCTCAATGGTGGTTATTTTGACTAGGCTTAACTCCTCCTAAATGCTTGGTCATAACCCATTAAGATATCAGGCTACCTTCTCCTTATTGGCCTCTATGTGACCTGTTCTGATGATTATCTTGTGAAAATATTCAGTATATTCTTTCACAGATCTGCTTCCTTGCTTCAACTCTTGCAATTTCTTCAACAGATCTAACTCGTAGTCCACTGGTATGAACTACTTCATTAGTTTCTCTACTATGTGATCCCATTTGGTGATCTTGACTTTTCCTCTTCGATTTCTTTCCAACTGGACCTCTTTCCACCAAATACTGGCATGGCTAGTCGATCAACTCTTCTGGGTTCAAACTTCCGGAATAACTGGGGACTTCTGCCCTGGGTCTTTTCTCGATCTTCGAAATGGACCTTATTAGCCGCATTTGGTCTTGATCAGTTGCTTTTTCTTCCTCTTCTACATCTAAACCTTCTTCCTCTCCTTCATCCTCACTTTCCTCCCTCGGGTTTAACCCTCTTCTCAACTGCTCTTGTAATGCATCAATCTATCTCTGGAGGGCTGCCAGTGCATCTCTTCCACCAACATTTTTGCCACCTCGACCACCTCTAGTACCACCACGCCTACCAGGAACCACTCTTAGAGGCATCTTTCTTGACCTTGACCCACAACCATGGTCCTAGTGCGAATTGCCTCACAATCGGCGATCTGTCCACACGCTCAAGAAAACCCGCTTTGATACCACTTGATGAAGGCGCAAACCGGAGACACAAAAAATAACCCACAAACAAGAGAATAATTTTATTATTCAAAAAATGGAAATTCTTACATGCAAAGGATCTCAAATTCCCAAGTTCTACAACACATGCAAGCTACAGAAAGCTACAGAATAACCCTTTCGCAATATGCGAGGTTGTCCCCAAAAAGTTACCCAAAAATTAGAAAATCTGCCCATAAATAGACCTCCTCATTTGTTTGGAGCCAAAAAAACATTCAATTTGAGTTTAGGCGGTTTGGCGCTGAAAATTTACAACATGAAGTTCAAATTTCAAAAGAGCATTTGCAATGGTATCTTCTAGAAAGTGCGCCAATTTCACGGGGTCATAACTTTTGATCCAGGCCTCTGATTCACGAACCGTTTGAACCGTTGGAAAGATATCGAAGTCAAGAATGCGCTTGAATTTTTCTACATTGATTTCGGCAAGTTTGGGGCCATTTCGGAAGCTCTAAGTGCCTAAAATCCACTCGGAAGATTTTCAGCTATAAATATGGGAAACTAAAACTACAATATCTTTCAACCTAGGAACCGAAAATAAAACCATAAATTAGGAATTTTATTATGACGAAAAGGGTATCCAAAAATGTAAAAAATCTAAAAACTGAGAAACTTAAAATTTAACAATTTTTGGGTGATTCAAGATTGCCCTTACACCACTGGATGCTCCTGCATCAGACACCCAGGGTAATTTGAGAAGTGACCCTGTCACATCTCAGATGGTTGAGGAAAACCCAACCAGTCAACCGCTGCCTTAAATAGCCATGATGAATCTTCCACAAGTTGTCCTCTCCATTTCACCAGATATTCTTCATACTGCCTATTTTTGGTACTCCTTCCCACACGACTATCCAAGATTGCCTCAATCTCCTCCCTTTCTGAAGTAGGTGCTGGAATGTCATATTGCCCTATTGTTGGTGCTTCCTCCGTTCGACCTTCATGATATTCTATCAAATCTGAAATGTTGAACATAAGGGAAATATTGATTCCATCAGGCAACTCTACCTCATATGCATTCCCTGAATCATGCTTCTTCAAAATCTTATAGGGACCAAACTTCTTCATCTTCAATTTGTTATATGTTCCCACTGGAAATCTTTATTTCCTCAAGTGGACCATCACTTCACCACCAATCTGAAACTCCTTATACCTCCTCTTCTGATCTGCCTTAGCCTTATACTGCATATTCATCTTGTTAATATGTTCTTTTATCTTCTCATGTATATCCTTGATATGTTCTGCAAAATCTTTAGCTTAAGCACTTGTTTTCTTCTCTTGGTCCATCTTCCTCAATTCTAGAGCTGTTCTGGGGCTACCTCCATACACAATCTGGAATGGTGATCTACCAGTGCTTCTATTCAGGGCCATTCCGGAAGCTCTAAGTGCCTCAAATCCCACTCGGAAGACTTTTAGGTGCAAATCTGGGAAACTAAAACTACAATATCTTTCAACCCAGGAACCAAAAATAAAAACCCTAAATTGGGAATTTTATTATGATGAAAAGGGTATCAAAAAATGTAAAAACATCTAAAAACTGAGAAACTTGAATTTTAACAATTTTTGGGTGATGCAAGATTGCCCTTACACCACTGGATGCTCCTGCATCATTTTCTTTGGTTATTGTTGTTGTGTGGGGGTTTTTGATGTGACTGATTTTGTAGTTTTTTAGCAAATTTGAGTTAGGTCTTTGAGAGAAATTGGTTTTGGATTATTTCTATTTGTTTTATTTTGCTCAATTTATATACAAAATTGTCTTTTCGATTGTTGCACGTTACCCTCTTGATATAAAAAAAACTGAGGGTGCTTTCCATGTTGGAAAACCAATACCTCAACTGGGTTTTGGTAGATTCAAAATTTGGTCACTTTTATTTTTTTGTGCTTTTTGGCTTGCCTAGTTGTAAAATAACATTTTTTTCTGAACAACACATCCTTTTCGCCCTAAAATTGAAAATAAAAGGTGGTTTTTCACTTCAATTTCCCAAATACAAACCGGGTCGGGCTTAGTTTTGTGATTTAGGCAATTTGAATTTTCACTTATTTTCTTTGCTTTCTTCTCGTGCGGATTTGCAGCCATTATACATGTGTGTTAGCAGTAGTGTTGTTTGCTGCCTTCAATTGGTTTCTTTGACATAATTTTTTTAGTCCTTCCTTTTACTTGAGTATTCTTTTCTTTCCTCATTTTGTTAAACGAGTTGAGCATAGGTTTAGGTAATAGAGTGGTTGTTTGGAGTGGCTCTCTACAGGCCCGAGGCTCGCAAGTGGCTGCCAGGAGAACTAGTAGTAGATTTAGAGTAAACAAGTGATAAATAAATAAAATTAATGAGGTAAAACACTAATAATATAATGAGTCCTCATGTATGGCCTTGAGCGCTTGTAAAGGCTAAGGATGCAATCGAGAAGGCCCATCCATTTGCGGGACATTGAGTCATTCATCTGCGAGGCATGGATTTGGGCATGATTAAGTCTCCTCATCCCTATGAGAGGGGTACTTGATTCCGTGTGGTGCCATACCTTTGAGCACGCATGATGACACTCCATATGATTTGCACTCTATTATCTAGCCCTTGGTAGACGTGAGTAGTGCCCGTCTTGATATTGGATGAGCATTTCTTGTTGTGACTTTGGTTGTGTGCATTGCCTTCCTTGATTGCTTTATGATTGATGTGAGTGTTGGATTTACCTTTCTTTTGTCTTTCCACCTCTGTTTTGGGCCTTCTAACTATCTCCGAGCATGGTGGGGTGGCCTCTTTTGAGTCCACATGGTAGCGAGGCATTGCCACCGCCATTGGGGACCGGTGCATAAGTTATTGGAGCACCGTTGGAGTCATCCCCTCTTTAGTATTTATATTTCTGATGATGTATTCACTCATGTATATTCTATTGTACTCAAACTCATTTTTTTATTCTCATTATACTCAATTGAAGTGAAAGAAATCATAAATTTAATGAGAAGATATGTGATGGTTATGTTTGGCTTTTAGATTCCAGTGTTGGTATTGGAATCACATGCGCTATGATAATTCCATTATGGCTACAATCTTATTTCATGTTAAAAAAATTAGAGATGTGGATGTATTTTCCTTCTTTATGTATCATATTGTAGATTTTCCAATGCAATTCATCATGCTTTTTATCCGTGTTGTTGTTGCTCAAGTTCTGGAGCAGTGCTGAAGAAGTTCCAAAGTAGTACTGCAGAGGTTCTAGAGTAGTGGTGCAAGTTCCAAAGCAGTGTAGAGGTTTCAGAGTAGCATTGTTAGGTTCTGAAGCAGTGCTACAAGTTTTAGAGCAGCGTTGCAGAGGTTCCAGAGTAGCATTGTTAAGTTCTGGAGCAGTGCTGCAAGTTCCAGAGCAGCACTGCAGAAGTTCCGGAGTAGTGTTGCAAGTTCCGGAGCAACACTACAGAAGTTTTGGAGCAGCACTGCTAAGGTTCTGGAGCATCTTCCTTAGAGCTGCATTATGTGTTCCTATTTGGTTTTTCCTTGGAGGGTAGGTTAACCTTTCCCTTGGGCTGCATTAGGCCATTCTTGGCCTTGTTTGAGGCCAAATTTAATGTCTTGGAAGCTTATTTTGTGTATGTAATTCTTTATTTTAAAAAAAAAAATTATTTATCCCTTTTTTTGGCTCTTATCCTTCGAGGCTTTATAGAGGGATGTTACATCTGGTATCTGAGCCCATGTTCACACACTGGGATTTCTGGTGTACTTGAGCCTTCTATGCTATTTTTTGTTTGGCATGTGTGGCATGTGCTTGTTATAATGTTTAATAGTCTTGTTGATATGCTTTCATGTCATAGTTTGGTGAATAGGTCATCCTTGTGATGCTCTATTTTGATGTGTTCTTTGTTTTGTTTTTAGAATGCCTAATAGGGGTAGAGCAAGAGGAAGAGTTCAAGGTAGAGCCTCTATTCCTCATCGAAGCACCGAACTTAATGCAGATCAGGGGAATCAGGGTGGGGGAACAACATGCTGAGAACCAAGCCGAAGGGCTCAGTGGTGCTCAGGCTTTAGCTCTTTCACAGCATATTGTGGATCATTGAGGACTTCATCAAGAGGTATCTCATGAGCTGGAGTCACACCCTTCTTGTCAGGATGGTCAGGATGTTAGAGCTGAGCGGGAGCATTCTCGTAGTCCGGGTCATTCGAGAGCAGATGTTATGAGGGGTAGGATGGATGGAGACATGGTTGATGTTGGTCACATGAGGGATCTCCCTATAGCCCATCCCCCTACTTTTGATGGTTATGGTATAGGTACCGAGGCAGAGACTTGGTTGATCGATCTCCATCGATGCTTTGCTATGCATCCATATAGTAGCAATACTAGAGATCGGTGTGCCATTATGAATCTCAAAGGTTTTCCATCTACATGGTGGAGAGTAGACAAGTAGAAGCTTCACCTAGACATTGCCTCTATTTCTTTGGGACTATTCTTAGAGATTTTTCATGCTCGATTTCTTTCTAACTTCTACCAGTAGAGACATGTTGATGAATTCCATGAGCTTCATCAGTTGACCATGATGGTAGATTAGTATGAGCACCATTTCTTTGAGCTTAAGAAATATGCTAGCATTTCTGATGATGAGCCAATGTTAGTGCAACATTTCATCAGGGGCTTGAATGCTCGTATTAGTGGTGGTGTTGAAGTGTTTGAACCAACGACCCTAGAGACCGCCGTGGAGAAGGTGAGGTTAATAGAGGAGAATCTGGTTAGAGGCTTTGGTGGTTAGGCAGCTATTCAGGTTGGTAATGCCCCTCCTTCAGGATCAATTACTCGGCATACACATCCTTAGGGAGTTGGACCATCTAGATCTCAGTCTACACCTTCTAGATCTGGTCAGCGGCATAGGCATAGGCCTTCTTAGTCTCAACAGAGTGGGAAGAGTCCTGGTACTCCATTTTCTAGGGATCATTCATGTCATCATTCTCAGAGTAGGCAGCAGAGTGGTCCAACACAGAGTTCTGAGAGTGCATAGCAGAGTTCTAGGGGTGAAGGAACCTAGCAGTCGCGTGCACCATTTTCGGGTCGAGGTTTTGGTAGAGGTGGTTGTTTTGCTTGTGGGAAGCATGGTCATATAGTTGTTCAGTGTCCTCAGAGATCAATAGCTGGAGTTAGTCAGAGACAGGCTACTTCATTGCCTACAGTAGGTGATACTGGTAGATCTCATAGAGTTTTTGTGGTAGTGGATAACCGCCAAGCTGAGCATCAGGGCACCGTGTGAGAGTATTTAGGTGTGTTATGTGGGATTACCACATCTATTTTGTTTGATTTACAAGCTTCAAATTCTTTTATTTCTCCTTCTCTCGTAGAGTGTTGTGGACTCGTGGTTGCATGGCAAGATGTTGGTTGGTGGGTTGAGTTATCCACTAAAGCCAAGGTGGTTGTAGCCTCTTTTATTCGTGGTTGTGTGTTGGATTTGGGCACCTTCACTACCACGGTGGATCTTCATGTGTTTCCTTTGGGATCCTATGGAGTTGTTTTAGGCATGGATTGGTTGGAGACACACCAAGCCAGTATAGATTGTTGGCATAAGTTAGTTCGGTGTGTAGATGATGTTGGGAAGTGTATTGAGTTAGTCGGGGTCCAGAGACCCATTTCTCTCTATGTGATTTCAGCCATGCAGCTGAAGCGTGCCATGGGGAAAGGTTGTCAGATGTTCGCTATTACGGTTAGTGATCTTGTTAAGAGTGGGATACAGGAGGTATCTCTTGATGACCATCCTCTTTAGGAGTTGGCAGATGTCTTTTCGAGTGTTATTCCAAGTATGCTGCCTACACATGACATAGACTTCTGTATCGATCTCATTCATGGAGCAGAGCCAATGTCTCAGGCATCGTATCATATAACTACTCAAGAGTTGAGTGAGTTGTAGTTGCAGTTAGAGGAGTTATTGGAGAAGGCTTTCATTCATCCTAGTGTATCCCCTTTGGGAGCGCTTGTCATCTTCGTGAAGAAGGATGGATCTCTTTGCTTGTACATTGATTATTGCCAATTAAACAAAGTGACAATGAAGAATCATTACCCGTTGCCTCCGATAGATGATTTGTTTGATCAGATGAAGGGAGACAAGGTGTTCTCCAAGATAGCTCTGAAGTCAGGATACCACCGCTTCACATTCATGAGGCAGACATTCATCAGACAACATTTCGTACACACTATGGGCATTATGTGTTCATGATTGTCCCTTTCAGAATGACCAATGCTGCATCAGTTTTCATGAGTTTGATGAATGGGGTGTTTCACACCTATCTTGACCTATTTTTTCTCATGTTCCTTGATGATATTTTGATTTATTTGAGGACTATGGAGGAGCATGAAGGCCATTTGTGGCAAGTGTTGCAATGCTTGTATGATAATCAGTTGTTTGGAAATCTAGCCAAGTGTGAGTTCTTCTAGACTAAGGTGAGATATTTGGGCCATATCGTCTCAGGAGAGGGTATCCTTGTGGATCCTTCTAAGATCTAGGCCATTGTAGATTGGCTAGCATTGACATATGTGGCAAAGGTTTGTAGTTTCATGGGATTGGTAGGCTACTATCACTGATTTGTGAGAGATTTATCTCAGGTAGCCCATCCCATCACCTCTCTTCAGTGGAAAGGAAAGAAGTTTTTCTGGTATGATCAGTGTGAGTGAAATTTTTAGGCTCTTAAGGAATAGTTGACTAGTGCATCCATCCTTGTAGTGCCAGATCCTACATGTGATTTCGTAGTGTGCACCGATGCTTCATTGGAAGGTGTGGGGGCAGTTCTTATGTAGGAAGGATGAGTGATTTCATATGACTCCCGTAACCTCAAGGATCATGAGTTGAACTACCCCACCCATGATTTGGAGTTAGCGATTGTCGTCTATGCACTTGTGCATTAGAGACATTTCCTCTTGGGACATTAGTTTGAGTTGCATAGTTACCATCATAGTTTGCAGTATATCTTCACTCAACCAAATCTAAATGCTTGGCAACATCGCTGGATGGAGTTACTTTGTTAGTATGACTTTGAGGTTTGCTATATCCAGGGCAAGTAAAACATTGTTGCAGATGCCTTGAGTAGGAGGAGACATGAGATATCAGTTTGGTCCCTTGGAGTGGATTTGCAAACTCGTATTTTGGAGTCACCTCGTAGGGATACTTGGTATCGGGAGGTGAAAGTAGAAATTGAGTTTGGGAGAGTCCTTGAGGGTATATATGCAGGTTTCTCTCCTAAGCTTGATGGACTATTGTGGCCTCTTGGTTGCATTTATGTTCTAGATTCTCGAGATCTTCGTTCCTCAGTTTTGTCTGAGGCCCATCGTGCACCCTATTCAGCTCATCTAGGTGTCAAGAAGATGCATGTCGATCTTTGACAGTTGTATCATTGGGTAGGGTTGTGGCGTGATATTGTTGATTTTGTGGCTCAGTTCCTTGAGTGCCAACGAGTGAAGGAAGAACATCAGCACCTAGCAGGACTGTTGCAGCCTCACTTCATCCCTGGATGGAAGTGGGATATGATATCTCTTGATTTTATAGTGGGGCTACCTATGTCTTCACGTCATCATGATGCTATTATGGTTACAGTGGACAAGTTGTCCAAGGTGGCACACTTCTCACCCATAAGGTCTTTGTACACTCCAGCATCTGTAGCTCGCGTGTTTATGGAGGATATTGTGCGGTTGCATGGTATTCCTCATAGGATCATTTTCTATTGTGATCCAATGTTCACTTCAGCTTTGTGGACTTCTCTCCAACATGCTTTGGGAGCTTAGCTTAATTTCAGCTCTGCATACCATCCCGAGACTGACAGACAGATAGAGCGGGTTAATTAGGTTCTAGAGGATATACTTCGAATGTACGTTATGGATCAGTAGTCTCATTGGGAGGACTACTTGTACCTGGTTGAGTTTGCTTATAATAATGGGTAACACAGTTCTCTTGGTATGTCCCCCTTCCAAGCCTTGTATGGTAGGCCGTGTCGGACATCATTGAGTTTTGATCATTTATAGGAGCGAGTTCTTTTGGGTCCAAAGATGCTTTAGGATATGGATGAGCAGGTAGTGTGGATTAGAGAGCGGTTGGCTACAGCTCAGAATTAGCAGAGGAAGTATGTTGATGTGCATAGGTTGGACCACCAGTTTTGAGTGGGTGACCGTGTGTTTTTGAGAGTTCGTCCATGGAAGAGCCCCATCCGTTATGAGAAAGGCTCCAAGTTGGCACCTCATTTTGCTAGACCTTTTGAAATCCTTGAGAGGATTGGTCTAGTCGCCTATTGCCTTGTGCTACCACCGAGTCTATCACGCATCCATGATGTTTTCCATGTTTTTGTTCTTAGATAGTATATTCCTGATGTGACCCATCTTCTTGATGGGACTACTTTGTAGGTCGAGGTAGACAGACAACTTTCTTTGGAGCCCGTATGAATCCTACAACATCAGAGGTTGACCCTCAGGGGTCGGGAGATAGAGCAGCTAAGGGTCCAGTGGGATCCTGATGGTGAGTCCTCAGCATCTTGGGAGGATGCGGCAAAGATGAGAGACTTTTATCCATATCTTTTTGTAGGCTTCCAGGAGTAAGCCTAGCCTAGGGGGGGAGGATGTAACAACCCCTATGTTTTTATTTTGTTGTGGCCTTCTCTTGATGGATTCTAATAAGTGTATATTTTGTATTTACTCTATTTGTACCTTCATTATTCTATATTGACACTTGAAACATGTAATTTTGTTACTGTTATGTTGGATTACATGTTTACATGCTTACATGTTTATATGCGGTTATGCTGTTGACATGATTATTGCTCATGCTAGATTTCATGTTTACATGGTTAGATATTATGCTAGATTACATGCTTATATTTTATGTATACATCAATGTCCTTTTTTTTTGTATGATTATGGACAGGAAAAAGATGATATCATAACTCTCGTAACTGAGAGTCTTATGATATTACGATTCTTTTTCCTGATGGTTGATGTTGCCTTGGATATATGATATATGATTCATGCACATGTACTTTAACGTTTGATTGAAGTGATGCAAGTATTGAGTATCGACTCCGCCTAAATTAGTAGGCCTAAGCGTACTCTCATTCCCTAATGGTGGTTACTAGAGATAGTCACAGGCTAATATTCCCTACCCTACCCACTGTACTGTGTTAGGGCAGTGTTTCAGTATTGTGTCTTCCATCCGGTTACCTAATGGTAACTTCCGGAGCACCCTTCTACCTTATGTGTTTTCCTGACTTGTCCCATTGGAGGTATTTGGTTTTGGTTTTTACTAATATTTCATGTGTGTTATAATATTGATTATTTTGTGATCTTATTTAGTTGTTCCTTGTGGGGGAGATTTAATGGTTAATTTTAAAATTAAAAAATAAAAAATAAAAAATAAAAGGATTTTATTCCCTTTTGTGGTTTTGGGGAAAATATAAAAGAAAAGAGAACTTTTGTTTTGGGCAGGAATTTTTATTTGGAGGATTTCAATTTTTGGAAAAAGAAGGAAATTGTTGTATTGCATGGAAATAAGAAAACCCTTTGTTTTTGGGATTAAGTGGGGAGATTTTGGAAGCTTTCAGTGAAGGAGATTGTGGGCAGTAAAGGGTTTAAACGAGTTTGTCAGCTCTTGCTTGCTAATTGATTTTGGAGCTTAGTCGTGCCTTCTCTTTGTGTAAACTCGCCATTTCATTTTGGGGCAATTTGAGGTAATTCTCCTATGATTTTTCATTGATTCTTGGCTTGTAGATTATCTTTCTTATCTGGGATATTATTGTCACTTGAAAACTGAGGAATTCCTTCATGTTTCTGTCTTGTTGTGTGTAGTGAATGCTGGATGGTTTTATTTGGTTATTGCTACTATGTGGGGGTTTTTGATGTGATTGATTTTGTAGTTCCTTAGAAAATTCAAGTTGGGTCTTTGAGAGAAATTGGTTTTGGATTATTTTTGTTTATTTTATTTTGCTCAATTTGTATACAAAATTGTGTTTTTGATTGTTGCATGTTACCCTCTTGATATAAACAAAAACTGAGGGAGGTTTTCATGTTTGAATTCCAATACCTTGACTGGGTTTTGGTAGATTCAAAATATGGGCACTTTTATTTTTTTGTGCTTTTTGGCTTGCCTAGTTGTAAAATGACATTTTTTTCTGAACAACACATCCTTTTGGCCCTAAAATTGAAAATAAAATATGTTGCTTGACTTGAATCGCCCAAATACGAACTGGGTCAGGCTTAGTTTCGTGATTCAGGCACTTTGAATTTTCACTTATTTTCTATGCTTTCTTCTCTTGCGGATTTGCAACCATTAAACGTGTGTGTTAGCAACAGTGTTGTTGGCTGCATTCAATTGGTTTCTTTGAATTAAATTGTGGCTCTCTACGGGCTCAGGGCCCGTAAGTGGCTGCCAGGGGAACTAGTAGTAGAGTTAGATTAAAAAAGTGATAACTAAATAAAATTAATGGGGTAAAACACTAATAAGATAATGAGTCCTCGTGCATGGCCTTGAGTGCTTGTAAAGGCTAAGGATGCACTCGAGAAGGCCCATCTGTTTGAGGGACATTGAGTGATTTGTCTGCGGGGCGTGGATTCGGGCATGATTAAGTCTCCTCGTCCCTATGAGAGGGGTACTTGATTCCATGTGGTTGCATCCCTTCGAGCACACATGATGACACTCCATATGATTTGTACTCTATTATCTAGCCCTTGGTAGACGTGAGTAGTACCTCTCTTGATATTGGATGAGCGTTTCTTGTTGTGACTTTGGCTGTGTGCATTTCCTTCCTTTATTGCTTCGTGATTGATGCAAGTGTTGGCTTTACTTTCTTTTGTCTTGCCACCTTTGTTTTTGGCCTTGTGACTATCTTCGAGTACGGTGGGGTGGCCTCTTTTGAGTCCCCATGGTAGGGAGGTGTTGCCACCACCATTGGGGACCGGTGTATAGGTTATTGGAACACCGTTGGAGTCATCCCCTGGGTATGTGTAGGATCATGATGGGCCAAAAAGTGGCAATATTATGGGTATTTGTAGGGTATGTGGCCGACGACTTTTTTTTAACCCAAAATTAATGAAACAAAAAGGTTTTTTAAAGGAGATTCTTAGCTTTCCACCAATAAATTTTTTTTTTTACTTTGAATTTAATAAATTATTATTATTCATTTTCTATTTGAATTATGACTAAACTCCTGATTGATAGGCTAATTGAAAAAAATCTATAGCTTTCAAACGGTATCACATTTTTTGAATTCGAAACATGTGTCACATTCTATTTTGAATTTCATGAAGTTTTAACCAAGTTAAGCTGGTTAGATGTATGAGTTTTTATATTTTTTAAAAGTTGTAATAAAAAAATCATAATTAATTATTTATTTGGAAGAAAATTACAAAAAGGTATGCATCACATTAGGACATGAGTCCTCTACTTATATCTAAAATCTTATATTTTTTTATATCATTTTATGGTGGTTAGGGTGGTCAGACAGACACCTACTTGTTATTTTTTCCCTGAAATTTAAGTACTACTGCATTGAAATTTCAAATTTTCACCAAATAGGTTTTGTTTAAAAAAAAAAAACCTAGTAGTTTAGAAACTACATTCAATTTGTTACAAATTCTATTCTTACATATTTTTGAAATAATATAGATAACTTATTCAATTTTTAACATCAAATTGCCTAACTCTGATTTTTCTGAATTTTTTGCCACTTAAGGGCACGTCTTTTCCATGATGATCCTACTCATACCCCCCTCTTCAGTATTTATATTTCTGATGATGTATTCACTTCTGTATATTCTATTGTACTCAAAATCATTTTTTTATGCTCATTGTACTCACTTGAAGTGAAAGAAATCATAAATTTAATGAGAAGATATGTGATGGTTATGTTTGGATTTCAAATTCCAATGTTCATATTTGAATCACATATGCTATGATAATTCCATTATGGGTGCAATCTTATTTCATGTTAAAAAAATTAGAGTTGTGGATGTGTTTTCCTTCTTTATGTATCATGTTGTAGAGTTTCTAGTGCAATTCATCATGCTTTTTATCCGTGTTGTTGTTGCTCAAGTTCTGGAGCAGCGCTACGGAGGTTCCAAAGCAGTGTTGCAAAGGTTCCGAAGTAGCGCTGCAAAGGTTCTAGAGCAGCACAGTTAAGTTCTAGAGTAGTGTTGCATGTTCCAGAGCAGCACTACAAAAGTTCTGGAGCAGTGCTACAAGTTCTAGAGTAGCACTGCAGAAGTTCTGAAGTAGTGCTACAAGTTCTGGAGCATAACTGATAAAGTTCTGGAGCATCTTCCCTAGAGCTACATTATTTCTTCTTGTTTGGTTTTTCCTTGGAGGGTAGGTTAAACTTTCCCTTGGGCTGCATTAGGCCATTCTTGGCCTTGTTTGAGGCCGAATTTAATGTCTTGGAAGCTTATTTTGTGTATGTAATTCTTTATTTTTCAAAAAAAAAATATTTACCCCTTTTTTTGGCTCTTATCCTTCGAGGCTTTATAGAGGGATGTTACAAACTAAATGTAAGCCATAAAGAGATACCCATGGGAAATTGAAATATATAAATATATGTATATATGTACACATATATACACAGACATATATATATATACATATATTTTAATATTAAAATATACCCAATATAGTCTAAGGAAAAGAAAAATAATCAATAATATGTAATGTAACCAAACATTGAATCAACAACATTAATTATTTTATTTTGTTCCAAAAATGAAATGATATAGCCTAAGGCACATCATTAACTATGTTTTATTTTGTTCTAACCATAACCAAAAAATGAAAGCCATAAATTAAGCAAACATTGAATCAATAGAATTAATTGTTTTATTTTGTTCCAAAATTGAAATTTTATAGCATAAGGCACAACATTAACTAATTTTATTTTATTCCAACCATAGCCATTAAATGGAAGCGATAAATTAAACAACATTGGTTTCAACAGCAACCCAGATGGAGAAACACTCTATATATATATAGATATATATAGATATATTAATAAAGAGGAAGCCATAAAGATTCACAGTGGGAAACGAAAGTAAAAATATACTCATTTCTCAATGCAACCTTATCAAAAATTGAAAGAATTCATTATTGAAAAATTCCTAGACATTTGTTTTGTTCTGTTAGGTTTTAAATAGTTGTTGTTATTATGACCATTGCCACCACATGAAAAGCATACAACAATTAATGTTGATGTGAACCAGTATTTAATTTCCGTAGCCTTCTCTATCCACATGGCTTAGAAAATGCCACATTATTCCTAAAGCATCCAACAGTTCTACTTCTACCACCTTTTCCACAACCATCGGAAGGCCAAAAATTTGGGAGGCTGACGAAAATTCTAACCAAACTTATAACCCAGCTGCCCCTATATTTGTATATGTATATATATATGTGTGTGTGTGTGTGTGTGTGTATGTATACATATGTGTATATATATGTATATATTTATGTGTATACATGTATATGTTTTTTTGAAATGTAGCCTTTCATGGATGGAGCTTTGATAAAGATTTATAGACCTTTACGTTTACAACAAGTTGATATCAAAAATGAAATACTATAGCCTATTCAAAATGTAACATAAAGAATATACATTGCTGACCACTCTAGCCAATTATGAAATGAATATTTCTTATTATGATCAATATAGAGTACACTAGGATTTGATTCTCAATTTGACCATTGTTACTAGTTTTGTAGTCACTATCATTATTCTCAAAGTTTTTTTGTAACACATTAGTTCATAAAATATTGCATATGTTTGGGGTATGGTCTGCAAGAATAACAAAAAGGTGTGGAGTTTAGTGTGGTGATTATGCAAAAATGGAATGAACTGCATAACATTAAGTATTTTATTCCATTGCAGCCATTGCAATAGAAAGCTAAAACTCACAACTATTTTCCTATGCAAAACTTTTACTATAAAGGAAAAACCATAAACATCTTTTATGTATACAAATTGTGAATTTTAAAGTAGTGATCATATCTAATTCATAGACAGTATGTAAATTAGGAGTTATCAAAGTTATAAATTTCATAATGCATAATTTTCTCTGTACTTGAAATGGGACGAATGAAGTAATTATAATTTAGCCATACTTGGTGCATGTGGTAGAATGTCGTATGTACAAAACAAAAGAAGGCTCAATTTCCATCCTACCATATTGGCTCATGGAACGTTGTGTGCTCTTACGAAACCCATGAGCAAGAAAATAAATTGTCCACCACTGTGACCAATGGTGAAAAGATCTGTTCAGTGGAAATCAACATTATACATTTTTTATAATTTTACGGTAGAGTGGAGAGGCCTTATTGTGTTGAGTTTTGTTTTATATTTTTTATGTGCAAATTGCTATATTTCTGATGAAGGATTCAGGAAAACATGCTATTTTTTAGGTTATGGTTGCAACAGAGTAAAATAGATGAACTTATTTTTAGAGAATAATAACCATTGGGAAGAGTACGTATGTACATTCCACACACCTACTTTGATATATATACAAATATATGGACATGAAAATTTAATATCGTCTCATTTATGGCTTTCATTTTGTACAAATGGTTGCAATATATTAAAATAGTCTGTGTTGTTTTCCATAGTGCAATGCTAATTGTTGTTTTATAGCTTTGGCTATATACTTTCATTTACAATGTATAATAAAATATTTAATACTATAGAGTTAATGTTGTTATCCAAAAGGTATTCTTGACAATCATACCAACTGATTTCATTTTCACTATCTACATAAATCTACATATGTGGTATTAGATGCATAAAATATTGTTATAAAGCAGTCATAATCAATGATGTCCAATGGAATCTAACACAATGTGTATAAGATTAACTATTTTAATCGATTGCAAGAATAACTTAAAACTAAGCCCCCAAGCAAGAAGATACATTGACCACCACTTTCATCAATGGTAAAATGGATCTTCCTTGTCACACTTAAGATACAGGCTATCATTCTAACAAGTTGTTCTTCAGTCTGGGAACAATATTGATATTAACAAACAATACAGCCTTTTCTGAATAGCACCTTATCTGAAATTGAAACAATATAGTGTTATCACGACACCTTGTTAAAAATGATGTGATGTAGCCTAGACTAGAGTATAACAATGAAGAATGCCATATTGGAATGATGGTCAAAAAACAAAGGGCATGAATAAGAAATTTGTTCCTCCCCTATGTGTAGATATGTATGTATGTCATAGTGGATGTAAACAACATTGATACATAGTGATTGCTATGTTAATTATCATTGGGCCATTCTTAGAATGATAAGTTTTATTTTTGCTAATATTTGGAAGATTGATGCTACCATTGATCGCATTGGTGGATAGTGTATGTTCTAGGTTGGTTGTCTTGGAGGAACATAGATTGTTTTTGAAATTATTTATGGAGAGATCTTTAAACATGCATTTTTAATATTTTTTTTTTTTATCATATTCTAGATGTCCCAACAAAAAAAAATTAAATGTAAAAATGTTTACAATTTAAAAAATGAGAATGGACCTTATTAGCTTTTGATGGTTTAATTGAATCTTTGGTTGTTGTATTATTTTCACAATAGAGCTTGTGGCCAACCACCAACATTGCAACTCTATCTTTTACAAAGAAAAGCTCTAGCAATGTTAGTGGACTCTAGCTCTCCCCAGGTTGCTCAATAATTGTCAAACATCGATCATGTAAGTTTATTCCCTGTTTATTCTTTCTTCCTAAAACTTGTATTGATTGTTTTCCATGTGCATTGAGTGGAATGCAAACATGCTTTGCTTGCATTTGTAGCCTTTCTGCTATATATTCTGACTTGTTTATATTTGACATATTTATGTGCCCTTCACATTTTTACATTCTAGCTATTTGGGAGTATCCTATGTGTAGCTATTTATGTGTCTTCCATTTTAGTGGACTTGCATATAGATTTATTTTTCTTGCAATATTTCCTATGCAACATCTAGGGGCAGTGATAGACTTGTTGATAGGCATTGTATCTATTGATTGGTGATGGATTGAAAAATTACTATAAATGTCTTTGTTGAAATCATGATTGTGTTATTGATGTCTTTGGCTTTGTGTTCATGGTTGCACCACTATAGAGTTGATGTTGTTTTCTACAAGGCATTGTTGATATTTGTTCTATAGCTTCTCAGCATGTGCTAGCCACCTCCGCTACCTTTCCCCCGACCATCGGAATAGTTGTGATATGGAAGGAATACTGGCTAGTTGAGAGGTTGTTGGCCTTAATTGTCCTCTATAAGGTGTTGTTGGCTATCGTCCTCTAACTTTGGTTATAATCTAGGACTATAGACCTGCAGTCAATATTGCCTTTTTGTAAATGACATAGATTGTTAGTTGCTTTGGTGACTTTAGAATGCTGATTTTTTTTGTCCATATATGTCAATGCAACTAACTTTTGAGACATATATAGTGATGTGGAATTTTTTTTGCAACTCCAAATACATCTATTCCATATGTTGGATGTATAGGTACAGATCTTTTGCTTAGAGATATATGCATGGAAAAAAATATGTGTCTTCTTTGTAGTGTTTTATTCATGTTTCCTCCACTGTGGATATGTGTGTATGTCAAATTAGATGTAGACACCATCTGTATGTATTGCAGATATGTATGTTTGTGAAATTAGAGACATACATTATTCATCCATGTGTGTAGACATGTATCTATGTGAAATTAGATGCAAACAATATTCATATTTCTTGCTTTATATGTTTCTTCTTTTCATAGGTTAGTGACGATTCTTATTTGATAAGTAGTTCCTAGCCAATGGTGATGGTTGCAAAATGATAAAATAGTGCATGTCCTTCACAATGGACTATTGATGGTTGTTTTTGTATGATTTCAAGGGTGGTTTTTATTTGTGTAGGCCTCAATAATGGTCTAATCAATATTCCATGTCACTATTGATATATAGCCTTCTATTGTAACAAACCATTATTGAGGTCTAGACAAGTAAGAACTATCCTTCAACTAGAAAATTGACTATTTTATTGCTCTCAAACCATAGCTTCCAAATAGGAACCATATGCAAATTAGTCCTGATCTTAATGAGTGTTTGATTTTTCTAGCCTTCTCTATTGGTGCACAAAATGCTTTTCATTTAAAAAATAAAAGGATATCAACCAGATCTATCCCAACTGGACCCCTTGCACGAGAAGGTTCAAAAGATGGCAAGGCTAATGAAAATTCCAACCAAAGTTCACACAAATAGGGGATAACCACCCATCCTGCATGTGAGTTGTTAGAGTTACACTAAGAGTGGCATAAATCTTCCATATGGCACTTGCAATATAGCTTTCCATTTGGAAAATGTAGCAATACCAATAAACATAGGTATCAGTGTGTATGAATATTATCTGCACCCATAATGACAAATATATGTATTTTCACATAGGAAAAATATATTTTCCACCATTGTAATTAATGGTAGTGCCAAACAAAATATCATACTAGGAAACTTATGCCCAGTTGTTGATTGGATCAAACATAAACTATATAACATTAACTATTTCACTCTATTGCAACCATAACCACACAACAAAAGTGATAAATCAAACACCCTTGGATTGAACACTGGCCCACTCATGGAAACCTAAAAAATACAAAAATAACACTATTACAAACTAATGGAAATCCACAGCCACAAAAACATGAACATTAAAGAGAAATCCACAAAAAATTGACAGTAACAAACCCATACAAAAATATATTTTTGTCTCAAAGGAACCTCATTGAAGATTGAAACAATACAATCTTTTCAACAATAACTTCTCAAAATGAAACCATATAGATAAAGCAAGAGAACAATAATCAACAATTCCAAATGGAATCTAACATAAAGTCTATAGGGTTAACTATTTTATTCCATTGCAATGATAACCACAAAATAGAAGCCAACAAATATAGTGCCTTAAGGAGAATTGGAAGACTTCTCAAGAACACCTTTTTTGAGGATGAGACAACATACCCCAAGATATAGAAGAGAAACCAAAAAACACTACATACCATCAACAATTTTATTAGATTTGAAACATAGCCACAAAATGGAATCCATAAATAGAAACCCACAAAGAGTCACTGAAACAAACTAGAGTTGAAATATACTCATTCCACAACAAAACCCTATCAATAAATTGATACAATATATCCTTCTCAATAGCACCTTCCCGAAAGTTAACAGTGAGAACCCCATCCAAAAAATATACTTGTTTTTGTAGCTTATCAAAATTTGAAGCAATTAATAGTGCCTTATCACAGATAAAAAAGTATAGGGTTCCAAAAACCGTGGATGACAAATGAAACAATGTAGCAAACAGTATTACTAGTATACAACTTTTCCCGCTTGGTTCAAACACACCTCTTCTTGCTGGCTCTCTCTAGCTTGTGTTCTTTCTCCAAGCCTACAAACATAGTCAGAACATGAAGACCATAAACAAAAACCCATGAAAATTCATAGCCTCATATACATAGAAAACCATACACACAAATCACGAACCATAAATGAGGTAATATTTTTTTCTTAGAAACTATATAGTATTTTGTCATTACATATATATATATATACACACACATATATATATGTACATATATATATACACACACATATATATGTACATATATATATACACACACATATATATGTACATATATATATTTATACACACACATATATATATGTACATATATATGAAACCCACAAAAAATCACAGTATCAAATTATCCATGCAAAATGATTCACACAAAACCCAAAAGATAAATGAGACAAGGTATTTGAAACAATCAATAGTACCTTATGGAAAATCAAACAATATAGCCTAGCACAGTGTGCGACCCACAATCCAAACAAAATCGCCAATGGTTTCTTCAACATGGACCTCTTCCCACTTGCTTCAAACACACCTCTTCTCGTTAACTTTCCTACACAGAAATGGGAAAAATATTATCAAAAGTGACACTTTTCTTTTGCATTTGCAACCATCCACCCATTCAAAAAACACTAAATAACTTACACCCACCTTTGTAGAAGTTTCACAAACCTAAATCAAGCTTGCATCCTCACAGAAGCTTACTGTCATCGCTCATGACTCTCATACCAGGCATCACAACAGAATGACACCAAAAAATGCCTTGTTGAAAATTTCCCAATATATGTGTATGTATATATATGTATATATGTGGATTTTTGTATGTAAATATGTATATATGTATATATGTATATATACATATATATATATATATATGAATATTTTTGGATGGGTTTGCTACTGTTAATTTCTAAGAAGGTGGTGTAGGGAACACTATGATGTTTCTTTTGTCCATAAGGTTTTTTTGAGAAAGGGGTGTGTTATCATAGGTGACACTTTTCTTTTCTTTTGTAACCATCTCCTCATGCAAAAAGCACAAAATAACCTCTACCCAACTTTACAGGAGGTGTACAAAGGCTGATCGAGCTTTTACTCTAACAAAAGCAAGTGGTGTGCTTGCTCACAGCTCTGATAGTGTTTATAGCAATAGAATGACACCAAAAAATTCCTTATGGAAATTTTCCCGATCATTAGTTTTGGTCCCTAAGTCATTAAAAGGTAGGCTTTGTTACAACCATTCCCAGTGCACACAAAGCATAAAACAATTAATCTTGATACGAACCAATGTTCAATTTCGTTGGCCTTCTCTACCCATGTGGTAGGGAATGTGCCACCTTATTCCCAAGGAATCCAATAACTGCATCTGCCAGCTTCTACATAGCCATTGGAAGGAAAAAAAAAATGGGAGGCCTATGAAATATTTTGGCCAAAGTTATAACCCATCTGCCACCTACTACTTGAATTAGTGTGCCACAGGCTACACACCGTAAATGAAACAATGTCACATAGGTTTCATGTATATGCTACATGGGAATGGTTGCAATAATACTTTGCATTTAAAACACACCATACTAATTGAGTAGTTTATGGTATTTTCAATAAGGAATTGTTTAGTGTTGGTTTCTGGATTGAGTAGCATGACATACATAACAAACATTATAGCCAAGAACCATATGAAATCCATATCCAGCATGGCACTATCATTAGAGATTGCAATGCAGTAGCAAGAACACTTGGTAAGTATTAGATGGATACCTAGACATAGATAATTACATACGCAAATACATGATAGACACATATATCTACACAGAACTCTATCAATATATTCTATGTTGAATGCATATACGCATAAATATCCAATACACATACATATATCTACACACATTTATAGTAGAAAATTCTATACACAAGGAGATTTAAATTGCATGCATGCATATTTATCTAGATGCATACGTAAATGTAGAAATACATACAACTATGTCCACAAGTAGATATATTAACAGGTGTAGAAAGTGTGGCTTCGTCTACCCTACCACATGGAAATCATAAATGAGATAATATGTTCAAATATTATTGGCTATTTGTATGAAATCTAGTTATAATTATCATGTGCCTATCCAGTTTTGTACCCCTCTAGCGGTAGGAAAAATGTGGTGGGTTGTCCTCCCACTTTGGTGAACTTTGGTTGGAATTTCCGCTAGCCTTCCTAGTTTTTAGGTCTCCAGTGCCATTGAAAATCTAGTGGATTATCATTTTTTTTAAAAGTGTTTGGCATGATGATAGAGGAGGCCAGTGAAAAGGAATCAACATTAATTGTTGTATGGTTTCCTTGTAGTGGTTATGGTGCAAGTAACATCTGTCTTAAAAGTCCTCAGAAAACAAAGTGAACGCCTGTGCAATTTTCAATAACGCATTCTTGGGTGCCATTGTCTGGGTTTATGTTGTTATTCAAGGTGGTTGTGAGTGAGGATGGAAAGCTTGTGTGAAGGTGCAAGTGTGTTCATTGGCTATATAATTTATGTGAATGTGCTTGCTATATTGTATTATTTTTGATAAAGTGTTGTTGAAAAGGTTGTATTGTTTCAATTTCCAAAAAGGTTTTGTTCAGAAACAAGTATATTTTTTTATGGGTTTTTCACTGCTAATTTTCAATAGGGTGATGTTGAGAGGGTTATATTGCTTCTATCTGTGATAGGATTTTATTGAGAATCAATTTTGGATAAGCTTTTGTTTACAGACGAGTATATTTTCATGGGTTTATTAAGTTGCTAATTTTTCAAAGTGTGCTATTGAGAAGGCTATATTGTTTCTATTTGTGATAAGCTTTTTTTCATAAAGTAGTATATTTTTAGTTGGGAGACCAACCCAGATGGAGAAAACCATGCAAAATCATACACACAAAGTGCAAACCTTAAACCAAATAATAGTCATTTTCATAGACAATATAGTCTTCTTTCAATAGTACCTTACCACAATTAGAGTATCCAAAAAATGCCAAGCATAAATGAAATAATATTGTTTTTAACAAAGAATATATCCTTTTGCATTCAATAGATCTCGAGGGAAATTCAATCAATACATATATATATGTGTGTGTTTGTGTGTTTGTGTGTTTGTGTGTATATTTATGTGTGTAAATATGTATATATGTATATATTTATGTGTATATATATGTATGTATATATATATGTGTTTATGTATATGTGTATATGTATATATATGTGTGTGTGTGTGTATGTGTATATGCATATTTTATTTTGTTCCAACTGTAACTAGAAAATGAAAGCCATAAATCAAATAGTGTAGGTTTCAACAATGACCCAGATGGAGAAAGCCACAATATAGCCTGAGTTATACAATAAAAATCGACAAAAAATGGTTAACCTCAACAATTTTATTCCATTGCAAACATACCCACAAAAAAAAATCATTAAAGAGAAACTTGTCAAAAATTGATAGTAACAAACCCATACAAAAAATACTCCTTTCTCAACACAACCTGCTTGATAATTGAAAGAATACAACCTTTTGAATAACATCTTCTCCAAATTGAAATAATATAGCTTAAGCAACAAAACTATAATAAAAAAATTCCAATGGAAGCTAACACAGAGTGTATAGGATTGACTATTTTATTCCATTCCAAAGAACAATAATCAACAATACCTAATGCAATGAAACGTAAATTGTATAACATTAACTATTTTGCTACATTGCAGCTATAGCTAGAAAATGGATGCCATAGATCAAACAATATTTGTTTCAACAGCAAGCCAAATGGACAAAACCATTAAATACAAATATTCACAGTAACATATCCTTGCAAAATGATAGGCATAATATGTTGAACATGGATTAAACAATATTTTTTCTTACAAAAAAAATATAGTCTTCTCTCAACAACACCCTATCAAAATTTTGAACAATCAACAGTGCGTTAATAGAGATCAAGCAATATAGCCTACAACAACCTACAAACCACAAGTGAAACAATATTCAAAAGGGTTCTCCTCATATGCATGTCTTTGTACTTCCTTTGCATAGATAGATATTTGTACATATGGCCCATACATTATGCATCACTCTGATTATTAGTGTCATTTCCAACACTTTTGTATTGCTTTTGGAGTCATTGGCTCATGTAAAAAATGGAAATTATGTTGTTGCCAGCTTTAGATGAAACTTCGCAATAGGCAGTTGGACTTGCAGCTTCATTAAAGCTCATCCTCTTAGCATCGACATTTAATGTTGTATGGTGTTCATGTATTGGTAATGGTTGTGGAAATATCTTCTATTAAAAAATGTGAGCAGAGATAGTGAAAGCCTTTGCAATTTTCAATAAGGAATTGTTGGATGTTCTTCTCTGGCTTTAGCTCCTTTGACAGCTGTGAGCCAAGAATGCGAGCTTCTTTGAAGTTTGAAGTATGTCTACCCTTTCCAACAGATGTATCATTGTGACATGTATCTATAAGTTCTTTCATATATATATATATATATATAGTCTACATGTAATTCCATGCACGTACATTTCTACATGTACTTCTTTAGTATGTATATTTTCAAATAGAAAATTCCTCTATATGCATCCAATCAATGACATTGGCTTCTATTTGTTGGCAATTTGTTAAGTGTTCCTTTTAGGTTCTTATTTCTTAGAGGGTCACAAAAGGAGTTGTTTCTTGTGTGA
Organism: Sequoia sempervirens; assembly: GCA_007258455.2. Taxonomy (NCBI): domain Eukaryota; kingdom Viridiplantae; phylum Streptophyta; class Pinopsida; order Cupressales; family Cupressaceae; genus Sequoia; species Sequoia sempervirens. The sequence goes on from VDFB02000017.1 coordinate 223,893,123, forward strand.
TGAGAAATATTTCTTCCACCATTGATAGAAGTGATGGACAATCTATGTTCTTGCTCGGGGGTTTGGTGAGAGCCCATGGGGCTTCATGACCCAATATGGTACGGTGGAGAGTAGGCCTTCTATTATTGTTTTTCATTTCATATATGCTATTTGTTGTTCATTATTTCTTAAAGGCTCACAAAAGGAATTGTTCCAATCATAGGATGTCTAGTATGTGTGATCAGAAGGATTGCTTCCACCTTTGATAAAATTGATGGAAAATCTATATTCTTGCTCGGGGGTTTTGTGAGAGCCCATGGGGCTTCATGACCCAATATGTTGGGTGGAGAGCGGGCCTTGTTATGTTGTTTTTCATTTCATATTTGCTATTCATTGTTTGGATGTGTTGTGGGTAGTTGTGGACATGGTTGTATGCATGTATACATTTACGTATGCATATATGTAAATCAAAAAACAATCCATGACCCTCTCCCCAGCTCTGGAGGGCACAAAAACCAAGAAGAGTGATGAAAATCCTGACCAAACTTTACGAAATCCAAATAGCACCTTGTCGCCATCCTCGTGTTGCCAAAAAACTCTAAAACTGGTGCATATGTATATGTGTATGAATATATAAATGTTCACTCAAAATATTGTGTTCCTAATATGGTAGGGTGGACAATACATCTTTTCTTTTGTTTGGGTGTTTGCAAGCGTGTTTTGTATTCAAATGTTATAATATATGTATATGTATATGTATATGTGTATGAATATGTATATGTGTATGTGTATGTATATATACATGTGCAATAGAAAACGTGAAGCTTTTATAGATGGAGATTGGAATGAATGAAGGTATGATGCATATCCATAGAAGCAACAACAATACACTCTTCTTTAAAGTGTGCATTGTACTTTCAATTCGTTTCACTCTCCATTGAAAAAAATTCAAATTTATAGTTACATTTGCAAATACATTTACATATGCACATGCTTTGGTTGTTCTCAATGGATCACTATTGTGGAAAGTATCTCTTAATGTATAGGTTTGTAATTTTCTACAATGTTTTATATTTTACAGCTAGCAAATTATCGCTAGATATGCATTTGATGCATACTGAGCTGATTGTGATGTATTAGTAATAATTGTATGTTGGAGAGTAAGTATTTATTTGGTCTATTTCATTTTGCATTGCTTGACTGTTGATTGATTGCATTGTTTCTTTCTTAGCTCATGTAGACATCCTTTTATATTTCCAAATAACAAAACCCATAAATTGTTGGAAATTCTTGTCTTCATTCTATTATATGTATATGTATATTTATATGTATATATGCATGTGCAATGAAAAATGTGAAGTTGTTTTGATGGAGAGTGTCATGAAGGAAGGGACGATGGAAAATAGTAGGCAGCAACAACAGTACAGTCTTCTTTAAAGAGTGCATTATACCTTCCATTCATGGCACCTTGCATTGAACATAGATTGCATATGCATATATACATTTGCAGACACATTTCCATATATGTTTATTTTTTCTTATTGTAAATAAGTGACTATAGGGAATAGTTTTTGTCTACATGCATATTTTTTATTTTCTAAATTTTTGCTCCTTTGTACCATGGTTTTGCATCTACAGGCAAGAAATTTGCATATATTCATGTAATGCATAATTTCAATTCTCATGCCCTGGGTATAATTCCTTGTAGGCTCAAAAAGTAACTCTTAGAATTAAAGGTGCTATATTGGCAATAATGAGCAACATTCATTTCATGTTTGATCACAAGGCAGAAATTTGTGGACATAGTTGACCTGATCCATTGAGGAGACTTCTTTTTTAGAAGAGTATTTAAGTATTAAACTATGTATCATATTATACTTCACAAATTACTAGTATATGCAACAATGTGGTTTAACGCTAATAATGCTCTCTTGAAAAGAAGTCTTGTCAATGCATGGTGTTACCATTAATTCTTGTCCATACACAAATTTAGTAATGCAATCAATGAATTTCATTTTGAATTAGCCACTTCCCCAATGAGATTGATTTATTTCATTCTTGTTTTTTATTTTGAGTTTGAAAGAACTTTTAAATACAATGCACATAGATCCATACAATTATGTATACATATACATATATGTATGCTTTGGTTGTCCACTTTAGTTAAGCCATTTCCCTTTAACTTGGTGTTTACAACCATTTTATTGTGTTCTTAATATTATTACTATAGGCATTTCAACCTTCTTCAGGTTTCAATGCCACTTTGAGTGTGGATGATAAAAAGGCACCAAAGTGTGAAAGAAACCAGCTTTATTATGCACGTGTGCCACAAAGATCGGATTTGAGGTCAATGAGCCAAGTGCTTGCAACAAAGATGTGCTCTAGACCTAGTTGGCTTGCCACCCCATGCCCAGCTAGGCACACCTCCATTGCAAGCAAGCTCTCCATTAACATTTGCTCACTAGTTCTCCCCCTCAACTTCCACCCCTTCACAATTGCATCGCACCCATCACTATGAATCTATGTCCGCAGTACCTAGATGTACACTACCATAGACCCTTGTTGGGCATGCCTTGCCAAGAACATCTTTGATAGCCCAACCCTCAAGAAACATGTTTGGTGAACCTTTCCACATAGCATTGCAATCCTTCCACTCGCACATTGATGCTTTGTCTAAATTGAAATTAATTCTATTTGCAATGAGATCTATGCTCGCATGTGCATCCGATCATCTAGTGTTGGTGTCCCCTATTTGTGTTCTGCTTCTGAAAAGGGTGTCCATAGATATAGCCTAGCAAACAAAATAGATCTAGGGCCACAACCAGTTGTCCTTGCAAAGCTTACTCAAGTAAAAGAAATGCTTATAGCCAGAGTTGCTCCCGATTTACAAGTAACCCATGCTCTAGGAGGCCAATACAAATATACTGGCCATACTATAAGCTTCCCACAAGATAGCATAGGCATTGCAAGTTTGTTGCCACATCGGCTACATGATCTTGAATTTGTGATTGTGAAAAGAATTGGAATTCAGGGATCAAGCCATGTGATGCAGAGGGTCAGGGATTTCAAAAATTTCACAAGAATTAAAAATTAACAAAGCTTTGTTCTTCAATTTCTCAACTAGTCTCCAACATGGAAATAGGGTCTTCACCTTGCAACTAAGGATGTTCTGCCTCCCCTTGTGACTTTCAATCACTGAAATGAATTCACCAAACCTTAAATAAACTTGATTCAAATGGGTTTCAAACCCTAACCAAAATTTTGAACAAAACTCCTTTCTGCTGCTCAACCAGTCCTACTAGCCCTATTAGGCCTTTGGTGATGGAATACTGTCTTTTCTCTCAAACTTTGCACTTTAACCTCCAAATTAAAGATTGTATCAAGTGTGTTTTGTGATGCCTAGCAACATATCAACTTACTTGCACCACTTGTTTCAGACCTTCTTGCTTCTAACCCTGCTGTTTCCTTGAAATGAGGCCTAATTAGCCCTATTTAACAAAGCAACCCATCTTTAGATCTGTCTCCTGGCCTTGAAACTCTCAACAGTCTCCTAAAATACTCCCAAATCAAATATTTTCACACTTTTAGTCTACAAGAATACTCACAACATGCCCAACTACAAAACCCTCACTAATTTGGCTTAAAACTAGGGCTTTTGGTTTTTAGGGTTTCCTATCACTTCCAGGTCTTGGTTTTTGACTTCTCACAATCCTTTCATCATTTCACAACTACTATAACTCAGAAATATGCCTCTTATTAAGGCAGTTTGCTCACTGCTATACCCTAGGGTCAACTTTCTTCCCTCTTCCTTTGCCAATTCACTGTGCACAGTCAATTCTTCACCTTTTCCTGCATATTTTTTGGTTAGTTTCAGTTTTTACAAGTTATATTAGATCCATTTCATAGGGTTCCAGTAATATATTCCTTGAAATGGATCATTATTTCATTGAAAGACCCTCAAAACAGTCTATTTCAGCCTTTTCCTGTAGACAGTCAGCAAGAACACGTGCTAGGATTGATTTTTATGAACTTTCAGAGCATTCAACAATTTAAAAACATGAAATTTATAATGCTTAGGCCTTCACATTTAATGAAACTTCAAAGAGAATTCAATAGACTGCAAAAACACAAGAGAAAAATGCAAAAAATAGTGATTTTCTGCCCTTTCTTGGAAACAGTCCGTACAATGTCCTTCAATCCTCTCTCCAATCCCATACAATTGAATTCCCTGGGGTTATAGATCAACTAAAAAACTGTTCCAACTAACAAAAATGGTTTACACCTCATTAAAGCCAATTAAGCCCCTAAACTCACTTTCCCGCCCAAACAAATTTTGAAATTTTAAAATAACAATCTTGAGATTTATTAATAATTATCACCTAAAGACCATTGGATATCTAATATCCAAGCTTATTTAACCTATTCAAAGCCTAAGAGCATTTAAACAAATCCCTTAAAACATACTTTGCCCCTTACATTGCATTTTGACTGGATTCCTTATCAGGAATCTTGACCCCTGTAACATCTTCAACACACTTATTAAATTCAAATGCCATTATAGGTTTCAACACATTATAATTAATGCTTTGACATGCTTGAAATGTCCTCCTGACCCCTGCTCTCTCCTGATTCTTGAAGTGTTCCTTGAATGTCCTGGGTGCTCCTGCACCATTCTCCCTAGGAAAGAAAGAACTCTTGTCCCAAGAAGTATCCCATGTGTTGCCACTAAGAAATTTCTTGCTCATATGTGCTTTCATCTTCCAATGAGAAGGCAGGTAGTCCCCTAAAGTTACTATTTTTCTCTTCTGCCAATCTGCATTCTTGACAGAATCAAAACAAGGATTAGTGTGTCCTCTTTGCTGCTTGGAAACAGTGAGTTCTTGTGCCCTATTGCTGCCCTCATTCCAATGCCTCCTTTGTGGAAGAACTTCACCACTATTACCCTCATTTATGGGGCATTCAATGCTACCAATCTTAATACTATTCAAATCCCACAAGGACTGATTTGATGGACTATCCACCTCATAACCCTGCTGCAACTCACCACTTTTCAGTTTGTCAATGCCTTCCCCTGTTTCACCCTGCTTATTCACCTGCAAACTCTTCTCAAAACAGATTACAAACCTATCATTAGACTGTTCCAAAGGTAAAGGAACCAACTGATATTTAACATCTCCCTTGTGAACCAAATAGGTGTTAAGAAACCCATCATGCAAAGTTCTTCTAACATACTGCCATGGCCTTCCCAAGATAATATGACCACAAGTCATAGGAATAACATCACAAAGCACCCTATCATGATATGAACCAATTGAGAAATCAACAAAAGCTCTCTTACCAATCTCTACATGCTGTCCTTGAGTTACCCAAGTGGCCTTGTAGGGAGTAGGATGATCAAAAGTTTCAATCCCTAGCTTGGTTACCATATCAACTGAAACTAAATTGCTATGTGACCCTGAATCTATAAGCAATCTGCATATCTTACCATGACTGAGACAATTTGTTTTGAAAATGGTTACCTTTGGTTCTTGATGAAGTCTTTCTCCTTGCTTGATCATGAGAAACTCACCATCAGTCACAGGGTCTGCCATGAGTGTTTTTGGTTCCTCCTTCTTATCTTCTTCTTCTTGCACCAAGGTAGCTCTCCTTTCTCTGCCTTTATCAGCTTGTTCCCACTTAGGACACTTGAAGGAAGGATGCCCTGGTTCATTGCAATTAAAACATCTGCCTGTGAATGGTCCTCTACCTTGTCCAAATCTGCCTCCTCCTCTTGGAGTGTACCCACCTCTTTGATCAAAAAATATCTCTTTACCCTTGTCATTGTTGCTTTTATCATTACTGCCTTGTCCTTGCTCTCTATTACCTCTGCCCCTATTTGAACTACCTCCTCTTCCACCATTTTTTGATCTTTCTTGCTTCCTTTTCACCTTTTCTTCTGCTCTAATGGCCAACTGAAAATATTCTCCCAATGTTCTTGGCAATTGCAAACCAATCTCATCTTGCAGATTGTACCTTAAGCCATTGATGTACCTGGCTATCTTCTCATCTTCTTCCTCATAACCTCCTCTAATACTAAGCTTGTGAAATTGCTCAGTATAGGACATAACATCCATGTCCTTTTGCTTTAAATTCTGCCTCATCCTTTTCACATGAATGGTATAATCAGATGGTAGAAATTGCTCCTTGACCAAACTCTTCATCCTTGCCCATGTAGAGACCTTTGCCAATCCTCTAGCCATCCTATCATTCTGGAAACTTGTCCACCATGTCAATGCTGTGCCTCTCAACTTGGTTTTAGCAAACTTGACTTTCCTCTCTTCATCCATCTCCTCAAATTCAAAGTAGTTTTCCATGGCATCAAGCCATCCCAATACCTCTTCACTATCCATCTTCCCTTGATAGATAGGTAAGTCTATGTGACTCTTCCCTCCATGACCCTGTACTGCCTTCAATAACCTCACTAACCTCCTTTCCTCAGGGTCCTCTGTATCATCAGCTTGCTGTTCCTGATTTACCCTCACATGCTCTTCATCCTCTTCATTGTTTTCTTGGTCTTCTTGGTCTTCTCTCCTCCTACTCCTCTCAAGGTTATTGATCCTTGCCTGCATAGTGTCTCTTTCTCTTCTCCATATCCTTTCCTCTCTTGCTCTTGCTGCTTCTTGTTCCCTTCTTTCTCTTCTCTCCCTCTCCAAGATCTCCTTCAACTCTTCCAACTCTCTTGCCAATTGGTTCTTTGGTGCCATTGCTACTTCTCCAATCCCTAAAGGACCTACTCACTGCTCTGATACCACTCTGATGCAGAGGGTCAGGGATTTCAAAAATTTCACAAGAATTAAAAATTAACAAAGCTTTGTTCTTTAATTTCTCAACTAGTCTCCAACTTGGAAATAGGGTCTTCACCTTGCAACTAAGGATGTTCTACCTCCCCTTGTGACTTTCAATCACTAAAATGAATTCACCAGACCTTAAATAAACTTGATTCAAATGGGTTTCAAACCCTAACCAAAATTTTGAACAAAACTCCTTTCTGCTGCTCAACCAGTCCTACTAGCCCTATTAGGCCTTTGGCGATGGAATACTGTCTTTTCTCTCAAACTTTGCACTTTAACCTCCAACTTAAAGATTGTATCAAGTGTGTTTTGTGATGCCTAGCAACATATCAACTTACTTGCACCACTTGTTTCAGACCTTCTTGCTTCTAACCCTGTTGTTTCCTTGAAATGAGGCCTAATTAGCCCTATTTAACAAAGCAACCCATCTTTAGATCTATCTCCTGGCCTTGAAACTCTCAACAGTCTCCTAAAATACTCCCAAATCAAAGATTTTCACACTTTTAGTCTACAAGAATACTCACAACATGCCCAACTACAAAACCCTCACTAATTTGGCTTAAAACTAGGGCTTTTGGTTTTTAGGGTTTCCTATCACTTCCAGGTCTTGGTTTTTGACTTATCACCATCCTTTCATCATTTCACAACTACTAGAACTCAGAAATATGCCTCTTATTAAGGCAGTTTGCTCACTGCTATACCCTAGGGTCAACTTTCTTCCCTCTTCCTTTGCCAATTCACTGTGCACAGTCAATTCTTCACCTTTTCCTGCATATTTTTTGGTTATTTTCAGTTTGTACAAGTTATATTAGATCCATTTCATAGGGTTCCAGTAATACATTCCTTGAAATGGATCATTATTTCATTGAAAGACCCTCAAAACAGTCTATTTCAGCCTTTTCCTGTAGACAGTCAGCAAGAACACGTGCTAGGATTGATTTTTATGAACTTTCAGAGCATTCAACAATTTAAAAACATGAAATTTATAATGCTTAGGCCTTCACATTTAATGAAACTTCAAAGAGAATTCAATAGACTGCAAAAACACAAGAGAAAAATGCAAAAAATAGTGATTTTCTGCCCTTTCTTGGAAACAGTCCGTACAATGTCCTTCAATCCTCTCTCCAATCCCGTACAATTGAATTCCCTGGGGTTATAGATCAACTACAAAACTGTTCCAACTAACAAAAATTGGTTTACACCTCATTAAAGCCAATTAAGCCCCTAAACTCACTTTCCCGCCCAAACAAATTTTGAAATTTTAAAATAACAATCTTGAGATTTATTAATAATTATCACCTAAAGACCATTGGATATCTAATATCCAAGCTTATTTAACCTATTCAAAGCCTAAGAGTATTTAAACAAATCCCTTAAAACATACTTTTCCCCTTACATTGCATTTTGACTGGATTCCTTATCAGGAATCTTGACCCCTGTAACATCTTCAACACACTTATTAAATTCAAATGCCATTATAGGTTTCAACACATTATAATTAATGCTTTGACATGCTTGAAATGTCCTCCTGACCCCTGCTCTCTCCTAATTCTTGAAGTGTTCCCTGAATGTCCTGGGTGCTCCTGCACCACCATGATTGTTATGTTGAGAAACATAATTCATGGCTACATTAATATATAAAATTGAGAATGACCCATACTATAGTGATGTTGTAATAGATTGTGATTCTTTAATTTTATTTTCTTCTAAAAGTATGGACATCTCTAATCTCTTGCACATAATGGAATAACTAAGGCATGACCCAAATGAACCAATGGAAACTATAGAAAGTGTTGTTGATGAGGAAGTTGACCTTCAAGACTCATCATCATTTATTTCATTGATGCCCAACCCTCCGCGAGAATTGCAGGCAATTAGAGATGCCTTACAAATTAAAGACACTAGTCAAAATACCTTACCTTAGCCTGAAATAAATTCTAGCCCTATCAATGAATATAATACAAAAGTGCTATTAAGTATGGCTTTTCCAACATTGTTCCCCACTAGCATGGAAATGCTGCTACAATTGAGAACAATATAAATTTTCTTACATGAATATTCCTTGCACTTGATGAGATACTATGATAATAGCTTTGGGAGGCATATCAAATTTAGATATTACATTTATAATTTTATAATGAGACATCAAAGCCAACAATGAACATCAATTTTTATGAAAAAAAACTTCGAGGAAAAAATCCCAAAGTCAATTCTTTCTTTGTGGAAATTGCTTCGGGATGCACTAGATACCCAGATAGCAAACCAACTTATTCAATTTGGTGCATTCTTGTGAGGAACCCACTCATATTAGGCCAAGAGCTGACAAGAGCTTGCAACAATGATCCATCAACTTGGTACAATGACTCTTTTCTTCACTTTGAGCTTTGTAGATATAAAATGGCTTGATCTACATAGGGTGATTGAACCTCATACCCAATTTGATTTACCATACTGCCAAAGACATTTCACAGAGAACATTATGCATAAGCCACACATACCAGCCTTGTACATGCACCTGTGATTCACTATTTTCTGTGAAGAGGTTATTGAGAGACTCTTCCAAACAAAGGACTATTGGTATAGGTATGAGTGACAACATCATGGGTTAGCAGATGTACATGGTTTCTTGTGGCTCCTAGATGCCCCAAACATGGACATGCTTGATTGGGCCAAACCACATGAGCTTCACCAAGAAAAAAAATTCTTTGATCACTATGTTTTAGCATGGAACCCTCATGCCCAGAGCAGCTAATATCAAGGATCCACCACTCAGCTTTGATGAACCATCCTTGCTTAATACTATGTAAATTTATTCTATGGATCCAGTGGTAGACTATGAACAGTTGTTAAACATGGTTTAAAGGCATACCAAGTGTAATCAATACACTTTCCTAAGGAAAAAAGGGCCAGCAATTACAATGTCGCTACAAAGCTCCATGGAATACACAACCATCTTCGACATTGACAATTGACAGTGAATTGAAAAAATCATACAAACCAACAAGAAATGATGAGCATGTTAATATCCACCACCCGAAGATACTTGTAATCTAGCGAGAAAATGTTGATTGCAAGCCAAAATTGTCTAGAAAAATTGTGCTAAACTACATTTCCAAATATGCATCAAAGTCTGAAAAAAATCTTGAAAGCTACATTGATATCTTTCAGAGGCTTGCAAATAAAAGTTAATCTGGGGATAAAGTGTTGCATGCATACCAAATATTCATGATGAATTTGGTTGCTGGTTGTGACATTGGTGCACAAGAAACATGCCATATGCTACAAAAGTTGCCCCTTGTCATCTCAAGTTGACATTTCTTGTCTTTGAACATTAGTAGGCAGACGTATCATAATTTGAAAATAGTTGACAAAAGTGATGATATTTCTAGTGGTTATATTCATTCCTACATGGAAATACCACTTGAAATAGAGGAAATATCCCTTATTCATTTTGCACAACTCTATACATATCAAAAAAATTACAAAGGTGTAGCTTGGTGTGCTCGGCCACAACTTGCAATCATCATTGTTTATCTGCTTTTCAAGACCACCCCCCCAGAACAAAATGATACCTATGAAACATTTTTTGGTTAGAATTATTACTATACAAACCTTTTTGAAATGTTGAGGCTGATATAGGCCTTACAAGAGAAACCATAACACAAAATTGGAGGTTATGTTATGTTGTTGGCTATGTTGCTTATCATGTGAATAGACTTACTGACTCCCTTGCTAATGGGGAGGGTAGTGATAGTGACACCAATGATGTACAGTCTCTTCTGCATACAAATGAATATGAGTGGGAGTTGCTCTCTCAACTTGGTGCCACAAACAATGTTTTTTTTGACTAGCTATAACTCTTGGGTCGGTAGGACTTTGACTTACACCATAGGTGGCACAACTACTATGTTCTAGAGAATCTTCATAGCATTGTTGAACAGTTTGTTTCAAAAAGTAAATTGCATACAATGAAAGATACCCTTTACTCATTTGCAACGCCAACCCTTTTCCATCAACTATCTCCTAGACAAGAGGTTGCTTTGAAAATCATTGAAGAACACCACCTTGGACCACCCTCATCGCCTCCTCTTCATATTATCATTCAAGGAACCATTGGCACAAGTAAATCATTCTTGATTCACAAGATACATAGAGCACTAAATCAATTGTTGAGTCAGAAAATGAACCCTTTGCTTATTTTGGCACCAACAAGTGTTGTTGCTTACAATGTTCATGCCTCCACAATGCATATTACTCTTCAAATACTAATAAAATATATGAATCTATTGAAAGGAAAACCATTGACCATATTTCAAGAAGACTTGAAACATATTAAGTACATACTAATTGATGAAATGAGTTTCTTCGGTCCCAAGTTGTTGCTTAAAATAGATAGTCGATTGCAACAAGCATTCCCTAGAAGACATATGCAACCATTTGGTGTTGTTTCTATTATACTCATGGGTGACTTGGCACAACTGTGCCTATTGTGGACCGACCTATCTATAGTTGAAGGTTCATAGCACTGGCACTTTGGCACACTTTTAATATTGTTGTCATGCTTAACACTATCTTTCGCTAGCATGGACAATCCAATTCACAGCAACAATTTCATATGCTCCTTATAAATATTAGAAATTGTCAGGCATTCTTGGCTAATTGGAAAATTCTTATGAATCGAACAAAATTCATGCTTTCATCTAAGCAAAACTAGGAGTTCGATGAGGCTATCCACTTATTCCCAACGTATAGCTTGGTTTCTTTGCACAATAGGAAAATTCTACAACAATTAAATGTTCCAATTGCAATTAGTGTTGCTGAATGTTCCCAACAAAAGACACTTGATTATGGCGATGAAGAACAACTTCAAGTAGAATTCTTTCTTGCAATTGGTCAACAACTAATGTTAGTAACAAATATTTGTGTGGTAGTTGGCCTAGTCAATGGATCATTAGGTTTAGTGAAGGCTATTGTATATGCTAGGAGTGTTAAACCACCTCAACTACCTGAATATGTTGTTGTTGACTTCCAAAACTACATTGGCCTATCATGGGATCAGGACAATCCAAGATTCATCCCAATTATCCCAATCACACGAAGCAGCCAAAGATAGCTCCCATCGACAATGGTTTGGGCTATAACAATCCATAAATCTCAAGGCTTAATACTAGGGAAATCTACAATAGATATTGGAACTAAGGAAAGGCAAGGAATAACATTCACAACTCTCTCTCATGTTAAATCACTAGAAAGAATATGCATACATCCACCTTTCCCTTTTGGCAGGTATTCTAGGCTACATTCCAACAAATATAATGCACTTTGAATCAAAGAAGAGGATCGTCTCCAACAATTGTCTGCACTGCCACCATCATGAAATATTTTTGTTTTTCACGGTAACTACACTACTCCTTTTCCTTTTCCTTTCAATTCTTTCACAATACATTTCATTCCCACTTCTAATCACTTTAACCAACATTCTAAAGGTTTTACTTATATAGTCATCACTACAAGAAGTTGCTACTCAACTATTGGTTTATGTTCCCTTTGTTCCCACCAACAAACATCAATTATCTAAATTTAACTTTTCTCTCAATAGCTTCCTTCACTTTATCAAATAGTTCCACTTCCCTAGCTATCACACTTGAATCATTTCTTTCTAACAATTTCATATTCTACCAAATTTAGATTGGGAACATTTCCAGCTGTTACTGTAGATCTTCATAATTTTTAATACCTTCATGCTCACAAATTTTCCATGTTATTTGAGTTAGAACTATCTTCTATTTGTATACAAGGTAAGGCTTTGTCTCATTCTTTCCATCTCTTCTTTTGTAATTACATTCAAAATTCTTTGTCACAAATGTCGTAACTCTATATATTTTTTAGAAAATATAATAGTGATTTCAGGTTAATAAAATTGTGAAGTTCTAGAAGACAATTATATTCAATTGTCTGCATATTGTTTGCTTCTCTTTGCAAAAGGTATGCTTGCATCCTATTTATATGATGTATTTTATTCCACATATATTAGATATTATTTGTTACTAACTATACAACTGTTTATATTTGTTTATTTAAATATTGTGTAGTAATGACACATGTTTGTTGTACTAAACTTCTAATTTCCCTTGTGTCTAATGATATTTCATTGACAACATTTTAGATTGCAAATGTATGCACTGAGATATAGATTAAACTTGTCGACAAAAAATTTCCCTACTCAAGGGTTTGTTGAGAATCCATGATGCTTGATGCCATAATGTGGGAGGGTGCAAAGTAGGCCTCCCTTATTCTCTCGATTTTCCAATTGATTCCCTATACAAGGCATGCCTACATTTTATTTTCTTGCACTCTTCTACTACACCCTCATTACATACAATTTGTTATGAATTGTATAAGTCTTTATATTTTCTGATTGATTTATCATCTACCAATGGTATGTGTTTAGTACACTAAATTTTGCATTATTATTTCATGTCTGCAACCATACTCAACCCAAACAATCATCATACGTGGACCCTTCAATGCCTTTAGAGCTTGTATTAAGTAAGTAGCGGCCTAAACATTAGTTTCACCATTGATGTCAATGGTGGGGAAAAAAAAAATCTTGCTTGAGAGTTTGGTGAGAGCACATGACGCTCCATGACCCAATATGGTAGGGTGGACATTGGGTGTTGCTTTCTTATGTTGAGAGTGCATTCTATGACATGCACTACATTAGGTATGTCTAAGTTTTGTTTACTTCATTCCTTGCATTACAAGTACATAGAAAATTATGTATTATAAAATAATCGACTTTGATATCTGTTGGTTTACATGTTGTTTATGAATTAGAGATGACCATTGCACTAATATTCACACTTTGTTCTTATTCTTCCAAATCATACTCGAGCCATAATGTGGATTCAAATGATTTTATTTATACTCATTAGTGGCCAAAAAATTGCTTCTACCATTGATCACAGTGGCAGTCAGTTTATTTTCCTACTTAGAGGTTTGGTGAGAGAATGTGGCACCCCATGAGTCCATATGGTAGTGTGCACATCATCCCTCATTTTCTTGTCTACCTACTAGAATGTAGCCCATGCACAAGTATGCTTAAATTTTACTTATTTGATGCCTTGCATTACATGTGTATTCTATATTTTTTACAATACATTATAGAGCTCTTTAAATCTACTGATTTATATACTCTCTGTCAATTACAGATGTTCACCACAATAAACTTCACATATTTTTGTTATTTTTCTAGACCATACTCCAGCTATAATGGCTAATTTGATGAAGTAATTACAAAATTAGTTACAATGGTCAAATAGACAATTAGATCCTAATATACTCTATGTTGATTGTGTTAAGCAAAATTCATTTCATCCTTGATCAGAGCGGTTGAGAATGTATATTCTTGCTCGGGGGTTTGGTGACAATCAATGAGGCTGGATGACCCAATATGGAAGGGTGGAAACTAGGACTCATTTTGTTGTGTTTTATTTTATATATTTTATGTACAGATCACTATGTTTCTAACACAACATTCAAATAAAATTCATATGTTTCAGGCTATGGTTGTGATTGAATAAAATAGTTAATATTAATCCACTTTGTGTTGGGTTTCATTGGGTATTGCTCATTATTGTTCTCTTGCGTAAGCTATATTCTTTCATTCTCCTGAAGGTGCTATTGTAAAGTCTATATTATGTCATGATCCCTCTTATGATCCAATGAAATTATTGAAATTATCTAGATTTTGTCAATTATTCTTGTCTACCTTGTGCTATATTCTCTATTTTTTTATGGGTTCCTCTTCAAAAGGCTATATTCTTTAAATTTTCAAAACCATGCTATTGAGAAAAGATCAAAAAGCTTATTGATTATTTTTCTCTATCTTAGCTTACTTTCTTTTATTTCCGATAGGGTTCTCTTGTAGATGCTATATTATTTCAAATTTTGATAGGGTGTTGTTGTAAATCCAAGATTCTTTCAATATTTGATAAGGTTTTGTTCTAAAAAGAGTACATTTTCATTGTTCAAATCGATAGAACTTGATTTATAGCTTTTTTTATACAATATATGTTAAAATAATTTGATTTATGCCTTCCGGTTTGTGGTTATGGTTGCAATGGAATAAAATAGTCAATCCTATATGCTTTGTGTTAACTTCAATTAGGAATTGTTGATTATAGTTATATTGCTTAAGCTATATTGTTTTATTTTGTAGAAGGTGTTGTTGAAAAGGTTGTATTTTATGGGTTTCATTTTCTAGTTATGGTTGGAAAAGAATAAATAAATTAATGTTGTTCATTCTATGTTTGGTTACATTAGGTATTATTAATTATTGTTCTCTACCTTACGTTGTATTGGCTATATTTTAATATAAATATATATATGTAAGAATTAAATTTTTGAGGTTATGGAGTTTTTGTCGATTATTATTGTATAGGTCGAGATATATTGTGGCTTTCTGCATCTAGGTGGCTATTCAAACCAATGTTGTTCGATTTATGGCTTTCATTTTCTGGTTATGGTTGGAACAGAATAAAATAATTAATGTTATTGATTCTATGTTTGGTTACATTAGGTATTATTGATTATTGTTCTTTGCCTTAGGCTAAATAGCTTATTTTATACAATATATATTAATATACTATTGCATCCTTGATTTCGTGCTCTTTAACGGCCTAGATTTTCCCATATGTTAGTTAGCCTTTTACAGTTTATCTTTCTCTCTATAATGCTTTCCTCATTCTCACTCTCTACCTTGTAGGGGGATCCCACAATAGTGGCTTACAATTGTTGGCCAAACTGGACACTAGAATTATTTTTTTAACTAAACCTTCACTCTTGGGCAACTATAGCGGCTAAACTGTGAGGAATTTGAAGATGATGCAAACTAGAGTTTTGTGAAATTTTTTCTGTAGATTCTAAATATGTTTTTTTCAAAAAAATTGGAATCAGATTGCACTTCTTTTTTCATCTCCCTCGAAAACTAGTTTTTTTCAGAAAACAACATTTTTTAAAAGTGACGCTCACTATATAACGCAAAAATTTTTTCTCCATGAAGGGTAAAATTCTAATTCTATCGAATTTAGATTTGTAACTCTGATATCTAGTGCTTCCACTTGGTTAGATAGTTTCTTATTGAATATTTTTTCATTAATCAAGTTTTGAAGCAAACCGATTACAATTCAGACATAGCGCAACTGTATAACACATAAATTTTTTTGTATGTATCAAAATTCAATTTTATTTTTTTTGTTGAATCAAAGACTTCAATATCTGGTGCACTCATATTTTTCAATTTTTTTTTTTGATAATCTACTATTTTTTCACATGTGCAAAACAAAGAGCTTGATTTTCAATGAAAAATGTACATTCATAAGAAATAAAAAATAAATATAATAATAAAATTAAATTTATTTAAAATTATACTTTTTGGAAAGCTTATAATAAGGACTGCATATTTACAATAAATAAATTTTAAACAAATTCATTTGATCTTGCAAAAGGTAAATCAAAAGTGGTTTTTAATCAACATTTTGATAGGTGTAAAGGAGACTTGTTATAGGTATGGTTTAAAACTAGCGGGGTTCTATCCAAGGGGTTTTGATCGAAGGTAGTTTGATCAAACCCTCTTCAATTGGAATGGTTTAAATAATTTTTTTTTAAGGCTTAAATCATTATATTTTCTAAAAATATGTGATTTCAGCAAAAAATTAGAATCTCCTAGAAATTGTAAACCACTATTGTGACAGCACCCTGTACTTTATTATTTCATGTCTAAATTGTTCGTTGCATTTTCTCTTGTGCAATGTTTTATACAATAAGTATGCACTAGTATGTATCGCTATGACCTACTCTTGTCTACATCTGCCACAACACATTTTGAACTCTCCCAACCTCAGTCCTTGGATGTCCTTTCTCTTTCATATCCATCTCTGCCTATCGACTCATCGTTGTGTGTTTCTACACAGAACTGCTAGTATAAAGTTAAGTTTGAAAGTAAATTTGAATTCCACCTTTTTATAAACCTCTATCTTTAAGATTCAAAACCATATAAATATGATTAACATTCAACATATATAAACCACTCCAAAAGTAAATCCTACCATGATAAAATATAATTGACTCTTGCTCCACCATGAAACAATAACTACACTTACACAACTCTTACACATTAACTATTATTAACTAATTAGATACTCCTCAGAATCCACTAACCAACCCATAAATTCACATACCAACTATGACATATTCATAATTCCATGAGTGGAACATTAATTTTTTACGATATCACAATCCAATGTTCCAGTCATGGAGGAGCCCGCATTGATGATACCTAATGTTACGCATCATGTAAGAATTCCTCTTGCGGATTTTTTGCTTTAATTTTCTATGTAGAAGGCCTAGCCAAATTATGCCTTATTTAGAAACCTATACAGCTATTATGCACGCCATGATCTGTAGTTTGACGCGTATAAGTACCTCCAATAAGCCAAGTTTTATTTGAATTTGGAAATCTTATGTTGTAGAGTAAGGCCTGAGAGAATGACGTCGAGATCACTGGAACCATTGAGACTAGGGAGAGTGATTGGAGATGTTGTCGACGACTTCTCTCCAACAGTAAAAATGACCGTTGTGTACAACACAGATACGAAAGTCATTAATGGATGCGAACTGAGGCAGTCTGCTGTCTCATCACCGCCTCAAGTTGCTGTTGAGGGCAATCCTGCCAAATTTTACACGTTGGTAATAATAATATGCTTTGGATTTGCAGAGCATAGAGCTGGGATTGTATATATTCGTTTCATAGCATAGAAGCTATAACCATGATTTCAATTGTGTCTGTGGGTGATTTTGGTTGTTTTATTCAGATAATGACGGATCCAGATGCCCCTAGTCCTTGCGACCCTACTTGGCGCGAGTATCTTCTCTGGTATTGTCATCAAAATGAGAGAGATTGCAACATTTTTTTCATTGTTTTTAATGTGGGTCCGGGTTATAGTTATAGTTCTGGGACTTTATTAATCGGTAGATTAATTATATGCTTTCATGCATTTATTTAAAAGTTGTCGTTAATTTAATATAAACATGCTCAATATCAATTTATATCTTTGTATTTAATTTGTGAAGGATAGTGACGGACATACCTGGAACGAAATCCAGCTCTTTTGGTACGTAAGGAGACTGTTTCATACTTCAAGTTTTTCAATTCGAGGAAGTTTATATGATTAAATTTTTATTTTAGATCATATTCTATGTTCTATTTTCTCTTCTCTGATTCACATCATCATTCATTTTTTCTTCTTTAATTCACAGAATCAGGATCCATTTTTTTGGGAACTCATTTCATCATCCATTTTGACTGGAAAATATATTTAAGCAATCATTTCAAAAAAAAACTTTATTTGAATGCAGTTGAAATTCTATTTTCTTCATACAGGTGGAGAACTCTCTAACTATGAGAGCCCTTTGCCGCAGCTTGGAATTCATAGATATGTTTTCGCGTTGTTTGAGCAAAGGCAGAGGGGTATAATAGGAGTTCCTCTTTCGCGTATCAATTTCAGTACAAGGCAGTTTGCAGAGATTAATGGAATGAGATTGCCAGTAGCTGTGGTCTTCTTCTATGCCCGACAAGATAGGAGTTAAAATCTGCATATTAACTACTCCACCGTCTTCTGAGTTAGAATAGATATTATTGTTGTTAATATTCTACAGTAATTTAGGCTGGGTCGCCAAGACAGTTTTGTTGTCAAAAAATATATATATATATCAATCAGCACTGTCTTTTTTATGATAAATAAAAATATTTAAGTGTAGACAAAAAAAATCAAATGCATAAAATAAAATTATTTATAATTTTTATAGTTTTGTTTTTATTTTTCATAAATATGATTGGTTAAAAAGTTTTGGATGTTATAAACGGATTTTTAAGAAGTATGAAAGTGAATTATTATTTTATCAAGTTTTTAAGTTTTATCTTGTTATGCATTATCTTTTATAAGTTAAGCTATAAATAAGTAAATTAAGGTGAATTAATATTTTGAAATGATTTTATTAATTTAATTTTATATTTTTAACTGAATATCAATATTTTATATTAAAATAATATTATGATAATTAATAAATTTATTTTAAAAATATTTTTGATTAAATTTCTAATAATATACTTATATAATATTATAATCTTTTATAAATATAAAATGTACAATTAGAAAATTTATATGTCAACATTTACGTAATTTTAATAGTTGATATCAATGTATATTTTATGCAAAAAAATTAATATGTTTTATTTGTATTTTGATTTTTTAATGTATTATTAATTTTATTTCTTTATAAATATATATTTTTAGGGATTATTAAATATAATCTTAATATTAATAAAAAATAATCAATAAATTTTCTTTAAAAAATTAATTATTAAATGTTTTATAATGTATTGACATAATATGAATAATATTTACATAAAGATGGATTTATAAAGATGAACTTTGATGGCGCTTCCAAAGGAAATCTGGGGGAATTAGGGATAGGTATTTGCATGCATGACTCACAGGATAAGGTGAGAGCATTATGTTCAAAATATCTTCACAGAGGGTTTAACAATCTAGCTAAATCTAAAGTTTTTTTCTAATAAGAGTGGAAATGGCTCTAGAGATGGGCATTGAGAACTTCCATATTCAAGGAGATTCCCTATTGAAAGACAATGCTTGTAAAGAAAAAAAATTAGAAAATTGGGGTCTTCAATACATTCTTCAAAGAGTATGGGACCTTCTATAAAAGTTTCAAAATTCTATGATTACACACTTACAAAGAAGGAAACAATATAGCATATTATCTAGCTAATTTGGGTAGCTGAAAGCAAGAAATATATATTTTAGTTGATCTCTCTCTACTTGCAGATTTTCCCCATATAGTCGAGCTTGTTGATCAAGATGTCTTTCATATGAAGAAAGGGACAATATCTTAAATTTATATTGTAATGTATGGTCAGGCAATCAAATATCATGATAAATAGGAAAGGGCATCATAAATAATCTGGTTTGATATTAAATTTGGCTTTACCATGTAATATTTATGACCTGGGCCATCATATTCCATTCCTTTGAAAGGTAATGATTATGCATGTCACCTAGAGGCACTTGTGTTGCCTCATTGGTACCTCCATGGTATCGTTATATGCTTGAAGTGGGAAATGTGAAATACTTTTTGAATGGGTGATGGGACATGTCGTTTATTACATTGTAAAACACTGCCTTTTCTATTTTTTCCACCTCTTTAGCAAATGATGGTGCTGCCCATGACGATGAGCTTCATGGTACTTGCAAATGTGTGGAAGTACCTTGCATTCCCCTCAATATGATTTGATCTATACATGCATCCAATCTTGAAAGGTGGATGCGGTATATAACCCTTTCACTCTATTAAGAAGACTGATCAAATCATTAACTTCTTTAATAAATTCATTCTATGGAAAGTTTTTACACCACCTAGAAACACTTGACCATGGATTCTAACCACACACTATTAATCACTCTTTTAGAACTATCTATATCCTTTTCATATTATTCATCTTATGTATATTCTTTAGTAGCATCTGCATATGAGTCAATACTAGGACACAAGAAAGCTTTGTCAAAGAACTCTAGATCTAACCTTATGACCACATTTCCATTCATATCCCTAACACTTTGGCCATCATTAATGTAATGTGTCACTACTTGGAGAATAAATTCAGGATTATGTGCATCTACAGTAAAAGTTGCAAAAAATTATATATTTCTCTAAACTATATGCTTTATACCATTATCCAATGGTTTTTTTTAGTCCTATCAATAAATTTGGGCATATCAACATGTTTGATCTCAGTATCCTTTATCTCATAAATTTTTGAGGATACTAACGTTGATGAGAAAACACCTTTGTATTTGAAATTCATGACTTTGGATTTTCTCAAGGAAGGATCCATCATCTAAAGAGTAGTTAACAAGTGAACGTATCCTCCTAGGAAGGTAGATATGATAATCTTGGAAGACATGCACAAATAATTACAATGCAAAGTTCATTATTTTAAAATGTTAGAAAAGCTTGCATGGTTGGAAATTGCAGTAGTGGGAAAAATCTAAGCACTTGCATGAGCTTGGAGGGCTTGAAAATGATGTAGGAAAAAAATGGAGCAGAAGTGAGAAATCTAGCAAGTGAAATGCAAAGTGAAAATTTTTTCAGTGTTAGCAAAAATTTTGCAAAGTAGAATGTAAGGTTGTTGAATTTCAGTGCCAATGTAGGTAAATGTTTACTTTTGGGTAAAAGCACAAAGATGTGTCACACTTTCGGTGAACTAAATAGATTTGAGTGAAAATATTTCAACCAAAAAAGTTTCAATCAAACTAGTTTTGCTCAAAACCACATGGCCTATATGTTGCACATAGAGTTTTGAGGGAAACCCTTTCGCTTGAAACTCAAAAAATTATATTTTTTACTTTGTCACATCAAAATGTGGCTTATTTTATGTGTAGGGTTTCAGTATAAAAGGTTTCGATTGAAACCATTTCTATCAAAATTGTCTATGGGGCATTCTAGTTGGCAACCAACTCAGCTTTTTTTAGAAGTTTTTTGAAACTTTCAACTTCAACTAAATGTTTCTTTAGTCAGAATGATGTTTTTGAAAAAGATGAAAAATACCCTTTCGTAGAACTCAAAGTGGTGAATTTGAATATGTGATTTTTTTAATATTTTGATTAATTTAAATAATACATTTTATTTTTAAAATAATACAAGTAGGTTTTTAAAATTAAAAAAGAGGTGAATTACAAATTTAAAAAAATAGTAAAAAATATTTAAAAAAATAGAAAAATATATCGTGCACTAGAGTAGAGAGCCTTCTTCAAAAGGGTATAATTTGTTTTCTGAAAATGATTAAAAATAGAAAATGGTTGTTGACTAATGAAAGCGTCAGGGCACAGGGTTTTGACTTTAAAATGTTATTAGAAAAATATACATCAAAATATCATTTTTTTCCATACTAGAATATTAGAAGTTACCTATGTGGGAAAAACATTAGAAAAATTAAGTTTTTTTTTTCTATTTTTCTTGACGATCAAGTGAATATCCACTTTTTCCTAAAATTTCAGCACTCAAAATCTTCTCTTAAATTGATAAAAAAATCAAAACTCAGATTTTAGAAAATCCTAAATAGTATAGGAATAAAATTCATCAATATTTCTATATTTCATTAGTTTATATAATTTTTAAATTCAAAACATAAAGACCAATTTATGTGGTCAAAGTTCAATTTTTATTTGCTATTGACTGATTACTTTATAAATTATGACACAAGTTTTTGCTTTTACCCTTTGTTATATTGGTAGATCAATAAGTTGCAAAGTCAATAAATTTTAGCAACTCTACATTATGGTTAGTATTTCATTCAAGTGTAGAAACAGAAAATTCACTTTTACATTTTGGTTTCTGGTGTTGGAACAGAGAGAAATACTAACTCATGCCTTAAAGTATTTGGCAGAAAAATATACACTTACAATATTAGACTTGAAAGCTTAGTTAAATGTTACATCAGTGAAAAAAATTGACTCAACAATTGGCGAGGTCATTATCATATACAATGTTGGAAAAAATCACTGACATTTCATGTGAGGGCTAGGGTAGTGAAAATGTTTGGTAGACCGAAAATCATATACATTGGTGTTGTTTTTCACCACTTCAGCAAATTTGATTGGTAATACGTGTATGTGAAATGGAAAAATATTTTGCTCTAACAAGCAAGGTTTTGGGAAATTTGAGGACATTCATGTAGTGAAAAATATTGCTCAACATATATTAAAATGGTTCCTTTGTATCCTGGAGTTTGATTCCCACGATACAGTCATGTATAATGTTTATCACAAGACATGAGTTGGAGGGTTTAAACCTTGAATTTTATTCTGTGAACAATGAGAAAACTAGAGAGAAAGGTATTATGTATCTTGCACCCCTTTCATAACTCCAACTTATAGCTTACTTTACAAGTCCTCCTCAAAATTTTGTAAAGATCATACTAATGTTGTTTGAGCCTTCCTAACATACTTCCCTTCAAGTATCATTTTCTTACAATTATAAAACCATAAAAACTATGTCTTCTATCTCAAATGATATATTGATTTTATGGATTGCATCTATATATAAACTTTGTTGTTATCCTCAATTAGAACCACATGTTATCCTCAAATTTAGTTGCGCTCAATTCATGGTATAACTTCTATGAAACTTGTCTATTTCATAGTCCATGTACTCTAAGCATGCAAAATAAGGTAGATTATACTTTCCTTCATGTGTGGTATCCTAGCCTCAAATCATCTTTTCAAGTGTTAGCCTATTTTGGTTTTTCAAAATTTCCAAATTGGTCAAAATTGCAAAATTTCACTATTTTAGTGTCAATAAATATTTCACTCATGTAGGAGCACTGAATTTTAGTGCCCCTGCATGCCTAATACAAAAAATAAAATTCTAAGGTTGGTCAGACCCTACATATAATCTACCAACTTTTTGAAAGTTGCATTAGCAGAGAATTTGGATGACTTGGAAAACTTGAGTTCACATTAGTGCCATTAATGGGGTTTTAATTGCGTTGAGGAGGGGATTTAAATTTGTTTTGTTTGTTGTGTTTTTTATTTCTTTTTCATTATCATCCTCCTCCCACCTATATGAGTTTGTATTGTTGCTTATGGTCATCAGATTGAGCTATTGGAACGAATTTTGTGGTATTTTTGTTAGGGTAATCGTTTTCCTCCATTATTTTTAGGTATGTTCATTTTTGTTCTCCCTTCTTAGTATTTGTTTTGTTTTGAATATGTATTTAGGGTTTTAAGTTATATGTGTTTGATTTCTATTAATTCTTGTTATGTCATTTGTTCTATTACCTTTTGCTCCCTAACTTTCTTTGAAAACCTATCAAGGGCTTTCTTCCTTTCCTTTGGGGTTTACCATGTGGGTTTCTCCCACGAGTCTTTCATTATAAACTCATGTTCCAACATATGCATCCCAATCCTTGATATTTCTTCTTATGCTTATGTTACCCTCCTAACATTCAAAATGAAATTTTACTCACTTGTGATCAATGTTTAAAATCGAATTTCCAAGTGTACATGGTAGATGACTTGTGTTTTTAATGGATATATATGGGTCAATGTTTTCATTTGAATCAACATCTATGCTTAATCAAATTTCTTTTAGAATCAATTTTGAGCACTTATGTTAAAGCATGGGAATACTAAGATGAAAACACCAGTGATTTTGAAAGATGATCTCATAAATAATTCATACTTGAACTCCATTAGATGTAGACTCTCTTGTATTGTACTCATCCTATTTTATGTTCTTATTAATATAAATTAATTATGAAAAAAGGTCCATATCAATTACATCTCATCATTTTAAACTTAATATACTGAATATGGAAATGAAAAGTTCAATGCTCTCAATATTACTTATCTACCTTCCCATTGCATGAAAATGTGCTAGTGGCTAACGGTTAACATTAGGAGATGAAAACTTAAAATTTTGCAGAAAAACGAAACTCACACGTAGTTTACAAAAATGTAAGGGACTGAGCTTGACTTTTTTCTTCCTACACTTGAGTTTTTCATAGCGAACACTTTTCTTTATTCGGCGAAAGTGAACAAAGCATGTACCGAATGTATTTATTTCTTATTTTAGAAGATGTATTGCACCTACTTTACAAACAACATTCCCGAGAGGTCCTCAATGACAGCCTTAAAAGACAGGCGTGGACGTTTTGCTGGTTTCGTTGAATTATGCAGCTGCCAACGACTGAAAAAAGAGACAGTGGTCCGCGCATGGCCAACTCAGCAAATTCCAGTAAACAAACAAAACATACTATCTAGATATTAATAAATGAAGATTTTTGAAATAATATTCATAATTAGCAGCTCTGGTGGCACGGCTGATTGAGCGATCGTCAGCGTATTATTAGCTGCCACCGTTATAAACTTATAGTAGAATTTCTTCATCCCTCTTTCATTGTCATTTGGCATATATTTCTTCAAGATTCCTCGATAAGCATTTGGCTTAAGTTTCTTATGAATTTTGGCTTCCCTAGGGTTAATGTAATTAGGATTTCTCGTTTTATAATCAGAGGCCTTCATCTTCTGTTATAACAAACAAAGTATACTGATCACACGGTAATTTTTTACTCAAGGAAGGCTGGGAGACAACTAATTTTAGTGGCCATTTGTTTACGGGCAGGGTTCAAAGAATTCAAAGCCTTTGTAGCGTTTTTATTATTTTCCAGGTTTCAATTTATCCCATATCCTTTTATGTTTTCTTTCGTAAATATTTGTTCTCCCAAGTGTTTTAGCATTCTTTTTGCCTATTAATGTTGTTTCATGACTATATTCTACATATATTTTTGTTCCCTTTTCAGCTTTGTCCTCTTTCTTTTCAATCCTCAAAAATCTGATGCATATTGAGGATTTTAAACTGTCCGGAGTTTGGTATTTTGGGTGTAAAATTAGTAACCTAGAATGTTCTCTGTATATTGAAATAGGCAACTTACTATTTTCGAGTCTAGATGAACTGACAGCTTCTATTATTTGTTTTTTTTTGTTGGTTTCCTACATACTTTCCCAAAAGAAATGAAGTGTATTCAGTTACTAATGAATCTGGTAAATCTTTTTGGTGCACTAGTCAAATTTTAAAGTGTCGCGAGCTTGGCATTTTGGGTGTAAAAATGATAACCGAAAAAGCTTTCTCTATATTGAAATAGGCAGCTTGCTATTTTTGAGTCTGAGATGAACTCAGAGGCTTCTATTATTTTTTATTTCTTTTTGGTTTTCTAATATACTTTTGAAAAGAAATGAAGTTCTTTCCATTACTAACGAGTTTGTCAATTTTTTTGGAAAAGAAGAACCCAACATGCACCTTACAGCATCTTATATTTTGCTTAAACATATATTCAGTAACTTGATGCAAGCACATATTACTATGCCCTTAAAGCGGAAATAGACATAGTTGATTTCTCATCTCATTAACCCTTAGAGGAAAGGTAATGTAGTTTACAGATCTAAATAAATTTAGCAGCATAACGACATATATGTTAAAATTTTAAGAACATGAAAAAAGAAGAATAGAATAAAGATAGACATAAGAGAAAAGACACCAATATACGTGGGGAAAACCCTTTCGGATAAAAAACCCCACACTCCAAAGCATTGAACCAATGTATTAAACTGCAACAACAAACATGTTACAATACACTTGCAAGCTCAAAGCCTTAACATGGAGATTTACATCTTGTTCCTCTCGAAGAAAAACTGACAGCATAACCCTGCATAAAACTCTCCTCTCACAAACTTCTCTTCAAGCCTCCAATTTATAGACTTTTGGCTATACAAGAAACCATCTGTAGTTTTACAAAACGATGTGCAATAAACTCTCACGTCCAAATTGTTCTCCCCTATTTTTGACCCTTACAATTGTCATAGAATATTTTATAATACATCTAAAAATAGTCCTTCCATGATATACTATCATGTGAGCATCTTTTGACAACTAATATTTCAATTTTCAAGGCACCGACATGTGGCAAAAGTGACAATTACAAATTCAAATGCCCATCTTTTATGTTGGAGCTAAATAAAATAATAACCAACTGTGGGAAAATATTAAATGACAAAAAAAATTAATAATGGAAAATTTTACAAGGTTGAGACACCTAATTTTCCAACATGGTAGCAGAGCCATGGCTGATGAAAACACAATGATCTGCACATATGTTGAAATGGAAATGGTAGAGAAGTATATAGAAGTGGTGATGACAGATGTGCAAATTGAAGAAGACGTTGAAATGGATTATATGGACTGGGAGGAGGAGGATACAGACATCTTCATGCAAGATGCACAAGTAGAAGAAGACGATGTGCTAATGGAGTACCTGGACGAGGATATAGACTTGGTGATGGAAGACGCAAAGATAGAAGAAGATCGAGAAGTGTATGTAACCATAAAGCCTTTTTCTTTTGTATCTGTGTGCATCCTTAGACGTTGGATTTTGACCTTGATTTTCTATAATAATAAGTCTGATTGATATTGCAGATCCGAATTGGACCTATAATAATAAGAGGAATAGTCAAAATGGGTTCATTTCATCAAAAAGAATACGTTTAATGATGTAAGCTTTCCGACGAGGTGTTGGGGGCCTAGTGTTTAATTACGATACAGGTGAGAAATCATACCCATAAACATTAGACAAGCTCTTCAAGAATGCGATAAAGAATTGAAGTAGTGATTACGGTTATTTTTTTCTGGAATATGGCAATGATATGTTTTATTGTGTTAATTTTAGGGTTAATTTTATTAGGGCTGATGTTATTAGGGTTACTGTTATTAGGGTTTCTCTTTGATTCTAACAGTAGACCGCAGGAATATTTTTTCCTCAGAGAAGGCAGGGAGACACCTAATTTTAGTGGCCCTTTATTTACGGAAGATTTCAAAGCCTCTCTAGCATTTTTCTCTTTCCAAGGTTTCAATTTATCCCCTAACTTGTGTTTTGGTTCCCAAATATTTGTTTTTCGAGAATTCTTTTCGCCGACCAATGCTGTTTCAATAATCTACATATATTTTCATTATTTTTCAGTTTTGTTCTCTTTCCTTTCGATCTTCAAAAATTTCTGATGCATTGTGAGGATTTTAAACTTTCGCGAGCTTAGTGTTTGTGCTGTAAAAACAATAACAGAGAAAGCTTTCTCTATTATTCATTATTTCTTTTCGGTTTTCTGATATACTTAATCTAAAGACATGAACTGCTCTCAGTTATTAATGAGTTTGCTAAATATTCTTGGTTCACAGCCATGGCTGGTGAAAAGACAATGATTTACACAAATGTTGAAATGGAAATTGTAGACGAGTATGTGGAAGTAGAGATGATAGATGCGCAGATTGAAGAAGATGTTGAAATGGATTATCTGGACTTGGAAAAGGATACACACGGTTTTCATGTCAAATGCACAAGTAGAAGAAGATGGCATGTTAATGGAGTACCTGGACGAGAATACAGACTTGGTGATTACAGTGTTGTATTCCATGCAACTATCAATGTATGTAACCATAAAGCCTTTTTTTTTGTATCTGTGTGCATCCTTAGAAGTTAAGATTTTGACCTTGATTTTCTATACTAATAAGTCTGATTGGTATTGCAGATCCGAATTGGACCTATAATAATAAGAGTATTTAACATGGGTTCTCTTTATCAAAAAAAATATGCGTAGTGATGTAATATTTCCTAGGAGGCACTGGGCGCCTGGTGTTTGATTACGATACAGGTCAGAAATCTTTTGAGGATTTTGACAAAGAATTGAAGTAGTGATGTACGGTTAATCTGTTCTTAAACAAGCCAATGATCTGAATTATTGTGTAAACTTACAGGTGTTGTATCTAGTGCCCTCTTATACATTCAAGATGACTTTGAATGTGGGGATAGCTCTACAACATTGTACATGTTTGAACACTTCATTATTAATTTATTTGTTAGATGTTACTTTTGAATTTGGCTTGCAATAATGAATCTAATTACAGGAAAGTATTGTGAGAAGATTTACTCTTACAATTCCTGTTTGCTTGGTTGACAAATAACGATATTGCAATCCGTGATAATCTCTTTAAACTGTATTAAATATATTCTGCTCTCAAGATTGCAAAGTTCAGGTGGTCTTGAAGATTGCATGTTTCTGCAGTTCCCGCCTTTGTTGGTCAGAATGGTATAGTCAATCTTTGTGAATGCACTCTAAAATTTAGTATAGAGTTTTCATATAATAAGATTTGTATAGATATTTTATTTAAGGATGTTAAAAGTGAGTTGTTTAAAATAATTTAAATATTAGATGAATGTTGAGAAAGTTAATTTAGAGTAATTTTAAGAATTGGAGTGTAAAATGTGATCATGCACATAAAATTATTTAGAATCTATATATTTTTTTAAATATAAAGAGATTGAATTTAAAAAATATATATTTGTTGGACATAAAGGATGTTTTGAAAAATTGATTAAATATTATTTATTTAAATAATTATTATTAATTAAAATATATTTAAATATCTTATATATAATAAAGATAAATAATTTATACTTAGAAAATATAGTCTAATAATTTGAATCATGTAGATTAAAATTATTTAGAAGTGATGATAATATTTAGAATATAAAGATATTAATTTATTTTTAAAATATATTAATGAAAAATAATAAAGTTTTAAAAACTAAATCTAATACTATTATTAAAAAAAAAATTATTAATAAAAATAAGTAATACTAAATCCCATTTAGGGAAGACAAGAGTGGAGGGTAAGCCTTTTCTAGTGGAAATGTAATGTCTGAAAGGAAGAAGCCAAGATGCATTTCATGGCATTAACAAACAAGCAAGTACTGGACCTTACACTTTGACTTTGGATGGTTAGAATTTTGGTCCAAGGAAAAAGTATTGATGGCTCCCTTGCTTATTGCATTCGCTTTGTAATAGTTGAGCTATTACTTAACTCTAGCTATACGTAGAGAAAGTGGAGGTTAATTTTGAGTATTTCGTAGAGCACTTTGAGCCATTAGGCATAGTTAGCTTTGCCCCCAACATGTAGTGTATAAGATTGCTCTATATTTCAAGGTTGTTCTCTTTTATTGATGTCATTCCTATGTTTTGAGATTATTGTGATGGAGATGAGACAAGAGATAGGTAATGTGGAGAAGAAACCTTATGGTTCTAATGTCCCATGTAAAAAATAAAAGTTCCTACATATGGGTTGTGTGAGGAGTACATAGTTTTTCTTAGGCCTTTCTTATGGTTTTATACTTTACCTATATTAATATATTATGGTCTTCACTATGTGGTTGGGTGGAGACAAAAGCTACGGTTTGGCCTCTTTTGTTTCTCAATTTATATTAGTTGGTGAATATAGTAATAGTGGTTTACATGATATTTTGCTCTTATCTTTGAGCAAACCTTATATTTTTTGAAGGGATTTGAAGGGATTTGGCCAAATTTAAATGGGATTTTCAAAATTTTGATAACTCTCACATCGTAAGCAATTTTTTTTATATAAAATTAATTAAATAAAATACTCAAATAATATATAGCGAAATTTATTAAAAGTGTTATTCAAATTAGATACATATTTTAATATATAATAATTTTTAAAAAAGTTAAGTTAATAAATAAAGATATATACAAATTTTTGCTTTATTATTTATTAAGATAATTAATTGTTTATTTTAAAAAATATAAAATATACATATTTAACAAATTGTATATTTTGTTATAGTAAATTTTTTTAAAATATTTTTATCTATTCAATAAGTTTAGAAGGTAAATTTGACGTTATATAATTTTAATATAAATCTACATTAATATGATTCCAATTTTACCATTAATTTTATATTAATAGATCTCTTGAATAATACAAATTTTAATGTCTTTAATAATGTATACAAGGTAAATTATAGATTATGTAATACTATAGATTATGTAATTTGTAGTATGAATTTTAATTGTATGTTTCTATTTTTATTTTAGTATATGTAATATTGTATTTAAAAAGTGTTAGAGTATTTTAATTAATATTTGTATTTTATATATAATAATTATTATTTTTAAATGTTTCATAAAAGTGACAAATGTAGAAATCCCAAGGGTGATAAAAAAGAGAAAGGAAGTAAACAAAGGAGGGGTTGGGTTTTTCACTAATGTAAGAGAATAAAATTAGAGAATGAGGAGTATTGTACAAGGTGGTGATAGATGGATTGGAAATGAAAAACTTAGGGAAAAGAAATGATGGGGGATAGAATGATCAACCTCAAGTTTGAGTGCAATATAGAAAGAAAATGAGTTGATTATTAAAGACTATTCATATAAGTCTTAAAAGGGTTTTATGGTAGATAAGCATAAGATAATGAAACTATATATATTCAATGTTGATTAAATAATGGATAACTATGTAGTTTGTCCTTGTGATTAATATCATTTATAAATTATAAAAATTGAGTAGTTGAATATTTTAAAAACTTCCATAATTATGAATTTTATTAGAAGATGGTCACTAGAAGATAGGGTAAGGGCTTAGATGGAAGAAGCTTGGCCTTGTGTATGAACTATCATAATTTTTTTGGTACTTGGATTCTTTTAGATCACTTCTAAATTAGTGTTCCATAAGGATAATATTATCAATGTTTCTACTATATTATGTGCAATAATGATCTCTCTTTGTGATATTGGCCTAAAGGATTTGACTCTAAAACATAGAAAAAATAAGCTTTCCCAAAATGGAATGGTGGATCCAAATAGGGAGAATGGATCCTATCTCTCTAGTTTCATTAGGAAATCAGATCCACACAATGAATTGACTATCAACCCTTAGGTGAATCAACTCAAAGTGGGAATCTTTAGATTTCCTTTTTGTGTTGAAGGATGGAGGTCAACATCAAACAACACTTTGGGAAGAAGAACTAAAAATAGAAAATAAACTTCAAAATGCACTCTATCACTTGGATCTAATATATTAGGCATAAAATTGAGAGAAATAGAAAAATTTCTAGCAAATCTGGGAAAGGTAAATATTGTGCACTTGTCACAAAAATGTAGTTTCTACAAGCCTGACAAGGACTCATTCACCCATGAACAAATGGGTCTAGGCTTCCCTTTCTAGAAAAGTCTAGATTTGAGATCCGAGTCTGAAACATTCACTTCCTTACTGTACCTCTAAACTTTCACTCCTAAATCTAAACCTATGATAAATCTGCAAAATGACATAGTTGTTTGATGGTGGATAGGGGTTTTCCTTAGTTAAACCCCAATTTTGGTAATTAAAGCTTGATGAAAAGTATAGATATGAAACATAAAATGTGTGTGCAATCCCTTACCTTAAGTGTGACTAATATCAAGAGAGCTTAAAATGCAAGAAAGCCCTATTCAATTGTGTTAGAATAGGATCCCTATATGAACATGAATAATTGTGAAGAACTACTTTGAGAGATCTCAAATCACCCTAATAATTCATAAAAAATAATATACCTTCCTTTGATCAGAAAGTAGAGTGATAATAGAAGAAAAAAACACTTAGGAAAAATTCATTAGGCTTGTTTGAATGTCTTGGTGCATCTCCCAAAACCTAGAATCCATCATGATCCTCCATAGGCATCTATCATCAATTTTTGAAAATGGTTGATCTTGTTGACAAAATGAGCTTGAAGACCTACAAAAACAAATAAAATGCTGCTCCAAGACTTTGGTTTTGAATTCTTGATTGACTTCTCATTTCTCTTGAATATGAATACTTGTGATCTCATATGAATCTCTCTTCCTTTCTAGTGTAAAATGAACATGAAACTTATATGTATAGGCTTCCTTTCTAATTTCCCATTTGTTAAATCTTTAAAGCTGGCACTTAGAATTTGAATTTAAGACCTTAAAATGTCACCAAAAGCATGTTTTAAGTTGATTCTATGTAACTTATAGGGGACTCATTCACCCATGGGAAAATGGCTCTTGACCTAAAACTTCAATACCTCATAAATGTTAAGATATTAATTTAATTAATATGATTTATTCAATGTGGGTTATACTATCAAGAAATAAATAAAATAGGACTTTGGATAAACAACAAAGTTTACTAGGGACCTATTAATGAGGGATAAACATCCATAAATGTAAGGTCACTAAAATAGGTCTGAACTAAGTGTGAAATTGTATTTTCTCTTAGAAAGGAGTGAAATATAGAAAATAGGGCTAGGTTAGGGTTTCCTAAAATGGAAAAGTGGATCCAAAGAGGGAAAAGGGGTCCTACTTCTCTATTCTCATTAGGAAATGAGATCAACACATTGAAATGATTATCAACCCTTAGGTGAATCAAATCAAAGTCTGAATATTCATATTTCCTTAAGACTAAAGGATGAGGGTCTAGATCAAACAACACTTTGGGGAGAAAGACTAAAAATAGAAAATCAACTCTATAATGCAATCTATCACATGAATCTAGTATATTAAGCATAAAACTGAAGGAACCAACAATTTTTTTGGTAGATCTAGAAGGGATATATGTTATGCACCTATCACAAAATAGTATTTTTAGGAGCTATCTGAGGACTCATTCACCCTATGGTGAATCGGTCCTTTGTAGATATTTTCAAAATTGGTTTTTGGGTCCTCTGCTCTTGTTTCTGCACTTCTATATTGTCAAGTTTCACTATAAGATAGTTGAAAATAAATATAGGATTTGAGTTTCCATGAGATGACAACTTTTGTAGCTTTGAAAAATTCTCCAAATTTGATCTTCAATAGGCCTTCAAGATATCGTCCACCTAAATATGCAATCACAAATCAAGAATATTTTTTTTGTGAATGGGGGTTTTCCTTGGTCAAACCCCATTTTGGTAATTAAACTTTGAACTAAAATTAAATAGCATGAAAGGAATGGTGAATGAACAACTCAAGGTCATAGCTCACAAAACCCTTGATTAAACTTTTGGAAATCTAAAATATTGGTGTTTATCTTGCATGAAACGAATTCAATGGATGTGGATCTTGATTCTTGAATATTTCTTTGAATATTTGACTTGAATGCTTGGATTAGATCTTGAAACCTACATAATAACGTTAGCTTCAAACACATGCATGATTGAACATAGCTTTGACATTACAATTGTATCTTAAATGTTGCAATAAATCCTTGAAAATATTCCCTTGAATGATCTTGAATTTAATATTTTCTCTTGTAATTGATCTCTTGAAAATCTAATGTTGATTTGATAAAATAACCTTGCATTTATAGACACTTATCCTTAATTTCTAAAAGTTTAAACTTTACAAGTTGACCTTTGAAATTTGACTTTAGGATCATAAAAATACCACAAAAAACATATTTTAAAATGTGTTTCAAGGCTTATAGAGGATTCATTCTCCCATGGGCGATTAGGTCCCAAGCCCTTAATCTTGGAACACAAATTTCTCAATGTAAACTTTTATATATTGGCATTAATTAATGTGAATTTTTCTCTTTACAAAATATAATTTAAGTGGGCTCGTAAATGAATTATGAGGCTTATTAATGTTAAATTAAGCTCAGTAAATTAAGGGAGAACTAAATAAGTGTGAAAGTATAGATGGATACACTTTACAACACTAGATTAAGGCATAATTATGTCCAAATTAACTTGGAGAGTCCAAACAAATGAGA
Source organism: Sequoia sempervirens (assembly GCA_007258455.2). Taxonomy (NCBI): domain Eukaryota; kingdom Viridiplantae; phylum Streptophyta; class Pinopsida; order Cupressales; family Cupressaceae; genus Sequoia; species Sequoia sempervirens. Next base: position 223,927,160 of record VDFB02000017.1, read on the forward strand.
AAATGTAAAGGGAGACATTTTTCTACATTTAGCCCCCACTTTAGTGATAGGAGGACCTTGTGTGAAACTCACACTAAAGTAGTCAAGAGGGGTCCAAGTGCACAAATGTTGATGAGATGAGACGTAAAAAATATAGGAGGTTGTCAAGCCCCAAAGATGAAGGTCCTATGGAAAACTAACATAATCACAAAGGGACACAAACAAGATGAATGATATGCAACAACAAGATAAGATATAAAAACATACAATGCCAAAGTTAAAGTGAAGAGAAAATAAATATGGACTAGCAATTTTTTTTATGTCACATCCATTCAAGACAAAGGCTCCATAGGAAATAAAATTGTTTTATGCTAGGTGGCCTTTGGAAAAATTCCAAGGCTCCACAAGAAAGAAAATTCTACTATGGTAGGAGGCCTTTAGAAATATACACTCACACTTTGGCTAGTGGCTAAGTGAGAAATTCATGACTCTATCTAGGCTCTCACCATACAATGAGAAAGTTGCACCAAGTCTACAATCTCTCATCATACTAACCACAAGATGATTGATATTCTCTTCTAAACAAGGAATGTCAAAATTTTGATGCCAAAATGAAATAATTCCAATGCGAATAAAATAATGTTGATGTAAAGGTCACACTTCCTAGGAGATATATTTCATCATCACTAAGAAGGGAACATGCAAATAATAAGTGGGGGACAATATTCCCCCACTTAAAATGTCAACAAAATTTCTATGTTGGTATTTTAAGTAGAAAGAGAGAAAGAGAGGATCCTTGGAAATAATGAACACCTCCCAAAGTTATCATTTCTCCCCAATCATGGAGACAATGACAACAACTGAAAACTATCATATTTATACCAAGATAAATATGGTTTCACCTAACTTTGTACCACCATGAATGCTAATGAGCAAGACACCAAAGATACATAGTGATGAGCAATATTATGGGATGAAAATCAATATCAATTAGAGGAAATAGGTGCATCAACACAAGGAAGAGCACCACAATCCTTATGATTTTGAATTTTATTACTTAAATCCTTACATTCATTAGTATAATGACTATGAACTCTATGATATGCACAAAATGATCTCTTGTTGTAAAATTTCTTTTTTGTTTTTGGAGGAAGAAGAATCAAGTGGGCTTCATGAAGCCTTGACAAGATACTCTCTTGATCACCAGTAGGGGATATTTCTTTCTTAGAACAAGATGTCATACACATAGTAGATGATAAGGCCTTAGATGAATATGGAGATAAACTTGGTATACCTATATCTTTCTTGAAAGTGTATTGTATAGACTTCACTTGTTCTCTATCATTTTGCTCCATATTTTTGTTATATCCATGTTTAGAAAGGAGTTTGTATCCAAGACCATAACATTCTTCCACCTCAAATGAATTGGTTTTATGGTTCTAAGAAGGATTGGATTCTTCATAAGAACAAAAATACTTTTTAATTTTCTTAGATTTATGCATCATCCTCTCACAAGGGATAAGAGTTAAAAACCACCATGGGGTGATATTATTGATGTATAACCAAGTTGAGAAAATGAAACACAAGAATCTATAGGTGTACATTGTGATATTTTTTACTCTCCCATAAAGGAGGGTGGAAAATATAATAAACCCCAATCATCACTAAAACATTTGTTTGAAAATGAATCATTTGTAATTGACTCTTTAGACTTTCACTGTGATTTTTTGGACTTTTTGTTGAGATAAGGAATAAATTATAATGATACCCAATGATCACTAAAGATTTTTTTTGTAGGTGAAAGATAATTAGGATTAATATCAACTTGTGTAGGCTCTACTTTGGAAGTTGTGATAAAAGTATTAGGGGAGTTGGAAGTGTTATGATCAAGTTTAACTTGTGATTTATAACTTGTTCATCTACTTCAACCATGTATATCTTGTTTTTGTATTCAAATTTCATCTAAAATTGAAGAGTAGATGGGACTCCTTTCGTAGCATGAATCCATGGTCTCCCTAGGAGAATATTGTATGAAAGAGGTCTTGGACTTATATGGATAGGAGTAGGAAAAAATACAAGTCCGACCTTAATAAGTAACGTGATTAGTCCTAATGGTTTCCTATTAACATTTTCAAAGCCACAAATACATCATTTTAATAGATTAAGGGTTAATTGAATTAATGTGGATTTGAATGTTTGTGAGGGTTTTTAAGTTTTAAGGTATAACTAATTCACCCCCCTCTCAATTGTCTTGTGCATCCAATAATTGGTATCAAAGAAAGGTTCCATAAAATAAAGCTTAACCACTTGAGGTAGATCTGGGATGGCACACAAGAAAGATGTTCCTTTGTTTGATGGATCTGATTATGTATTTAGGAAGACAAGGATGGGAGGTTTTTTGGTTTCTTTTGGATTTGAAATATGGAAGTATGTTGAGACTAGATATATTATACCTCTAAATGGTCCAAATACTGAAGATGATATCAAGGTCTATGAAAAAAATGTAAAACAAGGTATGCTCTCTTAAGTGGTCTTGCTAATTATGAATTGGTGAAAGTTATGAATCTAAAACTTGCTAGAGAAATTTGGGTAAAGTTAGAAATCATTTACAAGGGAGATCATAAGGACAAGCAAGCTAAGATGTAGAATATGAAGATCATATTTGAGACCCTGTGAATACCTAAAGATTAAAAATTTGCAAGCTTCTTGTAGAAGATGAATGATTTTGTCAACGACATTAAAGTTCTTGGTGCAAAACTGAATGAAGAAGAAGTTATAAAAATGGTACTCAAAACTATTCGTAAATATTATATTCATCAAGTTTTTGCTATTGAGGAATTACAAAGTTTGAACCAATATACCAAAGATGATTTGTATGGTTCTTTAACTTCTTTTGAAATGAGAGAACTTGGTACGAGCAATGCAAAAGTTGAGACTACTTTTAAGGCTGAAAAATTAGAGAAGTCTATGGAATCAGAACAAGATGATCTTGATGATGTGGAATCTAAATTTGTAAGAAGAATGAAAAGGATTATTGGAAGTACAAAGGTAATTTTCCTTTCAAATGTTTCAATTTTGGAAAGATAAGATTATTAAGAAAAGGTATTATGTTAGAGAAGATGCAAGTATATCTAATAATGAATTTGATTATGGGGATGATGAGGATGTTCAATGCTTGTTAATCGATTGAAAATATGAAACTAATTTTGCTAACTCTAAAATATGTGTGAAGGAAAGGGCTTTGGAAGAAAGTGCTAATGTTGAAGACACTTTAATGTCTTCTTTCCATGCTATAAAGGAGAAGAAATACGTCATTGATAGTGGATTCTTTAATTATATGACTAGTGACAAGACTAATTTTGTTAAACTTAAAATATATGAAGGAGAACTTGTTAAGTTTGGTGATGATACATCTACTAAGATATGTGGAAAAGGTTCAATCACTTTTGATGGCACACATAACACTGATGATGTTCTCTATGTTAAGGGTTAAAGGTATAATGTCTTGAGTGTTGGACTAATGTGTAGAAAGGTATACAATCTTATGTTTGAGGATGATGGTTAAGAGATCAAAAAAGGCTCCAAAATTATCATTTCTATAGGAAGGATATATGGAAATGTCTATCAGCTCAAAGGTGTTGATAGTTATTATTTGATAGCTTAGATCAATGAGAGTTGGACATGGCATAGAAGAATGTATCACATCATTTTTGATAGCCTAGTGAGAAATTTTTTTATTCAAGTTGTGAGAGATCTACCAAATATTACAACTTTCATATCAATACTGTCTACAAGGAATGTCAAGTTGAAAAGAAAGGAAGAAGAAGTTTCAAAGCCAAAGAATAATCTTCTACCATACTGGTGGGTTGGTGCATACAAATATTTTTATTCCTACCAGAGTAAGAATTCTCCAAGGTAATAGGTATTTCATGCTATTGATTGATGATTATTCTATAATGACATGGGTTACTTTTTTGAAATAGAAAAAAAAAGCTCAAGATAAGTTTAAAGCATTCAATACATCATGGTTAAAAATGAAATATGCTTGAGGTCTGATAGAGGTGGAGAGTTCAATTCCAATGAGTTCAATATATTTTGTAAGAATCATGGAATAAAGAGGTATTTATCCACCCCTAGAACTCCTTAATAGAATGTAGTGATTGAAAGAAAGAATAGGATTGTTCAAGAAGCTACATGGATAATGATGAAAGAAGAAAATCTATCAGAATTCTACTAGAGAGAAGTAATTCATATTGTTGTTTACCTACTTGATAGACCTCAATAAAGAGAAAACAACAGAAAGAATCCCTATAAACTATGGTATGGAAGGATTCCTACTATCAAATAATTAAATTTTGAAAGAAAATGTTACATTAGAAGAGATGAAGAAAACTTAGAAAATTTTGATGCAATATCTGATGGAGGTATCTTTATTATATATTCTATTAAGAGGAAAGCTTATTGGTGCTACAACAAGAGGCTAATAAATATTGTTGAAAGTGCAAGTTTCAAGGTTTATGAAGACCTATAGAAGAACTCAACAGTGATAGATAAATATCAATGGGATGATTCTTCATACAAAGAAGAAGAAAAATCTAAGGAAAAGGAAGTAAAATTTGAAGAAGAAGAAGCTCTCAAAAATATTCTTAGAACTCCTAAGTATGTGTAGAAGAATCATTCAAAAGAATAGATCTATGGTGATAAGAGAAAATGTGTGCTTGAAAGAAGGAAATGTTGGGAAAATGTGTCTCAACCTTGAAATTATATAAATTTTATTATTGATAGGATATTCTAGTGCATGAAAACGTATCCCTTTATCAAACTTAATTTAGGAATAATTAATATTAAAATGATATTAATGTTGCCTTGATTTACTGTTGTAATGTTTTTTATACATTCACATTAATTTTAAGTCCCTTTCAAACTAAATGGACTTGATTGTGCCTTATTTAGGGTGTTGTAAAGTGAATCTTTACACTTTCATAGTAATCTATGGATTTATTAATTAATTGGGCTTCTTTATGCCTTATTTGGTCCTATTTTGCATCCACAAGCCTTATTTAATGCATCTTTTTGAGGATAATCAATACACTTATCAAATGACCAATCATAATTTTTTTTTTTGGATTGTGTGTGCCATATTTAGTGATTTGGGTTTTATACACCACCTTTGGCATTTGGTTCCCACCAATGTCTTGGGGCCTGATCCTAAATTTGGCATAGAACTTAACATTTCTTGAAATTTGTGTCCCAAGCCTAGTCTACTAGGACTCATACACCCTAACTAGCATATGAGTCCCACTTTTAACTTGGACCTATTTTATATTCAAATTCTTGGTAATATTTTATTCTCTTAGATCTGATGTTGGCTTGTAGTGTTGCAATTTCAAGAAATTTGGCATAAAAAAATATAAATACAAGGTTATTTCACATATTTTCTCCTAGCAATCTTAAAAGACATCTATCAACTTTTATGAGAAAGTATCCTAGAAATTTTATGAGATCAATAGAATTCAAGAGAATTTAAGAGCTGATTATCAAGTATTTTAGAGCTATATTAAATAATCAATCATCATGTCAAATTCATCATGCATCATGTTTATTTTTGAGCTAATATTTGTGATGTATATTTTCATGGTTCAAGCAAGCATTCAAGTCAAGATTCATAGCATACAATCAAGAGTCAAGATCTACATTCATGCTAGCCATTTCATTCAAGATTGCAACCTTTGTTCCAAGGGTTTGGTCAATTGCAACATAGCATATGTGTTCATTGATCATTCATTTTTTCTATTTCTATTTATTTCAAGGTTTGATTACAAAAATAAGGTTTGACAAAGGTAAACCCCTATCCACTAACAAAACATTTTTTTTCCCTCACTTTGATGTTGATTTACAGATTTAGATTGAAGATCCATTAAAGAGAAAGATTGGAGTGTTGTAAAGTTTTCAAAGTTGTCACCTTTCTTGAAAGATTATGGAAAGTCACCTACAAGTAAGAATTCAGAGTTTCAGACTGAGAGATAGGAAGGGAGAGAAGCCAAAAAAGATAACTAGAGGATATCATAGTTTTAGATCAAACCTAATACTGGGACTAAATTTCCACCTTGGGCGTATGAGTCCAAGTATACAACCTTTTAGATATTTTCTATAGATCTTGGTTTACTAGTTGTAGATTTTTTATTTAGCTTGAAACCATAAACTTGGAATTGTGCCATAGAAAAAAGTACCCTTTTCTTGTCATGAGATTGATTCATAATAATTGGACTTAATGAGCCTTGATTTAGGTGTTGTGAGGCATTTTATGCATCAACACTAAGTCTTGGAGCTTGGAAAAGTAAATAAAATTTAAATAATGATGTCTTGTGAAGGTGTTGTGAAGTGTTGTAAGAAATTTCTACACTCTTCTAGACTCTATTCATTACATTTAACCTAAAAATCATCTTTTTACTCATCATCAAGTCCTATTTTGAAGTGTTGTAGAGTCTTGTAAACGAATTTCACTCTTTTCTAGACTTAATAAACATATTTCTCCCTAATTAAACATTATAAATGTGTTTAATAACACTACTACATCAATTTAGAAGGTTCTTAACTTAAACTTAATTATAAACTAGTGTTGGAATGAGTCTTGCACATTCACATTGGTTCTTGTGCATTCCTAGGCTATGTAGACCTCATTTTAGTGTTGTAAAGTGTATTTAATCACACTTTTACATTGATTTATGTATCCCAAGCCCTATTTGACATTTAAATCATCACTAATAGTCCCATATTAACCCATATTGTGCATCTCGAGGTTTAAATTTATGAAACACTTGATAAGATGGCATTTTAGACCTTATTTCCTTATTCCTTGGAATATGAGCTATGAAAACATCCCCTATGAAACCCATTCACCGTGCATGGTGAATCAATCCGATCCAGGTGGGACCTATTCATCTGTGTGGTGAATGAGTCCCATTTGGCTCAAATTTTAACCTTTGAGTAGGAAAAAAGTGACGAGGTATTAACAAGATCCTAAGGCACAAGTGTGTATAAATAAGTGTTTTTATCCTCATTTTACAATATCCTCCCTCTTTCATCAACCCACTCATCCACTATTCATCATTCATCATCTATCTTCTATCTCAAGTCAATCAAGATAGGGCTTTCATCAAGTTAGTTTCTAAATATCTCCAAGGATAGATTTTACATGTTTTGTTTTAGAATTTCAAGATCATTCCATCATGGAAAGGTAATGTATTCCATTGTTTCCTGCTTCATTCCTTTCTTTTATCATTTTGGTTTAATTACCTAAGCGAGGTTTGACAAAGGAAAACCCCCATGCCCTAACAATCAACATTTCTTCTTCTCTTCTCATGTGTTTGTAGATTTAGAAATCTTGGAGGCTTAGGAATCATTGAAGATTTCATTTTAAGGTTATTTATGTCATTCCTTCATTGAAGAAGGAAAAAATTCAACAAAAAGTTATTTTCAGACCCAAATCTAACAATTTCAGAGATAAACACTTGTAGGAAGTAGAAGTTCAGATCTAGCTCCACATAATCAACTCCAAATTTTGCTGATTTTTATAGGTAGATTAATTCACCACCCATGGTGAATGAGTCCCACCTATAGGTGTGAATAGTGGTTTTTTCCATAATTCAGCTCTCAGCAGTCAAAAACTAGTTTCCAAGACTTTTCACCAGAAATAGGACTGATTCACCATGCATGATGAATCAGACCCAATGGTCATTAAAAAATATTTTGGGTACATTTCAAAACATTCCAATAACATCAATATACCTTTAGGTGCACTCTAATTATCCTCTTTCAGTTCTATTTTCATATTTTAAGTTTCTAGTTCATAATTCAAATCAACACTGCGTTTTCTAGCATCTTGCATTAGTTTATATTCATTTATTTTCATTTTTAAGAATTCAAACACATCCACACACAATTCACATAAATATCTAATTCATCATTACATTAATCTTGATTGAAAAATTATGCATTTTGGTCCATCTTTCCCCTTTGAGGTGAAAAACCCTAAGAGAGCAAGGAAGGATTTGGGTACCCAAAATATTTGTTTCAGGAATAAATCACCCTAACTAGTGTATGAGTCCCAATAGCTTCAAAAGCCATAATTTCAGGATTACAAACCTTGTTTAATGCTTATTCAATTTTCTAAGTGCACCTCTATTCATTCTTAGTTTATTATTCTGATTTGAAGTTTCATATTCTAGGTTACATTGTTAGATTTGTATATCATTTACATTTATCTCCTTCTAATCCTTTCTTAGTGGTGAACCCCCTCTTATCTTTAATCACACCTAAGGAAACCATCCTAACACTATTCCATTCCTTAATCAAGTCAATTGGTTGAGGGATGTTGGTTTCCTTTAATGAACTAAAGTGAAATAGGTCCCTTAGTTCCATCTCCTAAGGGTGGAACCCTATTTCCTTGTGTTCATTTTAGTGAACCTGATGTGAATCAAACACACAACATTCTAATCTAGGGTTTTAGGATTGCATTGTTTGCATTCTTTAAATATTAATTTATTTTTTTTAAAAAAGTCATATTGCATATCATATACATCATATTAACATGTATTTCAACATTGTAATATCAAATTAGATATCAAACTGTCTTTTAGGTCATCATTTTGTCACATTTTCAACTTGTGTTTCACATTGCATTTATAGAAATTTGAAACTAAAACCTATTTTAGAATACTCTAATCTCAAAATCATTAGAAAATGCTTGAAAATCTATCAAAATCAACTTCAAAACCCTAATTGGGACTCATTCACCCATCTGGGTGATTTAGTCCCTGTATAGTTGATTTTCCTAGATTTTTTGGGAATTCTATGATGCTTATTTTTCTCTATTTAAACCTTCAAAAAACCCTAATTGGGACTCATTCACCCATATGGGCGATTTAGTCCTTGTATAGTTGTTTTTCACAAATTTTTGGGAATTCTATGATGCTTATTTTTCTTTATTTAAACCTTCAAAAAATCCTAATTGGGACTCATTCTCCCCTCTAGGTGATTTAGTCCTAGATTAGACCTAAAACTACCTTTTACAACATTAAAAACATCATTTATGTGTTTTTGTTTATTGTTGTTAGATAACTGTTTCAATTTGTTGATCTTTTGTTTCATTCATTTCAATTGATCTAGCTTAATTTTGTTCATTTATTATATTTCTTAATTTCAAAATAAAATATACAACATTTTAGTTTTAGATTGTTACGGTAAGACAGGGGGACCACTGCATGCAAGACCCTAGGTCACAAAGGGTCAAGATGTGAGAGGCTTCCCTAACTTACCATAGCTAAATGTAATGTTTAGGGTTATGAGGATGAGAATGATGAGGATTTTGGGGTCCTACAATCACTCTACAATCCCGAGTTCTAAGGTGGGGCTAGCAAAGTCAGTATTTAGGTTCAACTTTGCACCTTAGGGAGTTCTCTACCCAAGGATGTCAGCACAGTATTTGGGAAATAGCACGACATGCTGGTGTCTCTAAAGTGCGTTGTAGTCCATATTGTCAGAAAACAACAAAGACAAGGTTGAAGTCACCAAAAATAACTAATGTCTTAGCTACACAACTAAAATTCTAGAATGACACAACTAAATTGATTAAATACTCTCTAGTGTTGTAAAGAAAATATGAAAGAGTAATGAAAATAAGGAAAATCTCACCAAGGAACTCGTTCACCAACTTGTTCTCTGAGAAGCACGCACACCTACACACAACATGAGGGAAAATTTTTGGTCACTGTATAGGGGCCTACCTCAATCAGACCCCTATTTAGGTGTTTCCACCTCCACAGAAAACCAAGGAAACAAGATAAAGAAGCAATAGAGTAACAAGAATACAAGCACTAGAAAACAATACTATGCTACTCAAATAAATGATAGAGGAGAGGAGAGGGAAGCTTACCACCTCCACCAAGAGCACTCAAGGCTACTTGGGGGAGAAATGAGAGGAACTCAAGCCTCTGCTACAATGGCATGGTCCTAGACATGTTCTACCAAGTTGATGGAGTATGGCTATGGCTGCAATGAAATGCTTGAATGCTTGGAGTGAGTGAAAGTGAGCTTATGGGGTAGAATGGAGTACAACTGAATGCTAGAATATTGAAGAAATTGAAGTGAATGTGGAATGAATGAATATGAAGGAGTGAAGGAAGAAAACATCCATATTTGGGTTGGTTGGTCGAAGGAGGAATTACAACTTCACTACCAATGAGAAGAGTAATGCCTTTGCTGGCTCAGCCGTAGGAATCTACTAGGGACGTAAGTGCACCACATAGATGTTTGTGTGTTGTGCAAATTTCTACACACCATGTGGGTGTCCTTGATAGAAATGACTCCATTGACATGCAAAATAGGTGCCACATAGACTGCCAATAGTGGGCTTAAGTGAAATTAAGCCTATGACCTTAGTTTTCTAAGGTGGATAAAGGAAAAAAGGGGAATTGCATATAGGGGGAAATTCACTCTTATACATTTTACCACCACTTTAGCGAGCATGAGTACTGATGAGTGCTCAGTAAAGTAGATGAAGGAGAGAGTAAGGTTAGAAAAGTATACCTAAACTGTTGAGGAAGTAGTACTCATTCAGGTGAACCCGAAGGTGTAGGAAAAGGAAAATGACTCCATAGCTACTCAAAACTATGAATTTGGAACAACAAAGTGTCTTACATGCCCATGGACCTAGAAGGAGGCAACCCCCAAGATCTCTCACATGAAGGAAGCCCAAAGGAGGTGGACTCCACAAAGTCAGGAAGCGACAACACGTCTACCTACAAATAGAACATGTCAAAAAGTGAAGACACATCTACCCATACATAGAACATGTCAAAAAGAAGCGACATTTCTACCTATAGATAGAACATGTCAAAAGTGACAACACATCTACCAACAAATAGAACATGTCAAAAAGAAATGACACATCTACCCACAAATAGAACATGTCAAAAAGTGGTGACATTTCTACCCATAGATAGAACATGTCAAAACTAGGGACATGTCTATCCAAAGATAGGACATGTCAAAAGCAATCGGTCATGTAGACCGTAAAACTTTCAAAGGGGTCCACTCAAGGGATGTGTTGTTTGAAAAGTAAGGTCTAGTCAAGCTTCCCCCAAGAGAGACATGAAAGGGTGAATGAAATGATCCTAGTCGGGTTTCCCCTAGGCTAGGTGTGAAAGGATCCATTCATCATAAAATCCTTTGAAGGAAGGGTCCCTTGGTAACTCGTCCTGAGAAAAAAAGGGGGGTCCACTCAAGTGAGACGCAATCCAAAAGTAGGTGTTCTTCTTAGAGCTATTCATCATCAAGGAATCCTTTGAAAATATGTTCACTTGATCAAGGAATTTGAAAGGAAATATATGCCCCCACATGAGGGGAATTTAAAGCTCTTCCTGCTTTGGAGGAAGGTCTTCAAGTCCTTTATTTTTGAACCTGTGATGATGAAAACATGTTATGTTAGGGTCCCAAGTTGAGAATGCAATTCTAAGGTAAAGTTTGTGAAGAATTTTGAGAAAATATTTGTAAGTAATGAATAAATTTTTTGAAAGTTGAAGTTTTCAAGAAGAGCATTGTCTCACATAGAAGGGACAACTCAAAAAAACAAGAGATAAAGATAAAGGAAAAGAAAAAAGAGAGAAAACAAAAACAAAGGACATAGGGGGATCTTGTTTAGTGGGGTTAGATCTATCCAAGGTCATATAATAATAGGTAACTGCAATGCAAGGTGAAAGATAATCAATCGCCAACTAGATCAGGAAGAATGCACAAAAAATAAAGTAAAAAATAAAAAATTGGGTCAACATGGAAGGGAAGACTAAATGCCCCAAATCTTTACATAATCCCCAATTTATCAAAAGTAAATTACAAACATGGAATAATGATGATACAAATAGAATAATTTTTATGACACAAAAGCCACATCTATATCTAATCACCAATAGGGGTGACAAGGGTCATCCAGGCACATAGAGCACGGGTACGAGGGAACACATGACAAAAAACACACACAAACAAGATCAAGAAAGGGCCTCCTCCTAACATTGATCAGCCAAGAGATCATCCACTTTGTTGGAACTTCAAAATATTGCTCCTTGTGTTTCATTCCTACCCTACCTAGTGTCAACTGGTCTTTCATGGTGTCAAAATTTCTCAGGGTTGGGGTTTTAGCCTTATTTGCATGTAAAACCATTGTATCTATTTTACGCCTTGGTTGGATTCTATTTCGATGTTACTTTTTGAAGGCTTTTAAAACATCTTATGCCCCATTGGTTCGTCTAGGCCGAGTCCCTTTGATTTTGATTTTGATTTAATCTGTGAGATTTTCTTTCATTTTCTTAAGTTTGGGTTAGCCCGATGCTGAATTGTTTTAAAACAACTTATGTTTTTGTTTACCGTCGGCCTAGCAATGCCCCCTTGTCCGATTAATAAATTTTATATTTTGCACAGGCATGGAGTTCATGCTACCATCAATCATTTTCCTTTGGATATCGATGGTTTCCCTCCATCGTGCAATCAGGAATTGCAAGCTCTTGATGGATCATGATATCACAGGTGGACGCCACATATCCTCTCTGGGGGATGAAGTTCGTGTGACCATTGATCAATTGTCATTTTATCATAGCCCTTTCTTGCTATTTCACAATTAGGAGGTGCTCACCTTTTATTTATCACAAAGTGGCGAGATGTTACCATGTGTACAGGGTGGGACCTGAGGAAGCTTTCAAGTGTTGGCGATATATTTTAAATGTTTCATTACTTTAAGAAAAAAAATTAAAATAATATATTCGATAAGGCAGAGTAATTCATTAAATGTGCAAAAAATGAAGAAATTAGGGCAACAAGTGAGGTTAGAGAAGATCCACGGTGGAGATTAGAGGTTGAGTTTGGCTGCATCTCAGCCATTCCCTGCCATCCCGCGATGGCTCCACCACAGTGTTGTATAGATCGCAAGATTGTGGGAGGGTGCCACATGTCCTATTTGGAAGGGATAAAGGGGACAAAGTTTGTGACTACCGATCAAGTATTGTCAAAGATCAATGGTCACCTGCCATCGCGTGATCCAAAGTTGTAGGATCTTTACTGATTTCAAAATCATGGGCGACCGCCATGTGGACTTCCTTTGCAGCATATGATAGGTGGGCCGGTTATTTTCCATGTTGGCGATTGTGTCTGATTAGTTTTCAATACGGTCGTTCGATTGTTTCATCTAACTGAAGGATGGATGGTTAGAATTTAAAGTCTCATTCAAATATGGTTGGAGCCATTCTTACAGCGCACGGGTGATCTTTCATGGTGGGTAAGGCACTTACTGGCATGATTCAGTTAGTGAATTAAGTGTTGGTTGGTGACATGATTACTTTCTAGCCTGATGCTTTCCTTCTCCTTCATTTTTCTATAAGAAGGATTTCAAGGCCAAAAGTACAAAAAAAGGAGGAAGTAGCAAGTTAGATAGCTTTTGTCAAGTCCAAGTGAAGTTGCGGAGCAACTTGTGAAGTCTGATGATTTTAGAGACAAATGAAAATTAGGTTTTGAGTCATTTTCTGTAAACAGGTTTTGAGTTCATGGAGGTTTAGTGTTGTATAACAGTACTAGCATTAGACTTAAAATGAAAAATTTGAGCTCATGTCTCTCCATTGTACATGCATATCTGAACCTTGAATGAAATAACTATAGGTTGTTTTATCCATCTCACTGTTGTGGTGTGTATGATTCTGTTTTAGCATTAATTCAAGGAATTACTTAAAATGATTGAATGGGATTATAGGAAAATATGTGTTGTATAAGGATTTGATAAGTAGTATTGAGTTAGAATACATGTTGATTATATTATAAGGTAATGTTGTCAAAAGATCTCATATGTTATGTGTTAATTCTATCATATACCTTTATATGCTTATGAATTTGACTCCTGCCCAATAGATATATGGCACTAGTCTAAGTTGTAACTTTCCATGTGACTCAATATTTTCTTGTCTTTTCCTAGAGCTTGCTACAAATTGCAAATCAATAATTATCTTATATTATGGTTGTGTTGTAGTTATCTCATGCTCTAGTTAGTTGATATTACTGATAAACAGCCAATTTACTTTAGTATTATCCTGTCATGTTGAGCTATTAAGTGAGATTATCTGTTAATGTTAATGTTGTTTATAATAATAGTGCAAAGGTTGTAGACATATTAAGAGTTTACCCTCTTGGGTCTTGCAGAGCCCAAAGTGTAGGAGATTTCTTAAAGTCCTCATTAGTTGGTCCAGTTCCTTCGAGCTACCCTTGATTGGAATTGGGATTTCCATAGGTGGATTAGAAGACAAACCTGGTTATAGTGTAAAAAGAAACCAACAAGATGGTGACTCTACTGGGGAGCTAAGTTTAATATTTCTTGTTAGTGTGTCATTTGTTCATTTTGTATAGAGTTGTCATAGTATTTATGTGATTTGAAGGTTAAGCCTAAAATTCTTTGTTAGGTCTATCCATTTCTTCTATGTTGATATTAGGAGTTCCCAAAGTTTTTCATTTTCCACCATGTGTCTTTAGGCATTTGGTATTCCCAACCTAATTGGGTGGCAACTCTGAGGTCTCTACACCAGTGTGCATTTTATTGTAAAAGATTTATTATAAGTGGAGAAAGCTTTCGAACTAGTACGAAGAATGAAGAACACCAGATCATTCATGAGGAATCATCCATAATAGAAATTGGAAGGTGGACTTCCCAAAATGAAGAAGAGTGAATGGATAAAGAAAAGACAAGAATCTATAAATGATGCTCCCATGTCATAGGACCCTATACAGCGAGGTACAAGTAAGTTCTTACACCCTATCCCTGAGAATCTTGAAGAGGTGTCTAGAAGTTCAGACTTAGATAGTTGTGGATTTTTTTATTCATTATTTAGTACACCTCTTCATGAAGATGTGGCATGTTAAAGTAAAGGGCTATTAGTGTCAAGTATGTTGAAAAGAGAAGAGGCAAGAATAGAAGTCGAAGCCATCACAAAGAATGCACCAGTGATGTTCCTTCTCCTCCTATTAAAAATGATGTAAACCCTTTATTGTCTGAACATGTACTAGAAGAAGTCAATCTAATAGACCTAAGTGATACATCAAGTTCTGATATGACTTTGCCTAACCCTAATGAAGTTTTTGGAGACATTAATTCTTTGAGGTGGGAAATCCAAAAGCAAGTTGAGCTCGGGAGGAAAAGAGAAGAAGAAAGAGAAGCAGAGTTGAGGAATGTTGTGATTGAAAGGGCTAGGTTGATGAGACAGTTTAAAAGCATGAAGTTCCTGAACCAAGAAGAACCTAAACCAAGTCTTGAGGGTTTGGTTGTACAAAATATTGCTAGTAAGGGAACAAATCCTGTGTTTAAAGAAAACCCAGTAGGCCACATTGATCTCCAACCCAAACATGTTGACCCAAAACCCTCAAATCATGTTAAGTCTCAATCGAGTAAGCTTGTCTTAGATAAGGGAAAGCAAAAGGCTGAGGGGATTAAAATAAATGAGAAGGTGAATCCCCATTTCACTCAATAAGATCTCCAGCTGCATGTGTCATTTCAAATAGAATCTTCCTTAGAAAAGGCTAAAAGGGAGAATGAAGCCCTGACAGAAGACTTAGAGAGAACAAAGATTGAGGTTGCAAATGCAAAAATGAATAGGAATCTAAGTTTCCTAAAGATGTCAAAAATGGATGAGGCTACACAAGCTACAACCTCATCAAATCACCAAGATGTTTTAAAGGATGGTCCTAAAATGAATCCAAACCCCACCATAAATAATTCTAGCCTGAAGACTCATGCAAATAGGTTTATAAATCCAAATCAGGATGGTTTTAGATTACAAGATTTAGGGTCTGGTGTTGATCCTCAAAGTAATGAAGGATTATTTCAGTGACGACCTATACAGTTGGAATGGTATATTCCTTTATTCTTTTATGGTATTCTTGTTTATCCAAATCCTATCCCTGTTGACTTGAGAGAAAAGATGAATAAGTTTGCTAGCAATAATGTTGTGACAGCTGAGGAAGACTTGAAAGCTTTTATGGATATACTAAATGATTATTAGGTAGAAAATAAAGATGTTGTAATGAAATTGTTTGTGCAATATCTGGTAGAAGATGCGAGGGATTGGTATAGAGGTCTACCTAGTGCTAGTATTGGTTCATGGGATGAGTTTGAGAAGTGTTTCAAGGAGTAGTTTGGTGATAAATCTAATGCTAGTTTTATGTTAAATGAATTTAATAACATCAAGAAGTCACTGAATGAGCCTGTGATAGAGTTTAATTTAAGATTTTAGAAAGCAATGTATAAATTGCTTCAATTTTTGAGGCTTGATGGAAATGTTTGTTTAACTACATATTTGAATTCTTTTGATGCTAAAATGGCATATCTCCTCAGAGATAAGGACCCTCGGACTATGAGGGATGCATTTAGGGTGGCTATAAATATTGAGAGTAATAGAAGAGCTTCTTGGAAGTATGGTAGGAGAGAAGAGCCTGCTTTTAAAAGATCCTATGAATAGGACTAAGAAGATTCTAGATGCAAAGCCTAAGTATGATGAAAAGTGGGAAAAGGTTTACAATACTCTGAAAGACATAAAGCTAACTATTGCTAAGCAAGAGACGGGTATAGGAAATGAAAGGAAACCTTATAATAAAAATGAAAGGTCACTCAAATTGCAAAATTATCCTTATAATACAAATTGGAAAGATGGAAAACCAATCTTTCCTAGCTAGAAGCCTAGAAATGATTAGCATATGTCAAACCCCTTGCAGAGACATTCAGTGAATCTACTAGAAGAGAGACCATGGTGTGAAGTGTGTGAACATCCACATGATCAAA
Source organism: Sequoia sempervirens (assembly GCA_007258455.2). NCBI lineage: Eukaryota > Viridiplantae > Streptophyta > Pinopsida > Cupressales > Cupressaceae > Sequoia > Sequoia sempervirens. The sequence continues at coordinate 223,944,000 of VDFB02000017.1, forward strand.
ATTATTGTGGTTTTCCTTAGTTGCTTGTTGTTGAGGAAGTGGAAAAGGAGGTTCATGATCAAACATCGGAAAAATGGATGCTCAAATGAGAAGTTCACTTCAATTGAGAAATAGAACTGTGAGTGGCGAGCAGGGTAAACCTGTTGGCCTATTTATTAAAGAAAAAAAGATAAAAATAGAGGTGTTAAGGTTGAAAACAAAGAGGATGTTGTAAAAGTCAAAGAGGTTAAGAATGATAAGGTTTTGGACAAAAAAGAATGAAACCCCAAAGCCTCAAGAGGATCTGACTTCGTCGCTCGTGAAGACCAAGGTGATTACAAAGGTAGTTGAACCTATTGCAGAAGATATGAAGCAAAAGAAGCTAGGAGGAAGTAATCAACCAGAGAGAAAAGAAAATGATGAAAGTATGATGTCTAATCTACCTAAATATACACCTGTAGATATGTTTCATGTGCTTTCTCAGGTTAAAGTAACTGTATCTTTGTTAGAAATGATGATAATAAATGATCGCAAAGAGAAGATAATAGCCTGGATCACATATGTTGCTGGTAATAAAACTGAGCAAGGAAGTGGTGAAGAAGTGAAGGATAAAGAGAAGGAAAAGGAAGTGGATGGAATTGTGTCACAAATTCCTCCTGTATATTTAGGAAATTCTATTAACATGTTCCTTGAAAACATAACCCCTTTCTTCTTAAGTGTGGATGTAAATGGGAAAGCTTTAAGGAACTGTATGATAGATTTAGGGGCATCAAATAATGTTATGCCAGTCAAAATAGTGGAGGCAATGGGCTTGATAGTAGATACTGCTCAAGGTAAATGTTATGCTATGGATTCAAGAGAGGGCCCAGTTATTGGAACTATTAGAGCATTGCCTTATAAATTGACTTTGTACCCTGACAAGGATTTCGTCATGATTATATTAGTCGCAGACATCCCACCTATGTTGGAATGCTTTTGTCAAGAAAATGGAGTGCATCAATGGGGGGTAACATTCAACATGAATTTTCATTGCTACTTTCTCCATTGATTGTAGGGATGTCAAAATTGAAAGAGAATCAAAAGTACCTCAGATGATTGAGCATGGCCCAATTGAAAATATGACATGTTTTATTGACAACGGTATAGATGAATTTAGGGTTGAAGAATTTTATAGCAATTGTGATAAGCCTACTGCATTGATTGAGACAAAAGTAAAACAATTGTCAAAATATGATGACTTGTGGACTATGTATTTTTATGGTGCAAGTTCAAAGGAAGGATCTAGTGCAAGTTTTCTGTGATGATCACCAAGTGGAAAGACATTCAAGTTCTCTTTCACTCTATTAAATTTGAATGCACAAATAATGTGGCAGAGTATGAAGCCTTGTTGTTGGGGTTTAGATTGGTTGAAAAACATGGGATCAAGAAACTCAAGGCAATTTAGGATTTTGAGCTTGTGGTCTCCCAAGTTAGATCCAAGTATGTATAAAAGAAAAAGAGGTTGAAACAATATAAGAATGTTGTTTGGGATGAATTAGAGAGCTTTGATGCATTTGGCATAGGATGGATGGAGAGAGGTAAAAATAAGGTGGAAAATTTATTAGCTAACATTGCATTAAAACTAGATGATATATCTTAAGTTGGAATTTCAAAGGTCTAGGTGCAAGCTAGGCCATCTATCCATGATAACATAAAAAATTAGAATTTTTTTGATAATGATGGTGATATATTAAAGTTTTTGAATTGTGTGGGTGAATATGAAAATCAGGAAATTGACATTGGAGCTTTTGTTGAAAATATTGATGGTAAGGATACTATATTTGGAAATGAGTTCATTCAGTTAAAGACAAACACAATTCCCAAGGGTCTATTTGTACTAGAAAGAGTGTTTGATAATCAAGATATGACAAAGGCTAATCACACTGCTTCCCATCTTGATGACTTGGAAGAGATAAATCTTGGAATGGAAGCATCTCCAAAGAAGGTGTATAGAGGAAAGAAAATGTCACCAAAGGTGAGAAGGATGTCAATTTACTTATTGAGGAAGTTTGGGCATGTGTTTGCATGGTCCTATGATGATCTTAAGGCATACAGGGAGGACCTTTTCCAACATGATATCCCCTTGCGTGATGATTCCAAGCCATTCAGACAAAAGCAAAGGCCTATTAATCCCACTTTAGCCCCCAACATGCAAGAAGAATTAATGAAACTAAGGGATGCAGGAGTCACCAAGCCAATCAAACATTCATCCTAGGTGTCAAACTTGGTACCAGTAAGGAAGAAAAATTGAGACATCAAGTTATGTGTGGAATTCAAAAATTTGAATGTGTCTTCATTAAAATACAACTATTCATTACCCAATATCGAAGTCATGTTGCAAAGGGTGACAAGTTGTGAATTATTGTCTATTCATGATGGATGGTTTTTTTGGCTATAACCAAGTTATGATCAAAGAGTCTGAGTAGTTTAAGACAACTTTCACCACACCATGGGGAACATGTGTTTATGTAATAATGTCATTTGGTCTAACAAATGCAGGGGCTACTTTTCAGAGAGCCATGGATCATGTGGAATTCTTAGATTTCATTAATTTTCTTTTTGTCATTTACCAAGATGACTTGAAAAAATATTCTAAAAAGGAGTATCATTGTGATCATCTAGAGAAGATATTCATTAGAGCCTTGGAGTATGGTATTTCTTCGAATCCAAAGAAGTGTGTTCAGAGTACTAGAGGGAAAATTATTGGGACATATTGTTTCCAAGGATGGAGTGAAAATTGATCTAGAGAGGGTAATTGCAATTGATAAAGTTCCAAAACCCTAAAATTTCAAAGGAATACAATCTTTCTTTGGAAAAATAAACTTCTTGAGGAGGTTTGTGATAAAATTTGCTGAAATAGTTTGCCCTATTTCCAAAATGCTCAAGAAGGGAGCCAAAGTTGAATGGGATAAGGACTCCATGTAGGCTTTCCAAGCCATCAAGAAATCAATAAAGGAGGCTCATGTGCTAAGAACACCTAATTTTCCCAAGCCTTTACAGATCTTCTCATTTTCTTCTTTCCACACAATTACAGTTGTGTTGTTACAAAAGAATGTAGAAGGTTTTGAATAGCCTGTAGCCTTTTTTAGCAAATATTTACAAGCTACAAAACTTAAGTATGATATAAATGAAAAAAAATCATATGCACTGGTAAAAGTAGTAAAGAATTTTAGGCCTTATTTTATGGGAGCTAATGCAATTGCCTATGTACCTAGTGTTGTTGTTAAGGACATCTTCACATGACAAGAAGTGTTAGGAAGAAGATGTAGATGGATAAATAGGATCCAGGAATTCGATATTGAGGTTCATATTACTAAAATGGTAAGAGCACAAGGATTGAATAAGCTTATGGCCTAAAGTAATCTAGAAGCCAATCAGATAAATTTTCTAGAAGAGGAGAATAGATCACATATATGTGATATGGAGCATTCTGAGTGGTATAAGGATGTGATTTATTATTTGAAAAATTGAAATGTCCTAACAATTTGAGTGAGAATGAGAAAAGGACATTGAAATTACATGTTATAAAATATGTTATCATAGATGGAAAGCTTTGGTGGAGAAATGGAGAAGGTGTCATGCTGAAGTGTGTTGACCAAGATCAAGCAAAAGGACTTCTAACTGAGATGCACAGTGGAGTTTGTGGAGGGAATTATATGGCTAAAACAACTCCACATAAGATAATGAGGGATTTATTTTGGTGGCCTATAGTTTCTAAGGATGCACACCAACTAGTGAAGACATGTGATGCTTGTCAACACTTCTCTGGTAGGATAAAGTTTTTCTGGTAATTTACCTTTAAAACCAGTTATAGTACAAGCTCCATTCTAGTAGTGGGGTATTTATTTTGTAGGAGAGATATCATGTAAATTTAATGGAGGTCATTCATGGATATTGGTGGCCACTGATTATTTCACCAAGTGGGTGGAAGTAATTCCAACAAAGAAATCCACTAGTAGAGTGGTAATTGATTTCTTGATAAGCAACATATTGACTAGATTTGGGTGTCTAGAAAGGATTGTATCAGACAATGCAATGTGTTTTATATCTAAGCAATACATAGAATTTTCTGAGAAGCATGGCATCCAAATTTCTTATTCATCACCATATCACCCATAGGGGAATGGACAGGCAGAATCAAGCAATAAAAGCTTGATGAAGATTATTAAAAGAATCCTGGATTAGAATAAAAGGGCATTTGGAATTCTAAGCTGAGATTAGCAATCTGGGTAGATAGGTTAACTATGAAGAAGGAAAAAGGTTGTGCCCCATTTGAATTGGTCTATGGGATAAATGTCAAGTTTCCCCAAAATAACTTAATGGAAATGTATAAGTTTCTCCAGATGTAGGATAATGAAATTGATGACCATATGTAATTGAGAGTGGAAGCTCTTATAGAATTAGATGAAAGCAAGAGGGAAGCTCAAAAGAGAAATGCAAATTTGTAGTTGTAAATAAAGAATTTGTATGACAAGAGGGAAACTACTAGGAGTTTCAAAGATGGATATTTGGTTTTAATGTGGAATGCCAAATTTGAGGATGAAGGGAAACATGGGAAATTTGATGCAATCTGGTTGGGTTTATTTTTGATAAATGGTAAGTGGGGTGAAGATTCATACTTCCTCCAAGACATGAGAGGGGATAGTTCTTGAATGTATACTTCACTTGAAGTAATCTTTTCCATGAACAATAGTTTAGGTTTGTATATTTTGTATATATCTTGTACATAGTTTGGGTTGTTTTTTCCAAATAGTCCCTTTTTGGCCGTCTCTGCCTCTTGGTTTGCTCCACATGAGATTCTAAATTATCACTTCATTCCAGTGGAATGAACATCCCCAACTGGAGCCACTATTGGCACTTCAAAATCGTGCTCCTTATGTTTCATTCCTACCCTGCCTAGTGTCAACTACTCTTTCATGGTGTCAAAATTTCTGAGGGTTGAGGTTTTAGCCTTATTTACATGTAAAACCCTTGTATCTTTTTTTACGCCTTAGTTGGGTTCTATTTCGATGTTAGTTTTTGAAGGATTTTAAAACATCTTATGCCCCTTTGGTTTTGATTTTTATTTCCTCCATGATATTTTCTTTCATTTTCTTAAGTCTAGGTTTGCCCCGTGCTGAATTGTTTTCAAACAACTTATGTCATTGTTTACAGTCGGCCTAGTAATGCCCCCTTGTCCTATTAATAATTTTTATATTTTGTAGAGGCATGGATTTCCCGTTTCCATCAATCATTTTCCTTTGGATATCGATGGTTTCCCACCATCATGTGATCAGGAATTGCAGGCTCTTTATGGATCATGATATCGCGGGCAAGCGCCACATGTCCTCTCTGGGGGATGAAGTTCGCGTGACCATTGATCAACTGCCGTTTGATCATATTCCTTTCCCTCTATTTTGCAATCAAGAGGTGCTCACCTTTTATTTATCACGAAGTGGCGAGATGTTACCACGTGTATAGGGTGGGACCTGGGGAAGCTTTCAAGTGCTGGTGATATATTTTAAATGTTTCATTGCTTTAAGAAAAAAAATTAAAGTAATATATTTGATAAGGCAGGGGAATTCATTAAATGCACAAAAAATGGAGAAATTAGGGCAACAAGTCAGATTAGAGAAGATCCATGGTGGAGATTAGTGGTTCAGTCCTACCACATCTTAGCCATTCCCTGCCATCCCACAATGACCCCACCACAGTGCTGTATGGATTGTGATATTGTGGGTAGGCACCATGTGTCGTATTTGGAAGGGTTGAAGGGGAAAAAGTTTGTGACCGTTGATCAAGTATTGTCAAAGATCAACGGTCACCCACCATCGTGTGATCTAAAGTTGCAGGATCTTTATTGATTGTGAAATCATGGGAAATCACCATGTGGACTTCCTTTGCAGTGTATGATAGGTGGGCCCCTTATTTTCCATGTTGGCAATTTTGTCTGAATAGTTTTGAAGACAGTCATTCGATTGTTTGATCTAACTAAAAGATCGACGATTAGAATTTAAAGTCTTAGTCAAATATGGTTAGAGTTGTTCATGTAGTGTGCGAGTGAGCTTTAATGATGGGTAAGGTGCTTACTAGCATGATTTAGTCAGTGAATCAAGTGATGGTTGGTGACATGATTACTTTCTAGCCCGATGCTTTCCTGCTCCTTCATTTTTCTATAAGAAGGATTGGAAGGCCAAAAGTACAAAAAAAGGATGGAGTACTAAGTTAGATAGCTTTTGTCGAGTCCAGGTGAAGTTGCAGAGCAACTTGTGAAGTCTGATGATTTTAGAGAGAAATGCAAGTTAGGTTTTGAGTTATTTTCTGCAAATAAGTTTTTAGTTCATGGAGGTTTAGTGTTGTACAACAGTACTAGCATTTGACTTAAAATGAAAAATTAAAGCTCATGTCTCTCCATTGTACATGCATATTTGAACCATTAATGAAATAACTAAGGGTTCTTTTATCCATCTCACTGTTGTGGTGTGTATGATTATGTTTTAGCATTCATTCAAGGAATTAATTAAAATGCTTGAATGGGATTATAGGAAGATATGTCTTGTATAAGGATTTGATAAGTAGTATTGAGTTAGAATACATGTTGATGATATTACAAGGTAATGTTGTCAAAAGATCTCATATGTTATGTGTTAAATCTGTCATATACCTTTAGATGCTTATGAATTTGACTTTTTTCCAATAGATATATGGCACTGTTCTAAGTTGTAACTACCCATGTGACTCAGTATTTGCTTGTCTTTTCCTAGAGCTTGCTACAGATTTCAAATCAATTATTATATTACATTATGGTTGTGTTGTAGTTATCTCATGCTTGAGGTAGTTGATATTACTGATAAACAACCAATTTATTTTAGTATTATCCTGTCATGTTGAGCTATTAAGTGAGATTATCTGCTAATGTTGATGTTGTTTATAATAATGGTGTAGAGGTTGTAGACACATTAAGGGATTACCCTCTCTGGTCTTATAGACACCAAAGTGTAGGAGGCTTCTTAAAGTCCTTGTCAGTTGGTCTAGGTCCTTCAAGCTGTCCTTGTCTAGAATTGGTAGTTCCATAGGTAGATTAGAAGACAAACCTACTTATAGTGTAAAAATAAACCAACACACTTCCCAATCTAGATCCTCATAAGGGGAAGGAGGATGAGCCTACAATGGCATAATGTTAAGAGGAGGAGCACCTGACCCTCCCACAACAAGGGCTAAGGAAGAGGGCCCCTCAAGGTCCTCTCCTCCAAGCTCCCGTGGAGTCAAAGTCAATGATTTCATGAAGATTTCCAATAGGGATGGGACCTCAGCCACAAAATTAAACATGCATCCGATAGGAGTACCATGCCTATTCTCAAAAAATGAGGTAGGTTGTGCTTGAGGTTCACCACTAAGTTCACCAAATGATTCAGGAGCAGTGACAGACTCAAGAGAAGCTAGGATTGGTTATGTCACAAGGACATAAGAAGTCATCATAGGACCACCTTGTGAAGAAGGTGGGATCCTCTTATGTCCTTTTCCAAAAGGACCAGCCTCCACCTCTTTCTTCATTGGAGGAGGTGAACTCCCCACAAATGAAGCTAGGGGTACAAAGGAAGAGGAAGACAAAACTGTAGTGGACATGATCAAAGTATTAACCATGTCCATGGGATTCGATAAGGGCTGGATATTCAAAATTGACATCAGAAAAGGCAGCTCTACTGAAAGAGCGATAAACACTTTCACCCATTTAGGGTTAGGCACATTTGCACTCACAATAGAAACCAGGAGCAGATCAAATTGAAGGGAAACATAAGGAAGAAAGGAAGAAGATGACACAGGAGGTCTTAAAATAGGAGCGATCATTCTTTCCTCCTTCTATGAGGAGGCCTGCTTGGCCAAGAGATCCTTTCACCAGTGCTTGCAGTCATGTGCAAGGTGGTTTCTATGGCTCTTGGAGTTAGAATCAAGAGCTTACGAAGGGACAAGAGGTTCCTACTCAACCATACGAACATCCACTATTGTCATTTAGGTGGAGGAATGGGTTCTTATATGGTAGTAGGGGGAGTAGGATAAGAAGTTATAGAAGAAGTCAATTTGAGAGCGTTGGTAGTAGGCCTCTCTATGCTCACTTCCTTAGAAGTAGGAGCGGTAGGAGGCCGTGGATCAATTTCTCTATGAGAACCTTTCTT